>CM050527.1:4275000-4782500 GCA_027563665.1 Antrozous pallidus | reverse complement strand
AGGAAGGGGGTGGGATGGATGTTTGGACATGGCAGGGAGAGCTCCCGGTTAGGAAGAAAACCCTCAACTGCGGTTGATCCTTCTGATAGTTTTCTAAGTTCAAAGGAAGAAAACTCCGATCCAGCTGCAAACTGAAAGGTTCGAGTTGGTGGTGCGAGGGGAAGGCGAAAGGGCCATTTCAGGGGGTGGGTAAAGGAGAACTGAATTTATTTAAAGAAAAGGGGTTCGGGGACGGGGCCGTTGGGAGAGAAGGGCTCCATGGCGCTGAGCCCAAGGGCACTGGGGCCATGAAGGCCGCAGACATGTGCTCAGGAGAGGCGGCAAGGAGGGGCTCAGACGCAGCAGAGAGCCCAGGCCAGCGCTGTGGCTCCCCAGGGAAGTCCGAGAAAAGGGGGCCTGGGACACGGGTTCAGGGGGCGAGCCCGGGACGAGCTGCCACTGCCTATGGCTCCCCTGGTTGCAAACCTCGTGGGGCTCTTTGGAGATTAGGGGATACATGCCTGTGAGGGGAGAGGGGAAGGGAATGGCATTGGGCCCTTCGCCCTGAGAGTGTCCCTTTCCCGCAGGTGGAAATCTTAGGGGCGTGTCCCCACAGAAGCTTCGTGAGCTCTGCAGGTGAGTTCCTCCAGGGCGGGCTGTCCCCTGATTGGTCAGTGCCGGGCAGGGGGCATTAGTCAGTGTAGCTCATTTTACTTTCCTATGATTTTTTTTTTTTAGTTTAAATATGAACATTTAAACAATGTTCATGGTTTAAATATGAACCTGGAAGCATAAAACTTACCTTAGAAAACATGAATCAGTTGGGACAGTGGTCTGCACACTGCGCCTCGCGAGCCACATGCGGCTCTCTGGCCCCTTGAGTGCGGCTCTTCCACACAATACCACGGCCCGGGCGAGTCTATGTTGAAGAAGTGGCATTGGAAGAAGTTTAAGTTTAAAAACATCTGGCTCTCCAGAGAAATTTCAGTTGTTGTCCTGTGGGTATTTGGCTCTGTGGACTGATGGGTTTGCCGACCGCTGGTTTGGGAGGTGGAGAGGGGCGAGCCTCTTCGGGCGAGGTGTTAAGACACCGATTGTGTTACATCCTGTGGTTGGTCAGTGGAAAGAGAAACTCTAAGTCACTAAAGCCTTTTTTGCTTTTGAAGTTATCTCAGGGGAACATCAGTTACCTGGGATGCGGGAGTTTGAAAACGCTGTGGGAGGTGGGGCGGGGGCAGGTGCCTCTCGTAGGCCCGCAGGCTTCCTGGTGGGGTCGGGGGCTCATTCCGACCAGGGCAGTGGCCTCGGTCACCTGCGGAGGTGGCCTCCTGGCCGGACTCTCACTGCCCTCGGACGCTGGGGGACGCTCACTGTGGACTGTAGAAGCCGAAGGAGACCTGAGACAGCTTCAAGCCTAGCCTGCTTTTCCGGAGGAGGACACGGCGGTCCCGAGAGGACACGGATGCTCCCTGGCCATTCGCCTGTGCTCTTTCTGAGCCGTTTTTGCTCTGAGCACCTTCTAGCATCAACTACGTGCTACCCCCCACCTCCCACCCCAGCAAGTTCTCCATCTCAGGTGGCAGTCCGAGGGCTGGAAGCTCGGGGCACCCACCCTTCTGTCTGATGTGGTTACAAAGTTGAGCGTTTGCACAACCTGCTCCTCAGGGCCGAAGGTTTGCCGAAAGGCTCCTGGGACTCAGGGAGGCGCTTAGGTGTGATGGCTGGGTTGTTAGAGGGTGTCCCGAAGGACATGGAGAACAGGCAGGTGAAGAGGGGCACCTGCGAGGTCTGGCAGGGCCCGGAGGGCAGCACCTCTGTCCCTTGGAGGTGGGGGTGCCACCCTCTGATGTGTGGAAGCCCCTGCCATTTGGGGGTTTCTTCAGAAGGCTTTGTCCCGTAGGCATGACTGATAACGAACTCAGTCCCTTCCCCCTGCCCCCTGGAGGGTGGGGTGGGGCTGAAAGCTCCCAGTCATGGTTGGGCCTTTCTGGAGGCCAGCTCCCCCTGAAGCTACTGAGGGGCCCAGCAAGAGTTTCCTATTAGCCCCCAAATCCTCCTATGACTTGAGTCACTCAATTCCAGTAACCTCAAATTGGTAATATCAAATCATTATTATTATTATATTGGGATCCATTTCATATACACTGAGTGGCCAGATTGTTATGATCTCTGAATGCATAACAATCTGGCCACTCAGTGTGTGTGTGTGTGTGTGTATGTGTGTGTGTGTATTAGAGGCCCGGTGCATGAATTCGTGCATGGGTGGGGTCCTGCCAGCCTGGCCAGGGGGAGGGGACACGGGTGGTTGGCCAGCCTACCTGTTGGTCAAACTCCTGGTCAAGGGGACAATTTGCATTTTAGCCTTTTCTTATATAGAATATACACTGCGTGGCCTGATTATTATGTGTTCGGAAATCATAATAATCTGGCCACTCAGTGTATAAACCTAAAAGCATTATTTTCCACTTATTGTTCATAAGAACAATTTTGAAAGCTATACTGGAAAGAAGTCCTAATACTCTTTTAAAAAAACCCCACCTAAATTCTTTCTACCATTTACTAAAATCTTCAGGAACATTTGTGGTCAGGCCCTGCCTCTGACTCGTACTTCTTTTGGGTAAAGATTACAAATGGCAGTTCCTGCCATTAGTTTTGAAACAAACTGGCTTTGAATTAATGCTGCCATGCCCTTCTCTACAAAGCTAGCCTTCCTTACTTGGGCCTGCAGTTTTCTAAGAGCACTTCACCGAGTGTTTGTTTAATTTGATCTTATTCACAGAACAGTGAGCCATCTTGAGCTGGGGAAACTCCCAGGTTCCTATGGTTGTCCGACTTCTCCAGCCCTGGGTATGAAGTCCACTGGCTGCTAAAGCTAAAAGGAGCGGAGCCCCAAAGTCCATCTAATTAGATGCAAAAACATTTAATACTCAGCGTAACCCACTCAAAAATAATAAACTGAAAGGTTTGAAGGTCAAGACAAAATCGAAGAAGTTCCCCGAATTCTTAAATTCTAGGTGTTTTTCTTTTACCATCTTGCTTATGGGAGAAAGTGCCTCTTTTAACTTTTTCTAAATATTCTTTGCCTTTGTCATTTTGGTACTCACATACCTCCCCTCTCTTGATATTTGGAGACAGCTTTTTTTCTCTCCTTAACTTTATTTAAATTTATTACAGATGATCTATTCAATGATTCTCATCATTGATGTTTCTATCTCTCCCTCTCCCTTCCTCTCCGAAATAAAAAAAAAAAATTTTTTTTTAAAAAACATGACCCGGCATAATAAAATTAGAAGCCGACAGACGCCTGCTTCTAATGTGCCAGGTGTTTCCTTTGGACCTGAGGGCTGGCTGGTTCCTCCTGGTTGTACCTTCCTGTTGTCTAGTGATGTCCTTGGCCTTGAGTGACCTTCGTCCCGAAGCCCGCCCCGTCCCTGGCCCAAGAGGAAGCGTTCCTGAATGGAGGCCGTGATCTCCCGCGAGGGAGTGACAGGTGGTTTTGCTACATTCCCATGGAGTGCGTCCATCTCAGTTTTGCTTAAATCTTAGCTCTTTCCATGAAATAAAACGTGTGCGTGGTGTGTGAATAGCAGACCTCCCACCGGAGAGGCTGCAGGCTCATTCGAAAGGACCCTGGGGAAGCTCCTCGTTCTGAATGAGGAAATGCAGACAGACGCAGAGCCCAGTGGCCATGGTTTCCCAGGGAGAGCTGGCCCCACAGGGAGCAGATTTCCTGGATGGACCTCATGATGGCACAGGAGGTGAAGTTCTTTTTTTTAAAGAAAAACATATTTTATTGATGTTTTACAGAGAGGAAGGGAGAGGGATAGAGTTGGAAACATCGATGAGAGAGAAACATCCATCAGCTGCCTCCTGCACACCTCCTACTGGGGATGTGCCTGCAACCAAGGTACACGCCCTTGACAGGAATCGAACCTAAGACCTTTCAGTCTAAAGGCCGGCGCTCTATCCAGCGAGCCAAACCGGTCAGGGGAGGAGGTGAAGTTCTTAAGTCTTAGCTCACCTAGACCCTTGTTCATAATACCGTGCTGTATACATACCAATGCCAGAGATTCTGTTAAACTTGTACTCATTGCATTCACCTATAAAAATACAGAGAAAGCCTGTAATCTGTTTTTCCATGAAATACATTCCTTAATTATGTTACAAAAAATTGTAGGCCATTCATTGGCATTATAAAGATGTTTTTTTTAAAAGACTTAAAAATCAAGGTTTTGAATGTTTAATGTCGTGTTCCCATGTTCAGTGGATGTCTCGGGGGATGTGTGGGGCTGAAGAAAATGGAACTAACTTTGGTGGGTTACTTGCGACTTCAGCTGCCACATGCCCCCACGTTGAGGACAAAAAAAGATGTGGTTCTTTCTCAGGAAACACTGTACAGGACTGTGGTTCGTGTAAAGGAAATGCCCCCCGAGAGACACAGATGCTGTTAGTAGTTAATGGCTCGCTTGATGCTTGCAGCCGAGCTGAGTTGGTATAAATAACCCTCACTCCTGGGCTTTATGTTCAGAATTGATTCTGACCCTTTAGGGCTCGGTAGGGATAGTGACTCGGTGTTGTCACACGGCCTGTTAACGGGCTGCAGGTGGGCGAGGGGACCCGTGCGGGCTATGCAGATAACGCGGACAGGGGGTACCGGGCTTTGGTTTGACCTGGACAGCGTCACACGACGAGTCAACCCAGAGTGAAAGCCCCAGTGGTGGTGGAGAAAGGTTGGATGGCGGCTGGGCCACCTCCCTTAGAAAACCTAAGCCAGGGCCTCCAGTATTGCAGGGACCCTTTCACATCCCACGTGGTCTAGGATTTCAATTCAGGGTTCGGGTTAAGGCCGCACACAAGTGAAAGAGACTAGAAAAGCATTCATTTGGGAATATTGGGGGCCAGGCGTGAGTCCACCTCTAGGGGGAGGACTGCCCTAGCTCTGACTTTGCTATATCCCCTTTTATTTAGACTATGGGATACACTCACATCCTTTAGGTCAGGAAATTCCAATAATAGTCAATCAGCAAGAATTTACATAAGACTAACAAGTGGAAGCTGCTTCAACTACCAATGTCTCAAACAAACAGTGAGTGAATAGCTCTGACCTTTCAGAGCGATGAAGGTTCACCAGCCTTCCTGATTTTTCTGTTCACATCTCTGTGAGTGAGGCAATGACTGGTTTCCTGCACAGGATGTGTCATCGCATGTGTAAATCAGCCGCTGGCGAGGGCTGCCTGGACCACCGTTGAGAAGGGTTCCATGTCTGTGGTCAAGCAGAAGGAGGGTGATTTGAGGATGACTGCCTTGGGACATTGGTGCAATGCTGATCGTACTTCCTGGAGATGTCGCTCCAGAAGTCCATCAGTTATTAATCGTTATTTCTTGGGTGTGATTTTCCAGCCGGGTCTAAACCCGACGCAATGGCCTGAATCCCACTCGCGTGTCTGGGCTGTGTAGACGGGAGGACAGACCCCGGTCCGGGTGATGGCAGTTGGAAAGTGCCATGTACAGGCCACGCCGATTTCACGTGTAGGTCAGTTCCGTTCACTCACACCTGGGCTTAGAGTGCCGGAGGAGCGAAGGCGGAATGATGACGTGCCAAATGGTGCTTTTCTTTCCATGCCCAGCAAGTCTCCTGTTTTGCCTCTGTCCAGCTGAGTCTCCGCACATTCCCCTTTTGCTCAGAGAAGCCTTGACTGGTTGCCTCATAGATGATTTCGAGCAGGAAAAAAAACAGATAAAGCTAAACATATGTTCATATGAAAATGCCGGAGACACGACAAGGAATATATGGAAGGTTATCTGTGAGAAGTTATTAACTTTTAGGTCATTAATAGGTTAACTTTTATTAAAGATTTTTGTAAGATGAATAGAGCAAGTAGTTGCAATGAAAACGTTTTTAAGACGAAAACTAGCAAAAAGGGATAGTATTGAGTGCTTAGACACAGTTGTTATCTGCTTTAAGAAATATCAGCTCAGCTGAAACAGGTTTGGCTCAGTGCATAGAGTGTCGGACTGTGGACTGAAGGATCCCAGGTTCGATTCCGGTCAAGGGCATGTACCTTGGTTGTGGGCACATCCCCAGTAGAGGGTGTGCAGGAGGCAGCTGATCGATGTTTCTCTCTCATCGATGTTTCTAACTCTCAATCCCTCTCCCTTCCTCTCTGTGAAAAATCAATAAAATATATTTTTAAAAATACCAGCTCAGGCTGGCATTATGCCCTTTACTTTCCTTTTGTTTCCTCCCCGGTGTTAATATTGCTTTCAGATCCTCTCCAGACCATCGCTCTGGTTAAAGCCGATGTGATCTTAAAGACTTTGCCTTTGCAGCCCCCCAGGCCTTTTGTGGGTGCACTTGGTGGTAACGAGCCGCTGACCTGTCAGGGGAGCACCGTGGAGCTTACGTGCCCGAAGAACTTTGGGTTCTCACTGAGACGGGAATGAGGTTCTTCCTGAGAAGCATCCCTTAGCATCCGTCCCCTAGCATCCATCAGCGCTGTTTGCAGAGTCATGGGCAACCGTGAAAACGACCTTGCAAGGCGTTTTCAATGTTTCTTCTGCACATTCACACTCATGTTATTGCTCGGAGCCATTGTGAGACCTGGGGGGGGTGGGGGGGTGGGTGTTCCTCATTCCCTCTGAAACCCAGGAGGGTTAGTGACTCCAGGGCTAGCAAACAGTGAGGCCAGAGAAACAGCCAGCCTTGCCCTGTGCGTGACAGCCACCTGGGAAAACACCCCCCATTTCACTGAAGGACACTCCTTCAGTGAATCTAGAGCAGAGGTCGGAAAACTGTGGCTCGAGAGCCCCATGCGGCTCTTTGGCCCCTTGAGTGTGGCTCTTCCACAAAATACCACGGCCTGGGCGAGCCTATTTTGAAGAAGTGGCGTTAGAAGAAGTGTAAGTTAAAAAAAAAAATTGACTCTGACTCTCAAAAGAAATTTCAGTCGTCGTCCTGCTGATATTTGGCTCTGTTGACTAATGAGTTTGCTGACCGCCAATCTAGAGAGCCGGCGAGCACCCCGTCACTGATCATGCGGAGTTCTCACCTTTGCTGATGCTGCAGTAGGAGAGGCCCAGAAATTGGGCTGTTACAAGCTGGTTGTGAGGCATAGGCAGCGTTTGCAACACCGTAGAGCAGTGTTTGGTACGTGCCGAGACAGGCACAGGTCGCCTTAGTCCCAGGAGGGAGGCTCAGCCGTGGCCGAGCAGGGGAGGGAGAGTCGGGCAGCAGATGGCTTTAAGTGAGCTCTGACGGACCCTGGCTTTTGGTGAGAACCCAGCTTATCTTGATGTGAAAGAAGAGCTTGCTCTTTGGCAGAGATTTGGAGGTGGGAAAGGGTCAGGACGTTTGTGGGCAGGACAGCAGACCAATTAGAACGGAAGACTTCGGGGAGGGAGCAGATATAATTATCCGCGAGAGAATGATGGGGCCTGATGGATCGCTCTCAGAGTCCTTCCACACGCCCCCCCTCCCCCCCCTGTTAAGGAGGGATAGGCTGCAGAACCCGCCCTCCTCCAGACTATTACCTTTGAAATGAACCATAATATTTGGTAAAGGGTAATTGTGTGCGTTCTTATTTCCTTATCTGTTATTTTGTTGTTATTTCTTCCCACTTTTATGGGTTTTTCTTTAGTCCTCACCTGAGGACATGTTTTTATTCATTCTAGAGAGAGAGGAAGGGAGAGAGAGAAGCATCAACGTGAGAGAGAAACATGGATCAGTTGCCCCCCGTACACACCCCGACCGGGAATCGAACCCACATCCTTTTGGTGCATAAGATGACGCTCCAGCTAACTGAGCTACACAGCCCGGCCCATCATGTTAACATTTGTTATTTCTCCTGAGATGTCTGACAACACTGGGTTTGCAGAACATTTTCTTCTAAGGACATAATGGCCTGAATGGTTATTTTAGGAAACTTGAATGCTAAGACCAGCAGCGCTTCTGTTAGGTCTTCATCTAGAGTAAGTCTAAAATAGAAGATTTCTTCTTCCTCTTTCTATCGATTTCAGAGAGGAAAGGAGAGGGAGAGAGGGATAGAAATATCAATGATGAGAGAATAATTGATCGGCTGCCTACTGCATGCCACCTACTGGGGATTGAGTCACAACCTGGGCATGTGTTCCGATGGACAATCAAACTGTGACCTCCTGGTTCAAAGGCTGATGCTCAATCACTGAGCCACACCAGCCGGGTGAGAATTGCTTCTTTATATTATACTAGAGGCCTGGTGCACGACATTTGTGCACTCAGGCTGGGGAGGGTGACTCAGCCCGGCTTGCACCCTCTTGCAGTCTGGGAACCCTTGGGGGGTGTCCAACTGACAGCCTAGGCCCGCTCCCCTCCTAGAGTGTACCTAAGCCATCAGTTGGACATCCTTAACACTGCTGCAGAGGTGAGTGAGGCTCCCGCCGCTGTTACTGCCCTTGCCAGGTGTGAGCCTGGCTCAGGGCTTCTGGCCGAGTGGCATTCCCCCTGTGGGAGTGCACTGACCACCAGAGGGCGGATCCTGCATTGAGCACCTGCCCCCCTGGTGGTCAGTGTGTGTCACAGCGACGAGTTGTTCCACCATTTGACTGATTTACATATTGGCTTTTTATCGTGGAGGATTTCTCCAGAGACAGCGAGGCCACTCTCAGCGTGACTTCCACAGATGGTGGCGTTATCCTCCCACCCTTTCAGGCATCCACGTCGGCAGGCAGTTTGCCCTGTGTTCTTCCTGCCGATCGGTAGGCGTGAACACTTGCCCCTCATGGTCCACGACAAGGGAGAGTGACTCCTGCTTTCTAAGTGTATTGGACTGGGAAGATTTTCACGAATCGGTCATCAGAAACATGAGGGTCAGCTGTTTTTGTCCGGCAACCCCAGACGTGAGGAGAGGACCAGGGACTGCTGTTCACGCTGTTGTCGTCAAGTTTAATCCCGCAGCCCTCACACTGCCGTGCCCAGACAGCCCGAGGAGGAAGTGCCGGCAGCCAGCTCTTCTCACAGGCCCTACGGAGAGTGTGGTCACAAAGTCCCCACCCTCACTTTCCCACTGAGCGCTGAGAGGGGACATGTTTCTGTTCTCCCGACAAGTACAATGTGCGGCAGCCACACGCTCATCGCTAAGGTTTCAGAGACTGGCACTTAGATTTGTTTCTTGTCATTTTCTTTTTTGTTTGGTAGAAAAAACGTTTGTATGCAGCTAAAGCTTCCACGCTACCCGTCATTTTTCTTCTCCCTCTCCCCAGAGCCGAGCACAGGTGGGCGTATATTCAGTCTGTGCGCTGCCAAGAGAAGAGATGGTCCCTGTTTGTGAGAAGTGGCTAGTAATACAATTTTGAAGGAGAAAGTGAAGATGTTAAAGACAAACTATCTTGTTTCTTTGATGAAATGTGTTTTGCTCTTTCAACTCCAGCCCTGTGTCCAAGGTGCAGAAAATTTTGTAGCCTACTTCCTTCCCCACGCTCGAGTGAAAAGCACAGATCACTAATACTTAGGATAACAACAACAACAACAAAATCTACACAGTAATAGGTGATTTATTTCTAGCAATTCTGGTGTCATAAAATCTAGTTGGAAAAAACTCTGTATGTATTTTGACTAAAAGAATCAAACTCCTTGGGGAAGTCAGGCACTTGAGTGGAGGCTTGTAGAATAAACTTTTTATTTTTTTTGCCCCAATGATGAGAATGAAATGGTAAGAGTGAGGGATCAAGAGGGAGATGAATAACAGCTGCCTGGTGATTGGGCTTCATGGGAATATCCTTAGCGTTCAGCTTTGTGATTGTGCTTTTATGTGTCACTGGAGGCTTGACGTGTGAATTCCTGCACCGGTGGGGTCCAGCCGACTCGCCCCAACGGGGGATGTTTGGGTGGGGCCGGCAGGAGGGAGGGGAAGCAGGAGGTTGGCCGGCTGGCCCTGCCCCTGACTGGGGCCCCCATCAGGCTGGTTGGCTGCTGCAGTGCGCATCACAGCAGTCAGGCGTTCCGTCATCCCAGTCGCTTGGCTTTTATACGTATAGATAATTATATTCATAAATGTCGTTTACACCGTTTGTGTTTTTTAAATACATCTGGTATTTGCAAAAGTGACACAATTAAGCTTATGTTTTTAAAAAATGTTTTTGAGACAAATCTGTGTGTGTGTGTGTGTGTGTGTGTGTGTGTCTGTGTGTGTGTGTGTGTGTGTGTCTGTGTGTATCTATCTATGGTGGAGACACACCATAAAAAATGGATACACACACTTTGCATAATTATAAAGGTAGTGTTTATTAAAATACATTTCATTTTCAAAAGTGAGCCATCAGCTGTTACCGCGTGTATCCACTTTTCGGAGATACTCTGCAATTCTAGTTCATTCTTTTCACTCTTTTAGCTAATACCAATATAGAATGTATCAGATTTTGTCTATCCTAGTCTTCCTTCCGAGGAAGCAGATACACTTGAGCCTGTGGGTTCTGAGTAGTTCTTGCTGAAAGCAGGACTAGCATCTTATGGTCAGACATGCTGGGGGTGCATTTCCACTGAGGCTAGTTGAGGATGGATCCTGATTGATTGGTGTCAGCCGCAGAGACTGAGATTAAAGGGGGGCGGATAGTCTTTCCTCAGGAGACTTGCCTTTGGGTGTGTCCCTGAGCTGCTGACTCATCACCGCATTCAGATCCCCTCTGAGGAGGGACCAGCCTGCCCCGCCCCTTCATGCCCTTGAACTTGACCCAGGGGGCAACCTGGTCACAGCCCTTGCTCAGGTCAAGAGTCCCTCTGTGCCACTTAGTGACAAGTGTGGGCCTGTGATCCTTTCTGAATTAATTGCCTCCACGGGAGCGATGCACAGAGCTTGTAGGGGTGGCCCTCGGGAATCCGGGCTCTGCTATGTCTGCATGCCTGAAGAGAGTGTGGAGTTGAGTCCAGAGAGCGAGCTTGGAGCAGTAGATTGCATTTTCCCCTTCGAAAGCCATGCACTAATATATGTATCTCCCTCCTTCCCCCTTTATTTCTCTCCTTCTTCAGTTTTTGGCCCGGGCATAACTGTACCTGTGGTAGCTCCGTGCGGTTCTGTCCTCTCCGTGGCCACTGCCCTCTTGTGCTCTGCCAGCCCCTTGAGGGCATTCTCCTCCCCTCTCTTCCGCCTCTGCCCGTGACGGGCGTCCTCTCCTGCTCTGCAGGCCATTGCTGTGGTCATTGCTGCCCTGTCTCCTCCATCCTTTCGTCTCCCCTCTGATCCGGCTTCCTCTGCTCTTCCTGTGCCTTCAGCGGCTCCTCCCCCTTCAAGGGAAGCTCTTACCCTCCTTCACACAGCCTGGCAGGCTTCTGGTAATCCGGCCTTCACCAGCTTGGCCAGCTTCCTGTCTGGGCTTCTCCACCCCCAGGGGCCTCGCTGTGGCCACTGTTCGCCATGGCCCAGACCTGCCAGGCACTGGCATGCCCCCTGCCTCTCCTGCTGCCACCACCCTGCCCCCAGGTGCCCTTCTCTGCCCGCGGCACTCCGACAGCTGTCAGTGACGAGCGTCGCTGTGGGGCTTGGTGTGCAGGAGTTGATTCAATGGCTGGACGTGCAGTGGGGAGGATTTCTTTGTGTGGCCAAATGTTTTTTAAAGGGGAGAAACTATTACAGAAAGCAAGGCCTTTATACATCTATAAACTTCCAGCGACATTTCATAATTGAAAATGGGCTGTTTCTACTACATCATGTCATTTTCTAGTAGCAGTACATTACGCTGCAGCTTGACGGTTACAAATTTCTCAAACGCCCAGCTGGTGTGGCTCAGTGGTTGAGTGCTGACCCAGGATCCAGGAGGTCAAAGGTCGATTCCCGGTCCGAGCACTTGCTCAGGTTGCGGGCTCGGTCCTTACCAGTGGGCGTGCAGGAGGCAGGCCAGCAATCCTTCTCTCTCATCATTGTTGTTTCCAGCTCTCGCTCCCTCTCCCTTCCTCTCTCTGAAACCAATAAAAGCATATTAAAAAAATTCGCAAGCAATTTTCTTCACTGTCATGCACAAACATAACAAGGGATTTTTTAAATTATTGCTATGATGCTCACTTTCAGACTGTTTGGGTCATTTGGGAAAGAAGCATAATGCGAACGCGGGTTCGGTGTTCTAAGGCGTGTGATAAAACGGAACCTGGCCTGTAAAAATGGATTGTAATCTTGATGGATTGCCTAAGCTAGTGCCGCTGGGACTGAGCTTGCTGGCATTGCTTTGGAATGTTGTTTAAATGTTTTCTCTTCACTTTCAGTGCATTTTGAATGTATTTTTCTGGTTTCTTTCCCGAGTTGATAAGGTCCTTGGTTTATAAGGTTTCTTTTAAATGTTGAGAATGGGGTCCTGTTTTCTGCACAAGCTAATCCAATGTGATTTGACGTGACTATAAATTAGAGGCGTAATGGGAACCCCGCGTCCAGAGGCCACATGGAGGGTCCCGGAGGAGGGGTAAGGGAGGGAGACACCCGGTGCTGACACAGCGACCTCCCTTCTCCCTAGAAATGGGATCTCCCGTGATGCGGGGTTAACTGCTGACCCATTCGGTGCTCTTCTTCTCGCTGGGAGTTACGTGAGGTTGGTTTCCCAGCCAGCGGCGTGGGCTGTGTCTGAGCACAGTAACCTCAGCTCGTGGCTGAGCTGACGGAGCAGTTCTAAGAAGGAACTGCACGCATTGCTTTAAGTGGGAGAAAAGTCACCCAGCCCCACGGACACTGTGGAAGGATCACGGGCACAAGCTGATGGTGCAACAGCCCCTCCTCGCAGGCAGGGCCTGCTCCGCCTCAGAGCCGCGGGGACGGCTGATTGTAGGGAAGCTATACAAAACTATACACAGGAACTGTAAAATTTCCCTGCCCTTTGGCCCAGAAACTTCAGTTTGGGCCTTACCATCAGGAAATAAATAGACACATGGGCAAATACTTATTTATATATCTATTTACTTTTATCCATTTATTTGTTGACTAGAGGCCAGATGCACAAAGATTCGTGCAAAAATGGATCTGCCGTCCCCTGGCTGCCAGCACTGCCTTTGCTCCAGCCCGGAGTCACCTTTTCTGCCTTCCCAAGCTGCCCAGAGGTCACAGGCACTTGGTGTCTGCCTATGCAAATTAACCAGGCATCTTTGTTGGGTTAATTTGCATACACACTCCTGATTGGCTGGTGGGCATCACGAAGGTATGGGCAATTTGCATCTTTCTCTTTGTAGACAGATATTGGGCTGTTTTCACTTCTTAGCCTTTGTGAGTAGTAGTTCAGCTACGAACATGTGTTTACAGGTATTTGAGTACCTATTTCCAATTCTTTTGGTTCATACTTAACAGTGAAATTGCTGGGTCATATGGTAATTCTGTTTAACTTTTTGAGGAACTGCCAAACTGCTTTCTTTCCACAGTAGCTGCATCTGTTCACACTCCCAGTAGCAACATACAGGAGTTCCAGTTTCTCTACACCAAATGGTTCTCAACCTTTCTAATGCCGTGACTCTTTAACACAGCTCCTCATGTTGTGGTGACCCCCAACCATAAAATTAATTTTGTTGCTACTTCATAACTGCAATTTTGCTACTGTTATGAGTAATCACGTAAATATCTGTGTTTTCCGATGGTCTTAGGCAACTCTGCTAGCGGTTCTCAACCTGTGGGTCACCTAAGACCATCGGAAAACACAGATCTTTACGTGATGACTCATAACAGTAGCAAAATTACAGTTATGAAGTAGCAACGAAAACAATTTTATGGTTGGGGGTCACCATGACACGAGGAGCTGTATTAAAGGGTTGAGGCATTAGAAAGGTTGAGACCCACTGCTCTACGGCCTCCCCAATTTCTCTACAGCCTCACTTTCTGCAGGAATGACAGCCGTCCTAATGGGTGTGAAGTGTCTCATTGCGGTTTTGATTTGCATCTCCCTGATGACCAGGGATGTTGAGCATCTTTCCCTGTGCTCAGAGGCCGTTTGTACATCTTGGGAGAAGTCCATATTTTGGTGCCTTTGCCCATTTTTTAATTGGGTGGCTTACCTCCTTGTCATTGCGTTATAAGAGTTCTTTACATATTCTGGAGGGTAGACCCTTACCAAGTACATATTTGCAAGTATTTTCCCCCAGCTCAGGCTTTCTCTTCGCTGTCCTTACACTGTCATTTGAGAAAGGCCAATTCAGTCTTTCCTTGGCTGCTCGTGTGTTTTGGTGTCAGATCTCTGCCAAACGGCAGGTAACGACTTACCCACGTGTCATCTTCTTGGTCTTAGCTCTTCTGTTGAGGGCCTTGGTCCGCTCTGAGTTCATTTTGTTTGTGGCGTGAGGTCTGTCCCAGCACCGTTTATTGAAGAGCCTACTCTTTCCCCACTGAATGGCCTCGGTGTCCTTATTGAAAATCAGTTATGTCCTTAGAGGTTTATTTCTGGACTCTTGATGATATCCCAGTGGGTGTGTGTGTTTATTCTGATGCCTTTACCGGTTTGGATGACTGCAGTGTTGCCATCAGGACTGTGTGTCCTCCAAATCTGTTCTTTTTTAAACATGGTTTGGCTGGTTGGGCCCCTTAATTTCCATATGCAGTGGAGGACCAGATTTTTCCATTTTGTTCAACTTGACTCCTTGTGTAACACACCCCCCCCCGCCCCCCCGCTCCCCGAATCTCCACCTCCCAAAGCCTGCTCTGCACTCCCACACGGGCAGATATTTAGATACAAAAGTAATTCTTTTTTTAAAAATATATTTTATTGATTTTTTATAGAGAGGACGGGAGAAGGATAGAGAGTCAGAAACATCGATGAGAAAGAAACACCAGCCAGCTGCCTCCTATACACCTCTTACTAGGGATGTGCCCGCAACCAAGGTACGTGCTATTGACCGGAATCGAACCTGGGACCTTTCAGTTTGCAAGCGAAGCTCTATTCACTGAGCCCAACTGATTAAGGCAACAAAAGTAATTCTTATCATTGTCATTGTGAGAAGCTGGGGAAAAGCTGGAGTATGCAGCAGTTGTTATAGGCAGCGCAGCCCCTAGCTCTGTGGAGTACCGTGACCTTGAAAGTATAGCCCTAAAAACCATGTTACATTGAAAATAAAAAGTGCTTTGGGTCATTGGGCCAGCATGTGAGTCGGGAACATATCTAGGATCTCGCATGGCCTGTATATAGTGTTTTAAAATAGCCGAACCGGTTTGGCTCAATGGATAGAGCATCGGCCTATGGACTGAAAGGTCCCGGGTTCGATTCCGGTTAAGGGCATGTACCTTGGCTGCGGGCACATCCCCAGTGGAGGGTGTGCAGGAGGCAGCCGATCGATGTTTCTCTCTCATCGATGTTTCTGACTTCCTATCCCCCTCCCTTCCTCTCTGTGGAAAATCGATAAAATATATTTAAAAAAAGAAAAAGACGCACGTTTTCAGCATCACGGCTTTGAGAGCGGCCGTGTCAGCCATGCCTCCCAGGGCTGCTCACACAGCTCTGTTTGGAGCCTGATTAAATATGTATGTTGAAAGCCTTTTTCCAGACCAGCCCGTGGATTCTGAGGTCGGTCGGCATCGGCCCCGGGTGAGAAAGTGGCTGAAATCATGTCTTGCCCGACCGCGGGCGCCCGGCCTGTCGGGAAGTGAGTGAAGTCCGGCGCTGGCCCCCCATTTGGACATGTGCGTGCTTCTTCGGGGGGACAGCGGAGACCTGGCCCAGCTCTGCTCCCGGACCCCGACCCCCAATCCGTTATCCCGCTCGCCAGAGAGGAGAGAGGAAACCCAATTTATTTACTTATTTTTAATCCTCATCTGAGGATATTTTGCCCTTGATTTTTAGAGAGAGTGGAAGGGAGAGACAGAGACAGAGAGAGACATCGGTGTGAGAGACATCGATTCGTTGCCTCCTGAGGGCACCCGATGAGGGCTGGGGAACCTGCAAACAAGGAATGTGCCCTTTCCCGGAATCGAACCCGGGGCCCCCCAGTCCTCGGGCTGACGCTCTGTTCACGGAGCCAGACCAGCCAGGGCACCTTCTGTTGCTTTTAAAGAAACATTTCTCTGAAGCCCCACTCAGTGCTTCCGGGCAGAGGCACGGCCAGGCTGTCAGTGGGCCTGCCCGTCACGGGTTCAGGCCGAAGCCCCGATGGGCGACACCCATCACGAGGACCTGGGAGGCTCCTCCGAGTCCTGGGTCAGCTGTGGTCCCCCTGGAACAGAAGCCCTTTTCTGACTGGCCCTGGATCGCACCCTCTGGCAGCCTGTGCTGCTCTTCGATGAGCGAGTCGCTCCAGCAACTGAGGCCAGAGCCAGGGGGGGCTCAGGCAGAGGAGGGCGGGCGGGCGAGCGGGATCCGGGGTTTCCGAGGAAGAGTTGGGAGGACTCGGAGCTGGGTGTGGAGGAGAAGCACAGATGCAAGAAGGCTCCCAGCGTAGAGCCCAGTGAGGCAGAGGGAGACTGGGGGTGGGAGGAGCAGGTGGGCAGGGAGACGCTCTATGGGGTCTTCAGAGGTGGATTGCAGGGACAGGAAGGCCACAGGTGGGGAGGGGAGAGGCCCTGTGGGGTCTTCAGAGGCGGAGGGCAGGGGCGGGAGGGCAGGTGGGCAGGGGAGAGGCCCTGTGGGGTCTTCAGAGGCCGAAGGCAGGGGCGGGAGGGCAGACACAGCGAGGCCTCGGTGCTGAGGAGAGGAGTGTCCCTGAGACCAGGGCAGGTCTGTTGGGTGTAGAAACACTTTGCTTCCTGACCTCACCTCTTAGAGCTGTAAACCAGGTTGGGAAACATCACTCCAGAACCGGCCACTCGAGCTGCCCAGACGAGCAGTGCCAGTGAGTCCATGCGGAGCCCGGGGGGCCGGGCCGGGGGGCCAGGGGCCGCGTTCTGGCCCCGGCGTCTGCGGGCAGACAGACACAGACCCGGGGAGATCCGGGAAGTTCCTATCGCCTGTGCGTGGCCCAGGGTACCGCTTCGGAGCCGTGGAGCCTCCGCTCTGTCCGCGGGCCGAGCGGACCGCTGGCCCTGTCTCCCCGGGGTGTGGTGGCCTCGCCGTGCTGGGGTGGGCCTCAGCCTGCCACCCAGGGGCTTCCCGGTGGACACGGGGGGGGGGGGGGGGAGTGAGGATGGGAAGTATATAATCTCAGTTTGTTACTTTACTGATGAGGATGGTGATGGTGATGATGATGGTGATGATGATGATGGCATTAAAGGTTGTGGGCTCGATTCCCAGTCAGGGCACATACGAGAATCAACCAATGAATGCCTAAAGTGCAGGCGGAGGAGAGGAGCCTGTGATGTGGTTGGTGGCTGGTTGTCGGACTGTCATTACCCAGCACATTTCTGACTCGTCACCCCCTTTCTGGAGTCAGTGGCCACAGCTTCATCTCATTTGGAGGCGGCCTGTCACACATGAATACATTTCGGGGACCACAGGGTGGTCTCTCCCGCCTTCTGGCGCTGTTGCGTCACCGCTCCGGAGTGGCATTTCCGGCGACAGGGCTGGGGTCTGGGACTGGTTTGAACCGGGGCCACTCTGCCTTCCAGCACACAGGCTGTTCTGCACACACGGCGTGGACCACACAGTCTGTTCGCTGTGGCTGCACTTGGAGCTGACGGGGTGCGGGGTGTGTGTGTGGGGTGCTCGGTGTGCAATCAGATGGACCCCTAACCGAGAGGGGGTCCCGGGAGGCATGCTGCATGGTCTCCTCCGAATCTGTGTCTTTATTTTTATAGCTCCCAATAGTGGGAAGTGCTCCTTTTAAAGAAATAACAGGAGGTCGGTGCAGCTTGCTGATCTTCAGTGATGTTGGTACTTGATAATAAACTCATTCACGCAGGAGGAGAGTGATGCGGTGCTGTTGTCTGGCTCCCTCTGGTGGACAATTGTATGGAAACATCCAACTCCAGTTTGCCGGGGAGGGGGGACGGGTTGTGAATAGTTCTAGTTAGCGGTGGCAAAAGGAACAGAAAATGCACCTTGTGGATGTGTGGTCATTCTCATGGAAAATCTCCCCAGGAATAGCAAGAGTAAGATGCTTAGCAATACTGTTTTCCTTTTTTAAAAAATATACTTTATTGATTTTTTACACAGGGGAAAGGAGAGGGATAGAGAGTTATAAACATCGATGAGAGAGAAACATCGATCAGCTGCCTCCTGCACACCCCCTACTGGGGATGTGCCCGCAGCCAAGGTACATGCCCTTGACCAGAATCGAACCCGGGACCTTTCAGTCTGCAGGCTGACGCTCTGTCCGCTGAGCCACACCCGTTAGGGCCCATTTTCCTTTTGACTGCATGGAGACACTGCTGAGACCACAGCGTCAAACGGGAAAATTGCAAGTTACTAATGCTCAACCATGGCTGGGCACGCCTTCTAAAAGGACCTTGAAACAGGTAGATGAGCAAGGATAATTTAAAAAACTCTTTTTCTTGAAACTCTCAGAATTGGAATAAGGTGATTTTCTTAAAGTCGGAGATTTTCAAGAATGGCTGCCATTTAAATATTTTGTATGTGTTATCTTTGTAACCCTTACAGCCATTTAACGATCATAATTATCTGTTATTGCATGCCGTATCCTGATGAAAAAACTGCAGCCCAGAGACATTAAGTAGTTTGTGCAAGGCTCTCTGGCTACTGGGTGGTGAGGCCAGGACTTGAACCTGCGGGGCCTGGCCCCAGAGGCCACGTGCTACCCACCTTGCTGCAGGGCGGGCTGACCGGCGGAACTTGCTGGGATGATGGGAGAGTTTGGTGTCTGTGTGGCTCTCGAGCGTTGGAGGTGGGGTCACTTCCAAGACGGGGACAGATTTATTCCGAAGGTGCTTATACCGTCACGCCCAGCTCTTCCCTTCCGCACCTCTCTACCCTAAAGGGAAGAGAACTTACCTTTCCGGAAATACACGTTCAACGCACACCCTCCTCTGTCCCCAGGTGATAGAGACGCTGTCGCGGCTCTCCCGGACACCCATCGCTTTGGCCACGGGCATCAGGTAAGCGCTCTTCTCCGCGGCCCACGTCCAGGGTCACGACTTCTTGTTGCATAGTCGCTGTTTGCTAAGCATGTTGCACGCGAGGACTGCTGCTCACTGGCGCGGGCTGCCTGGCGTGTGCCAACACATGTTTGGAACTTAGCGACTGAAAACATTTATGGACCGACTGAGATCTGTTGGCTAAACGGGGTTCTCATTTGGTGACTGTCGTTGAGATGGTTCCTTCAGGCTTTCCATACATGTGATTCATCAAGGCGAACACACCTGCTGGCGGCATGCCGAAAAAGAGTGCAATGTTGGCTCTGCAGTCTGACTTCGGCGATTCATTAGACATGGATTTAGAGCATTGCATGTGTGTTATCCAAAGTGTCATACAAGTGTGAGGCAAAAGGATGCTCATGGCTAGGAGTAGGGGATCCAGGACAGGATTTCCTTTGAACAGGGGCCAAGAAAACATCCCATTCTCCCTGAAGGCCGTTCACCCAATAATTGAGAAAACACACACAACTTAAACACCTTGGAGTCTAAGTAGCAGAATACATCAGAGTCAGTAATCATTCAAACAGGGCGCGGTATTCTTTCTTCTAATCATTCTCATTTTTAGCTTGTCACCCACTTATTTGTCAGGAGTGATTGCCACCCCGTTGTTTGTCAGGGGTGATTGTCACCCAGTTATTTGTGAGGGGTGATTGCTACCCAGTCATTTGTCAGCCACATCAGCCTCCAAAAGGGGGAAGAGCTGGTGTGAAGGCGGAAGGCAGGCCTGCTTTCTGCGGGGGGAGTGTGTGGGGGGGGAGAGGTGAGCCTGTTGAGTTGTTGCGGGGGGGATCACTAAGCACAGCAGCCTGTTCCAGCTGCTCAGAGGACTGGGGTGACCAGCAAACCTGCTCCTGATGCCCTGGCTCCCCCCCCCAGACCCAGCCATCCTGGGAGAAACCCCAGGTGCTCTCTCAGAGGTGGTGACTGACAGCCCGCGTTGGCGGCAGGAGGCTGACGGGGTTCGAGAGGCCATGTCCCGCCTGGATGTCGCTGTCTCACCTTGTTTCCTCTCCCTCCTCTCCCACCCCAGGCCCTTCCCCACAGAAGAGAGCATCAACGATGAGGACATCTACAAAGCCCTTCCCGACCTGATCGAGTACGTGACCCTCCTGCGTCGCGCTGCGTCCTTTGTGGGGTGTAGTGGGGGTGGGGAGAGGGAGGGGGGGTGCTCGAAGAGCGCGGGGAGGGGGAGAGCGGCGAGTGGCTGAGTGTGTAAGGACCAGCCCCGACCCGGAAGGGAAAGCAAGACGACGGGCCTCCACGGCTCCTGGCCGCCTCGGCGTGCCCCTCCTGTGGGCTCTGGGGGTCGAGAGGCAGCCCCACCGCCGCCAGGTAGAACCTGAGCCCTCCCGGGCGTGGGGGTGGTGGAGACGGGCGTGGGGCAGTGAGGGGGCAGTCAGCCGACATGCGCCCCTTTCCTGGGGAGGCAGGCCCGAGGGAGGTGCCCTCCGACAGGAACGCAGTCTGAAATCCACTTCAGGAGACCCTGGCCATGATAGGCCTGCAGGAAGTGAGGCCTCTGAAAGACTGTCACATACTAGGTCCCCTTAAGCTCCCCGTCTTCTCCGGACCCCAGCCTTCCACAGTGTGACCGCACATTGCGAGCGGGAGGCACCCGTTTCAGTCCCGGCCCGCACACACCCGTGCTGTCCCGGGGAACGTCCAGCACCTTGTCCTCCCGACGTCTCCATGGCGATGCGGTGCCTGCCTCACAGCACCCCGATGCCAGGAACTGGGGGCCCGGGGCGCCTGCCGCAGAGGGGCCCCGGGTGCTGTCGTCGTCATCATGTCCCTGTCAGGAGGGACGGGCTGTGCCCTGAGCCTCCAGTGCCACGAACCCCGGTTGAGTCCCCTCTGGGTTTGCTGTGGGAGCTGGGTGACAACCAGTGTGTTTCCTACCCTCACGACCTCCCTCCTGTGCCCTCGTTCCAGCGAGACCCGCGTGGAGGACGAGGAGGGCCTGTACGACTGCGTCTACGGGGAGGACGAGGGCGGAGAGGTCTACGAGGACCTGATGAAAGCGGAGGTGGCCCAGCAGCCCGTAGGCACTCGCCCGTGTTTGTTGTTGTTGTTTTTTGTTTGTTTTTTTAGTTACTCTGGGTGTTTTATTGGAGACGCGGCAGTTTTAAAGACTCAATGTGATTGTTTATGTAACTTCTGCTGGGATGGCTTTTTTGCTTGTTTTCTTTCTCATCTTTGCCCGGTTATGTGTGTATTTGATGCTACGTCAAGTCTAAAAGAGCATTTCCCTGCTTTGTAACAGAAGGTTTTCTTTCATGGCAACACAATTCCGTGACTCCATGAAATTAAGTCCCATTGCTCCCCTGCTATGGTTTTGCTGGGTGACATGTCATTTATCGCTCAGACTTGGTTTCCTTACCAGTACAAGGAAAGGATTAGACCAGAGATTCCCCATGGGGTTTTTAAAATTATTTTTTATTTTATTTCATTGATTTTTTTACAGAGAGGAAGGGAGAGGGATAGAGAGTTAGAAACACCGATGAGAGAGAAACATCCATCAGCTGCCTCCTGCACACCTCCTACTGGGGATGTGCCTGCAACCAAGGTACATGCCTTTGACCAGAATCAAACCCGGGACCCTTCAGTCCGCAGGCCGACGCTCTAGCCACTGAGCCACACCGGCCAGGGCCCCATGGTTGTTTTGGCCTGTAGAATGCCACGTTTCTATGGCTCCAGCTGCAGAAACAGGTCATGGTTAGCTAGTTATAACCATGCCGATCTATTGGTTAGTGTTTTGCTAGAAACAGAAAGCTTCAGAAAACCAGCTATGGCTTTGATTTCTGTCTAGCTACTGCCAGAGAGGTTAACACATGAATTTGACTGATTTTAATGGGATCGTTCTAATTGCAGAAATGTCCAGAGAACGACATACGCAGTTGCTGCCTCGCAGAAATTAAGCAGACCGAAGAAAAGTACACGGAAACACTGGAGTCGATAGAGAAGGTACGTCATCAGGTGTCACTCGTGAGGCCCCTCCTGCTTTCCGTGGTGAATATATTGGGCTTAGTGTTTCCTGTGTGTGTGTATCCTAATTTTTAGAACTTTGGGTTTACAGATCTCAAAGCAGATTTAATTCTTCCACAGCTATTTATTTAGAGGCCCGATGCGCGAAATTCGTGCAGGGGCCTTGGCCCTGGCCCCTGCCTGCCGCCGCTGCAGTGGGGTGTGTGTAGGGGGTGAGGGTGGGAGTGGGTTGGGGGGGTGGGTGGGTAGTGGGGGGCTCTGCTGCCTCTGCCGTGACCCCCACCCGCTGCAGCTTTGTCCAGAAGGAAGGACACCCGGAAGGATGTCTGGTCTAATTAGCATAATGCACCTTTACTGTTATGGATTCATTTTTGTCTCTGCGTGCAGGGATTGAGATATGGCAGTGAACACAATAGAACTCTGGTTCTCGGTCATGGAAGTTATAGAATTTTATAAAACATCATCCGTCTGTTCCATTATGTGCTCACCGTGCAAAATATTTTATGCTTTAAATGTATTAACTTGTATTTATGTCTTTCGATCTCTGTTCAAGTGTATAATTTGCAAGGCAGAGAAAATAGCTTCTGCTGTTTCTTGGGCATTCCTAATACTGATAAACTACTCACTTTCAGTAAATATTTATTGTTTGTTGATGACAGCCTGTTATCTAGATTAGGATGAGTTGTGCTTAATTCTTATTCTCTCTGCTCTCCGGGTAGTACTTCATGGCCCCGCTAAAACGATTTCTGACAGCAGCCGAATTTGATTCTGTCTTCATCAACATTCCCGTAAGTGAAACTATGCTCGCTAAGCGTGGGGGCACTTCTGTGAAATCCTCATTGGGGCTCTGGGTCCCTGTTTTATCCTTCTCCTGGATTCTTTAAGAATTTTGACTCTATTTCCTGCCTCTAGAGTTCTTAGAGCTACATTCTCAAGAAATAACTGATAAGTCCTACGGTTAGCCAAAAGCACTCAGAATACATGCATAAGACATGTGGGTGAGATTCATGTTGAGGGAGTCTTGGTGGAACAATCCCTGGGCTTGTCTGTGTCTGTGGGAGTCCCCTTCGGCCCACTCACTGCTGCGTGGTTCCTCCAGCCCCTCTACCCCGTCTTATGGACACTGTCCTGCCCCCCTCCGTCTCCTCTGCTTCCACCCCCCCTCCACTGTCTTGGCGTCTCTTTTCTGCTTCCAGTTCCTCGTATATCAACCTCAACTCCAATTTCTGAAATACACAACTTCCTTATGCTTTGACGGCCTATTTTATTTATTTATTTAGGAAATATTTTTATTGATCTCAGGGAGGAAAGGAGAGGGAGAGAGGTAGAAACATCATCGATGAGAGAGAATCATTGATTGGTTGCCTCCTGCATGCCCCGTACTGGGGATTGAGCCCGAAACCCAGGCCTGTGCCCTGACCGGGAATCCCACCGCACTGTGACCTCTTGGTTCATAGGTCAATGCTCAACCATTGAGCCACGCCGCTGGGTGCAGCAGTCTATTTTAAGGCAACCTTTTAAAATAGGTTTATGTAAGCATTTCACGTTTCAGAGCACCTTCCAATGGTTTTGTAATCCTAAGAGAACATTTGCTTGGAAGCACGAAGCCAGCCAAACGCTGTGCCAGCTGAAGTCACGCCGGGCCAGACCCCTGTCCCGAGGCCTCTGGCGCTGGCTCTGTCTCGTTGTACAGCTTTCACGTGTGACATGTCAGCCTGTGTGTACAGGCGTGCTTGCACATCCTGGCGGGCCCCGTCTGTTTTGCTTCTGTTACGTATATGGCGGACGTGCCGCAACCGTTAGCTGTGGCGCTTTGGTCTTGTCCTTCATTTGGGCCAGTGAAGACATTCTCGTTGGTTTGTGACACCGGGGGAAGAAAGGTCACAAGGTCAGGTGGGCGGTGAGGATATAACCCAGTGCACGTCCAGGAAGATGAGGGTCTTGAACCCCTCCAATGCGGTCACTGTAACCGAGGACCTCATTGGACAGATCTTACTCTTTTATTAAAAAAATATCTATTTTATTGATTTTTTTTTTTTACAGAGAGGAAGGGAGAGAGACAGAAAGCTAGAAACATCAATGAGAGAGAAACATCGATCCGCTGCCTCTGGCATGCCCCTACTGGGGATGTGCCCGCAACCAAGGTACATGCCCTTGACCGGAATTGAACCCAGGAACCTTGAGTCCACAGGCCGACGCTCTGTCCACTGAGCCAAACCGGTTTCAGCTGGTCTTACTCTGATGACCTTTTCATGAGCCTCAGCCAAGGACAGGCCCGCTCGGCCGATGTGGCTCAGGCTGAGCGCCGACCTCTGAAAGGGGGTCACGGTTCCATTCCCGGTCAGGGCTCATGCCCAGGTTGGGAGCTCGGTTTCCCAGGGTGGAGTGTGCAGGAGGCAGTGATCCAGGACTCTCTCTTCATTGATGTTTCTCTCTGCCCCGCTCCCTTCTCTGAAATCAATAAAAACAGAAACAAACAATCCCCCCTCCCCCCCTGTAAGCCAAAAGGACAGGCCCGACAGGCTCCTGGTTCCTCTGGGCAGTGAGGTGGGGAGGGGGTCCTCAGGGGCACAGGGAGGAGAGAGTGGGGGACTGGCCCTTGGTGCCGTGTCCTCATTTCCTGGCTGTGACGGGCAGACCGTCTGACGGGAAATTACCTGCATTCTTCCTTGTGAGGAGCTGGGGAAGCCTCCTTATCCCGGGTTATTTGCTCCTCATTTCTGCCCCCTTGTCCGCTGATCACCCCGATTGTCCTCAGCTCAGCCCTGGGGCCCCGCTAATGGACCAGAGCACAGATCTGCATCTCCAGGCCCGAGGACACGATCCTCACTTACCTTGTCAATAACACATTAAGCACTGGGGTAGTTGCACTGAAACATTTAAAGCGATTACAACATGAAAACGAGCTGTGCATGTTTTTATACAAGGAATAAATTACCCTTTAATAACCAGTGCGGTCATTTCTTTCGTACAGGACATTGGCATTTCAAGTCAGATCTGAAATGGCTGTTTCCTGTGGCCTGTCAGTCTCCCGTCCTCTAACCCCCGCCCCTTCCCTTTCCTCCCTCTCTCCACTTCCTCCCTCTCCTCCCCTCCTCCCCGCCTCTCTTTAGGGGTGTGGATAGGAGCAGGTTTCTGTCCCAGTGCCTTTAGCGTGTCCTTGGATGCAATTCTAGCAGCCATAGGAGTTCTGGGTTCTGGTGAGTTTGTTTTCTGTTTTGTTTTGGTTCCGATTCCTCACTGACTTTGACCTTGCTTTCTTCCCTAAGGAACTTGTCAGAGTTCATCGGAACCTAATGCAAGAAATTCACGATTCCATCGTCAATAAGAACGACCAGAACTTGTACCAGATTTTCATTAACTACAAGGAGAGGTAACTTCTGCATTTGAAGTTTTGGGGCTGGTCGCTAGTAATCGTAGTGAGGGTCGGTGTGAACACTGCTCATAGGCAGGAGTCTCCACTGTTCACGGGGACCCCGAGAGGCAGCTGTCAGAACTGGGGACCAGGCTGTCTGGTGGCAGTGAGCTCCGTATGTGTGACGGGACAGGCAGGAAGAAGGACAATAAGGAAAAGGAACAACGCTGCAGAGGGCCGCCCTGGACACCAGCGTGGCCTCTCCCACGCGGTCACAGAGCCTCCAACTCGCCCGCCTCCCTCTCCCCACCCGTACGTGTCAGCTGTGGGTGAGCGGCTACCCCGTGCCTTTTCCAACTCTAATATGTTCTCCTTCTCCATCGTGGGGTGTTTGATTCACACTCAAGTCAGGTTCCCTTTGTCAGGAAACAAATAAAAAATCCTCCCAACAGCTCACACGCGTTGGGAATTTAGCTTAAAATTTTACACCAAGCACGAGTTCCTAGTGCTGACTCAGAAGTGGCTCACCAATTACTTTGCATCAACAATGAGACAAACACGAACTGATCAGTAGAGTTAAAAGAAACAATAAATCTCCCAGCCTCACCGAAACCGGTTGGGCTCAGTGGATAGAGCGTCGGCCTGCAGAATGAAAGGTCCCAGGTTCGATTCTGGTCAAGGGCATGTACCCGCACTGGGCACATCCCCAGTGGGGGGTGTGCGAGAGGCAGCTGATCGATGTTTCTCTCTTATCGATGTTTCTGACTCTATCCTCCCTTCCTCTATGTAAAAAAATCAGTAAAATTTATTTTTTTAAAAAAAGGTCCCAGCCTCTTTGGGAAATTTCCGTGTCTTCAGGGGCCCCTCCGTGGAGCAGGCTGAGTCCCTGCGTGCAACGCATCTACCCGCACAGTTCCGGCCCTGTGCCTCCATTTCAGAGAATGCATTTCTTAATTAAAAAGGAGGATGGGCAGGAGGCTTATGAATGGATGGAGTCGTAAGTCAAGGTCACAGTACAATTGTAGCGTAGCAACCTGGTTTCTGTGTGAGCGAACAGTGGAAGGTGACCTCTGATGGACACTTTGCGGCTGGCATGCGATGTTATATTAGTTTCTTGCGGACAGTATCGTGGGTAGACATTTACATAACAGGAACTTAATAGAAATTTTAAATTTCATTTGTGTGTATATTTGTACTCAGCATCTACCATCATGAAGCCAGTTTTTAAAATCCACCTGTTGGGAAAACGTCTGTGCAGCGAGTCCCGGTCAGATGCAGAAATAAAAGGAGTCATTTCTAAAAAAATGTATTTTATTTACTTTTTATAGAGAAGAAGGGAGAGGGATAGAAAGTTAGAAACATCGATGAGAGAGAAACATCGATCAGCTGCCTCTTGCAAACCCCCCACTGGGGATGTGCCCGCAGCCAAGTACATGCCCTTGACCGGAATCGAACCCGGGACCCTTCAGTCCACAGGCCGATCCTCTTATCCTCAAACCGGTATCGGCAAAAGGAGTCATTTTTAATCCATCACTGTGGTGATCGGACAGTGGTCCTCCTTCGGTGGCTGCCTGTGTGGTGTGTGAGAGAGCAGCCAGGAGGCTGAGCTGAGAGAGCCGGGGAGTGAGCCATTCGCGGGGGTTCCCAAGGCGGGGGGTGCCCACAGGCCAGGTTTGCTGTGTGTGTCCCTCGCTGTGGCTTTAGAGGTGGAAGTCCTGCCTCTTCTGCTCCCGTGCCGCACTCTGTTGCCTGAGAGATCCGCTCTGTCTCGCTCCCCCAGGCTGGTGGTCTACGGGCAGTACTGCAGCGCCGTGGAGTTGGCCATCTCCAGCTTGGACTACATCTCCAAGACGAAAGAAGACGTCAAACTGAAGCTGGAGGTGCCTGTCGTTTTGTCTCTTAGTTTACGGACTAACCCCGTGGTCGGCAAACCGCGGCTCGCGAGCCACATGCGGCTCTTTGGCCCCTTGAGTGTGGCTCTTCCACAAAATACCATGGCCTGGGCGAGTCTGTGTTGAAGAAGTGACGTTAGAAGAAGTTTAAGTTTAAAAAATTGGGCTCTCCAAAGAAATTCAGTCGTTGTCCTGTTGCTATTTGGCTCTGGTAACTGATGAGTTTGCCGACCACTGTGCTAACCTAAGAGCAGGGTGTTCCTTTCCACGCTCAGTGCGACAGTTAACTTGCCCATGTTTCTCAGTGTAACATTCTCAGTATAATATTCTCAGTATTACATTCTCAGTGTAACATTCTCAGTATAATATTCTCAGTATTACATTCTCAGTGTAACATTCTCAGTATAATATTCTCAGTATTACATTCTCAGTATAATATTCTCAGTGTAATATGCTCAGTATAACATTCTCAGTATAATATTCTCAGTGTAATATTCTCAGTGTAACAGTCACAGCATAACAGTCTCAGTGTAACAGTCTCAGTGTAACAGTCTCAGTGTAACAGTCACAGCGTAACAGTCTCAGTGTGACAGTCTCAGTGTGACAGTCTCAGTGCAACAGTCTCAGTGCAACAGTCACAGTGCAACAGTCTCAGTGTAATATTCTCAGTGTAACAGTCTCAGTGTAACAGTCACTGTGTAACAGTCACTGTGTAACAGTCTCAGTGTAACAGTCACTGTGTAACAGTCACTGTGTAACAGTCTCAGTGTAACAGTCACAGTGTAACAGTCACTGTGTAACAGTCTCAGTGTAACAGTCACTGTGTAACAGTCACTGTGTAACAGTCTCAGTGTAACAGTCACAGTGTAACAGTCACTGTGTAACAGTCTCAGTGTAACAGTCACTGTGTAACAGTCACTGTGTAACAGTCTCAGTGTAACAGTCACAGTGTAACAGTCACTGTGTAACAGTCTCAGTGTAACAGTCACTGTGTAACAGTCACTGTGTAACAGTCTCAGTGTAACAGTCACAGTGTAACGGTCTCAGTGTAACAGTCTCAGTGTTACATTCTCATTGTAACAGTCTCAGTGTAACAGTCACAGTGTAACATTCTCAGTGCAACAGTCTCAGTGCAAGTCTCAGTGCAACAGTCACAGTGCAACAGTCACAGTGCAACAGTCTCAGTGCAGCAGTCTCAGTGCAACATTGCCAGTGTAACAGTCTCAGTGTAACAGTCTCAGTGTAACAGTCTCAGTGTTACATTCTCATTGTAACAGTCTCAGTGCAACAGTCTCAGTGCAACATTCCCAGTGTAACAGTCTCAGTGTAACAGTCTCAGTGTTACATTCTCATTGTAACAGTCTCAGTGCAACAGTCTCAGTGCAACAGTCTCAGTGCAACATTTCCAGTGTAACAGTCTCAGTGTTACATTCTCATTGTAACAGTCTCAGTGCAACAGTCTCAGTGCAACAGTCTCAGTGTTACATTCTCAGTGTAACAGTCTCAGTGTAACATTCTCAGTGTAACAGTCTCAGTGTAACAGTCTCAGTGCAACAGTCACAGTGCAACAGTCACAGTGTAACAGTCTCAGTGCAACAGTCACAGTGCAACAGTCACAGTGTAACAGTCTCAGTGCAACAGTCTCAGTGCAACAGTCACAGTGTAGCAGTCTCAGTGTAACAGTCTCAGTGTAACAGTCTCAGTGTAACAGTCTCAGTGTAACAGTCACAGTGTAATAGTCTCAGTATAATATTCTCAGTATGATTTCACGGCCGTTCTGTAAAGTGCTTTAGTAGCTTCCTCTGCACAATAACCACGTGGGGGAAGTGACAACCTGAGGCGGGGGGACAGCCTGAGGCTGTGGCTGCCTCATGGGCTCATCTCATCGGGGCTCCTGAGTGTGAGACGGACGCGGGTGATTTCCTGCCGTCGGGGCTGAGAAAGCCTGTGTGCGACTTAGGCCTGAAAGGAACTAGTTGCCCCATCCGTTTTAAAGTGACTTCCGTCACAGAACAGCGTGAACTGGGAGTGTGTGTTACGTCTCCTGACGCCGTGTTACGGCGTCCTAATACAGGAAGTGTCTGATGCCATCACTGTTTTAAGGAGCTGAACATGCAGCGTGTGATCACCGGGCGGGACTTACAGGGAGGAGACCCATCATCACCCCAGAGTTAACAGGTTAGCCTCCCATGTGAGACTCATGACCCAGAATGCTCTCTAATGTGTGGGAGCCAGCAGTCAGCGCGATAGTTCTCTTTGCAGTGACCTGCAGGTGGCAATGCCAGGCCGAGCTGGCGTTTCTTCTTGCTGAAGAGCCTCAGTCAGTCAGATGCTCATTAGGCACTGCGGTCATCAGAGCTGAGGGAGCTCGTGTGACCGCTTCTGATGGGGTATCGTTCTATGTTCTGGAAGAGCCGGTGTGGGCACAGGGAAGCCAAGTCAAGAGCCAAGGAGTATTTCCTTGACCATAACTCCTTTCCCAAGCTCCTTCTCAATTCCTTGGTCTGGGGTGTGCAGTTGTCTGAGGATTCTGGACTTACTAAGTTGCCCACTAATAATAATATTTTTACGAACCCTGTTTTTTAAATTGATTTTTAGAGAGGCACAGAGGGAGAGAAACATCTACCAGCAGCTTTTGCACGCCCCCTACTGGGGATCGAGGTCACATCCAGGGCACGTGCCCTGACCTGGAATCAAACCGGTGACCTTTCGGTGCACAGGACAATACTCAGCCAACTGAGCCTTTTTTTTTTTAATAATATTTTTTTATTGTTTAAAGTATTACAAGTAGCAGTACCTATTCTTTTTGAACGACACTGTAGATATGTGAGAAACAGTAAAGTACTAGTTTAAAATACACTTTTAAAAAAGAATAGTGTGAGGGTAAAAAAGAAAAAAAAAAAGAAACCCGAGGCTTTCGAAACTTTGACTCCTGTAGTCAGTTTACAGTTGAGCCTATTCTTGGAGTCCGTCACTTCATTTCATTCAGTTCAGCAGACACTTAAGCAGATAGTAGACCCTTAGAGGCATGGAGACATCCTGGGGAAGGGATCGCGCACAACAAGAACGGAAAGACCACGGGCACAGAGAGGGCATCGTGGTGACTGGGCCGTTACTAAGGCCTGGACGTGTGCTTCCGGAGGATAGCGCTGGGTTCTGCCGGAACTGGGCCAGGACACGCCGTTGGACGGAGCCAGCGCGTGTGGGTGGGGAGGCCCACGTGGGTTGGGCGGGCCGGGCCGTGGGTGAGATTGAGGACAAGGCAGAGCTGTCCGCCTGTGAGGAGGAAGCCCCTGGAGGGCCCCAGAGGAACGACTCTTCATCTTCACACACAAAGATGTTTCTTTCTTTCTTTTCTTTTTTTTAAAAAATATATTTTATTGATTTTTCACAGAGAGGAAGGGAGAGGGATAGACAGTCAGAAACATCGATGAGAGAGAAACATCCATCAGCTGCCTCCTGCACGCCCCCTACTGGGGATGTGCCCGCAGCCACTGTACATGCCCTTGACTGGAATCGAACCTGGGACCTTTCAGTCCGCAGGCCGACGCTCTGTCCACTGAGCCAAACTGGTTTCGGCACAAAGAGTGTTTCTTATGGATTCATATTTACAGCTGAAATGCTCCAAAGTTGTGTTTTTTGTTTGTTTGTTTGTTTTTAATTGAAGGTGCTTTCCATTTTTTTTTTTAAAGAAGGCTTGTTAAGAAGGAAAAGGAGATGTTTATCACGCAGTCACGGTTTTGTGTACGGCCTTTGTGTCCTTTTGCGTTGGCTTTATGACCCCCTTTGGTAAGTAACAGGGTTCTTAACGCATGTTTTAAAATTCCACCAGGAATGTTCCAAACGGGCCAACAACGGCAAGTTCACGCTCCGAGACCTGCTCGTGGTCCCGATGCAGCGCGTGCTGAAGTACCACCTCCTCCTGCAGGTGCGCCCCCAGCCCTGCCCATCCGCCCCGTCAGCAGCGTGTTCCCGAGGCACTCGCGTGTGCCCGATCCCCTCGCGGCTCGAGCGCTCGCTCTCTCTTTAAATAAATATATTTTATTGATTTTTACAGAGAGGAAGGGAGAGGGACAGAAAGTCAGAAACATCGATGAGAGAGAAACATTGATCAGCTGCCTCCTGCACACTCCCTACTGGGGATGTGCCAGCAACCAAGGCACATGCCCTTGACCGGTATCGAACCCTGGATCCTTCAGTCCACAGGCCGACGCTCTATCCACTGAGCCACACCGGTTTCGGCCTCTTGCAGTTCTCAGTGAGAAATAACAGCTGGAAAGTTGCCTTCCTTGAAGCCAAGGTGATTCTCATTTTGTGTGAGAGGTCACACTTCCTGTCGGTCACACAGAGCTGGCTCCAGACAGGTTTAAAAATTAAATAACCAAGTCCAAACAAATATGCAGACCCCTTCGGCCGAGTCCTCTGTAGTCGGCACTAACCACTCACTAGATTCTCGGTATTGCTATGCACCGGATTCGGCGGGTTAATTCTGTGAGAACTTTTGCCTGATAACCATAACCCACAGAGTTGTGTCAGATTCTGGATTGCTTTCTGCTCCAGTAGATTATAATAAGGCTACCTGTATTTTGAAGGGATTCTCGTTATAACCCTGAAGCTTATGGTTTCCACAGTTAGTCCTCTAATGAGGGTGGAGAGTCTTATAAATTTAATTTGATGGTTGTACCAAGAGACTCATTAGTTCTGCTCCAAAGGAATGTCCTACTGCATTAGGCTATCTACTCTGCTGACGCCTGTGAAATGTTGTTTTAAACAGGTCTCCTACCTGCATGTGAAATATGATTTGGGGTCTTCTGTGCTTTGGACCTCCTGCATATTACATTTCTTGCTCTGTAGCTGCAGAATTATTAGTCATCCCTATTTTTGTTCTACTGAGAAATCAGAGAAATTCAAACCCTGATTATTTCTTTTAAAACGCGTTAAAACATGTATGAGACCTAAACTCAGAGCAACTGTACTCAAATTGGATTTTATGAAGAAATAATAAGGAAGACGAAGGCAATCCATTTCTGAGACATCGTGGAACTAAAAACCTGTCCAAAATAAGAGAATAATTTACTTCGTAACGTTGGTTATTAAATAAATACCAATGGAAGAGTTTAGAAGGGGCAGTTTTTAGGAAACATCTGTTTGTATCACAGGGCTTTAGATAGACTTCTAAAGTATAGAATGTGACTATACTTTTATGAAATTTAGCAAACTTTCCCCTAATTCCTCTTGGATTGTTTTATACTTTAAATTTTGAAAGTATGTTAAGTCCCATGATGATGGGCACTTGGGTTGCTTCCAGATCTGGGCTATTGTGAAGTACACTGTAACCGAACATAGGGGAGCATATATCCTTTCAACCTAGTGACGTGGGTGTCTTCGGATATATTTCCAGAGCGGAATTGCTAAGTCTTATATGGCAGTTCCATTTTTAAATTTTTTTTTGAGAACTTCTCTACTATTTGTGGCTGCGCCAAACCCACACAAAGGGTTAATTTTTAAATGTTCTCTTCCTTGTGTTTGGGTACTAAACTGTGTCTTCCAAATAGGAACTGGTCAAGCATACCACCGACCCCACGGAGAAGGCCAATCTGAAACTGGCCCTGGATGCAATGAAGGTAACGCGATGCTTCGGGACCCGTGTGTGTTTGTTATTCTGGGCTAGAAACAAGAGCATGCTCTCTGCTAATCCAAATGCATGGCATGCTAACCTATAGATATAAAAGCCTGAGCGACCGTTCGACCGGTAACTATGACGCACAATGACCAACAGGGAGCAGACGCTCCGACCAGTAGGTTAGGTTGCTGCTGGGGCCCTGTCAGCCCTGAATCTGGTTTACCCGCACCCAGGACCCAGAAAGGAGGGAGGAGGGAACCCGATTCCTCACAGAGTCAGCCGTGGGTTAGCTTACTGCTGGGCCCTGTTGGCCCTGAATCTGGTTCACCCGCACCAGATTCCCTTTCAATGTGCACAAATTCGTGCACCGGACCACTAGTATATTATAATATACATACAAGTATTTGTATAGTTTTGTTTTCGGTGGGGAGAGTTGAATAGTTTTTAACCAAAATAAATACACTTGCGTGAATTTAATTGTTAGACAAAAAACACTTAAAACCAGCAGGGGAATTAAAATAACTTCAAACTATATTTTTATTGATTTTAGAAAGGAAGGGAGAGGGAGAGAGAGAAACATCAATGATGAGAGAACACCATTGATCGGCCTCCTGCACGCCCCACACTAGGGATCAAGTCTGCATGTGCCTCAACTGGGGACGGAACGGTGACCTCCTGGTTCACAGGCCCATGCTCAACCGCTGAGCCAGGCCGGCGGGCGAAACAATTTTTGTGATGATGAATGTTACGGCCACTTGCACAACCTCCAGGAATGAGTTCGTGTCGTGGTTGCTTTGACGTTCCCTGCTGCCGGCTGTGTCAGCCTCAGGTGGCAGGTGCCCCGGAGCATGGGTATGACGTCCTTCCTCACTGAGGCCGCTGCCAGCGTCCTTTGTGGGTGCTGAGCCTCGGGGCACGGGAGGTCCAGGTGGGGTTTCTCTGCCCTGGGAAACCGGAAAGTCGGGAATGACTAGTAGATAGAGGCCGACTTTCTTTTGTTCTTTTATTGATTTTTCACAGAGAGGAAGGGAGAGGGACAGAAAGTCAGAAACATGGATGAGAGAGAAACATCCATCAGCTGCCTCCTGCACACCCCCCACTGGGGATGTGCCCGCAACCAAGGTACATGCCCCTGACCGGAATCGAACCTGGGACCCTTCAGTCCGCAGGCCGACGCTCTATCCACTGAGCCAAGCTGGTTTCTGCTAGAGGCCAACTTTCTGAGCACCCGGGGGCTCTCTAAGACCCGACTTCCCTGCTGGGCTGGGCTTTGGAGGAAATGTTCGTCCCTGATTTAGAGCAGACGCGCATGTGTCCTCAAGCGGCTCGCGAGGTGACGGCGGTGGCGGTGCCTCCCGTGGCTCTGGGCCGTTTCCCAGCGGGCCCAGCTGTTCCGCGCTCGGTCCCGCCCCGTCAGGGTCCGTCGCCCGTTACTCACTGTTATAAAAAGCCACACCGAGGGTCTGATTTCAGAGAGATCATTTATAGATACGGGCTCCGAAAAGTCCGACTTTCATTCAGCACCAAGTTCAAAACTGCCTTTTGTCCGAGATCTGCTCCCGCCGCTTCCTTCAGACGCGCGAGGGGAACAGCGATGATGAAAGGGACCCCGGCACACAGGAGCCTCGAGGGCGCGGACGATAAAAATAGCTGCTCACCGCGCGGGGGGAGGATCCGCCGCTGTTTCCTCCGAAACGGGGGCAGCCCGTTAAGAATAAATAGGCGGCGGCCCAGGGAGGGAGGCGGCCAGTGTGAGCGGGGCCGTTTCTCGGGGTTCTCTGCTCTCGCTCGCCTCTACCCCCCTCCTTTCAGAGGAGCCTGGGTGGAAGGCTCCCAGGAACAAAGACACGAGCTGATGGCGGAAAGCCGGCCTGCGGATTCCTGTGTAACTCCCAGTTCCGTTCCCCCCCCTCGCCGAGCCCCCCTCCTGCTCTTATTCCACCCCTCCGCTCAGGGGCGTGTTCATGTGTTTGGGACGTACCCTCTCCTGACCTGGTTCCCTTTCTGTGGTTCTGCGTGGGGTCCCCTTTTTTCCCCCCTGTTCTTCTCCAGGGTGAGGTAAGCGACACCTCTGTGGCCTTCCCAGCCGTCCTCCAGACATTAGACAAAATACATTTCGATGGATCTCAGAGAGGAAGGGAGAGGGAGAGAGAGAAACATCAGGGGTGAGAGAGAATCGTTGATCGGCTGCCTCCTGCACGCCCCGCACCGGGGATCGAGCCTGAGACCTGGGCCTGTGCCCCGACCTGGACTTGAACTGTGACCTCCTGGTTCATGGGTCGATGCTCAACCACTGAGCCCCCCTGGCCAGGCTTCCTCCAGACATTTCTTAAAAATATATATATTTTATTGATTTTATACAGAGAGGAAGGGAGAGAAATAGAAAGTCAGAAACATCGATGAGAGAGAACCTTCCATCAGCTGCCTCCTGCACACCCCCTACTGGGGATGTGCCCACAACCAGGGTCCATGCCCTTGACCGGAATGGAACCCGGGACCTTTCAGTCCGCAGGCCGAGGCTCCATCCACTGAGCCACACCGGTTTCGGCCCTGCAGACATTTTTAGCTCGCTCTCGGGGAGCAGCTTTGGCTGGTTCGATCGCCATCAGAAAGCCACGGCACTTTGGCCGCTCCTGAAGGGAACGATGTGTTTGCTCTCCAATGGCTCCCGGCTCGGCTCCGCTCTCAGGGCCTTGTTTCTGCCCTTCCCTGTGCCCGCAGGACCTGGCCCAGTACGTGAACGAGGTGAAGAGAGACAACGAGACTCTGCGTGAGATCAGGCAGTTCCAGCTCTCCATCGAGAACCTGGTGGGTCACGGCCACTCCGCCCAGCTCCCCTGGCCCCTCCCGCTCGGGGTTGTTTCTGAAGAAAAGACACTTGACTTCCTTTTTTAAAAAATAAATTCTTCATTGTTCAGATTATTCCAAACGTTCCTCTCTTTTTCTCCTCCCATAGCTCCCCTCCACCCGATCCCCCACCCCATCCACACCCTTACCCCCTGCCACTGTCTCATCCACAGGTGTAAGATTTTTGTCCAGTCTCTTCCCACACCCCTCACACCCTCTTCCCCTGAGAACTGTCAGTCCCCTCCCTTCCCATGTCCCTGATTCTAGTACGTTCACCAGTCCATTCTGCTCATCAGATTTTCCATTCACTTGTTGGTAGGTGTGTATTTGTTGTCATTTTGTGGTTCATAGTTTTTTATCTTCACCGTTTTCTTCTTCTTCCTCTTCTTGAAGAACACCCTTCAGCATTTCACATAATCCTGGTTTGGTGGTGATGAACTCCTTTAGCTTTTAGAAAAGACACTTTACTTTCAATGTTCTAATTCTAGTTTATTTCCCCTCTTCCTGTTCCCCCACACGGATGGCTAGGGGCTCCTGGGACAGTGACTCTGCCCTCACTGTCCCCTCACCTTAATCACACAGCATTTTCCCCCGCCAGCCAGACCCTAGACCCTGCCGTACACACTCAGGCTGATTCCCGTGCACGTCCTCATTTTACGTGTATTTGCTGAGTGACTGTCATGCCCCCGACCTTGAGCTTGGGGCTGGAACTCGGAGCCACGTGGTCTCATGGTGGGCGAGACAGGGAGGAGAGAGTTTGAAGAAGCTATTTTGAGACAGTGCTGTGAACAGGGCCATCCGACAGGGGCTGAGAAGGGGAGGCCTCGTTTAGATAGGATGGTTAGAAAAAGCCCTTCTGAGCTGGTGGCCCCAGGAACCTGAAGAAGCCACGGGACAGGGATCCTGGGGAAAGGATTTCGGCCAGAAGCCACAGTGTTACTGTGGGGAGAGGCCCCCTGCTGGGGATGGAGCCCACAGCCCCGGGCGTGTGCCTGACCGGGAATGGAACCACCACCTCCCGGTCTGTGGGCCGACGCTCAGCCACGGAGCCAGAGGGCTAAGTCAGAACTGGTCATTCTTTTTTTTTTTTTTAAATACATTTTATTGATTTTTTACAGAGAGGAAGGGAGAAGGATAGAGAGTCAGAAACATCGATGAGAGAGAAACATCCATCAGCTGCCCCCTGCACACCCCGCACTGGGGATGTGCCCACAACCAAGGTACATGCCCTTGATCAGAATCGAACCTGGGACCCTTTAGTCCTCAGGCCGATGCTCTAGCCACTGAGCCAAACCGGTTTCGGCTAAACTGGTCATTTTTGAGCTCTCGGAGCAGGGACACCCTTCATGTCTCTTTAAACCAGGTGGGTCCCCGGCCGGGCATGCTGTCCTTCCTGGCAGCCTCGCATTTGCAAAGACAGACTTGTTTCCCTGCTGCCTGGGGGCCCTGAGGGCCAGGGCTGCGCCACTTTGCCCCGTTACCGTGGCTGACGCGGAGCGGGTGCTCAGGAAATGCTCGTTCCCACACCTCCCGGGCGACTTCGTTCTTCCCGGGAACGTCTCTTTCGGCAGCTGCCTTCCTCCTTCGGGCTCCAGCAAAACCAGTTAATGTCCTCGGCCCGCCTCCCGGGAGGACCGAGGACAGGCTGGCGTTGGGAGCGAATCACGGGAACCCGAGCTTTGCAGAGCAAGTGCGCCGGATGTGAAGTGAGGAAGGCTGTGGGTGACAGCGTAGTTGTTCTGATACACACCCTCCCGGGCGTTTTCTCTGGGTCTTCATGTGACTCTGGGACACCTTCTCTTCCAGAACCAGCCCGTGCTGCTCTTTGGACGGCCTCAGGGAGACGGGGAGATTCGAATCACCACTCTGGACAAGCACACGAAGCAGGAGAGGTGAGCGAGGCGGGGGGCGGGGAGGGCGCTTTCCGAATAGGTCGTTCGTGTCCGAGCCCCGGGAGACCTCGGGACAGTCCCCAGGCCGAGCGGGGACCAGAAGGAAGATGCCGAGGCAGCCTCCGTTTCCTAAACGTCCTCCTACACCCGCCAGGTGGCCGCCCCTCTGCCTGGCGTCTGCGGATCTGTCTGCCGTCTTAAGTGGGCAGCGGCAGCTGGAGGATGGCAGCCGGGGTGGAAGGCAGGGCCCAGGACACTGTGGGGAGAGAGAGGCACCACAGCACAGCCAGCTACCGTCACACACCTTGTTTCCTTCCTCGGATCTACATTTTAAAGTCACAAAGGAGTGGCACCAAATGTCCGAAGGAACATGTTTGAGCGAGGACCGTTGCCTGAGTGGGCCTTTCTGGAGGGGGGGTTTGTAGGTGGAGTCCTTGGAGGTCAGTAAGCTTGGCCTGGTGTCCCAAACTGTGTGTGATGATCACTGGGTTGAAATGAGCCCTTTCCCGGAACCTTTGCAGATGAGAAAGCCAGCCAGCAGGGGGCAGCATCCGCTCTTGCTTCCGCCCGGTGCCCAGGCTCCACAGGTAGCTTCCAGGAGACACACATCCTTTTAGCATCCCCGGAAAACGGGCTTTGACAGGGATGTAAGCGTTAGCGCTGCACGCAGGCGTCGTCGTCACCGTTTCAAAAACGTGTGCGTGTGAATCGCAGAGTTCTCGGGAGGTGCAAGGACTGCTGCTGGGTGATGGCGTGGTAGTTCTCCTCCCCAGTGGCATTGTTTTTAATAAGGAAAAACAGCGGCAGGTGAAGTTAACCGTCGTGTCCTCTGGTGTGCGCTTTGCTCCTGTGCCCGTCCCCACGAGGGGCAGCCTGCAGGGTGGGACCATGGGCCCCCGGTCGGGCCAGGTGGGAGCCCGCCAGCATCTCACTGGTAGCATGACCTTCAAGCAAAGGGACCCCCCACTCCTCAGTTTCCTCCACAATCAAGGACGGTACCAATACCCAGCTCCCCAGATGGCCCTGGGGGTTCACATTGTGTCAGTCATTTCGGGCTGATCCTAATAACATCAGTAGAAGTTAATTGCCGTTGTCTTCATTCATATTATTCTGTCAATGGTTAGCTTTTAAACGAAAACAAAAGTCATTGTTCAAGGGCAATACCTTTAATGGCTAATCTCAATTTTTAAAAAAATATATTTTTACTGATTTCGGAGAGAGAGAAAAGGAAAGGGAGAGAGAGATAAAAACATTCAACAATTCATGAGAGTCATTCATTAGCTGCTCCTGCACACCCCCTGCTGGGGGTTGAGCCCGCAGCCCCAGGCCTGTGCCCTGACTGGGAATCGAACCCTGGCCTCCTGGTTCAGAGGTCAGCGCTCACCCACTGACCCACACTGGCCCGGCTCAGTTGTTTCTTACAGCTCTATCGAGTGTGTCTGTTTTCTTATTAATTTTTTTTTTGCCCCCGCTGGTTTGGCTCAGTGGACAGAGCCCCGGCCTGCAGACCAAAGCGGGTCCTGGGTTCTATTCCGGTCAAGGGCATGTACCTTGGTTGCAGGTTCCTCCCTGGCCTGGACCCTGGTCAGACCTCGTGCAGGAGGCAACCCATCGGTGTGTTTCACATCGATGTTTCTCTCTTTCTCTCTCTCCCCGACTCTCCCTAAAAACCAATGGGAAAATACCCTCAGGCGAGGATTAACCAAAAACAAAAAACACGGAAACACAAATAAAAACGTTTCCCTGTTTTTTACATGAGGAAAACTGAGGTGCCGCGAGGCCACGCGCTTCCTTAAGGGGAGCGAAGGGCACGCCGCTCCCCATTCATTCTTGTCAGGGCGGCATGGCCCTTGTCTTCACCTCAGAGGAAACGTGTTTGTGTGGTTTAATTCAGTTTATAAGGGAAGGACTAACACCTGCTTCCAACCCATTTAAATCAGCCTCTCTCTCTCTCTCTCTCTCTCTCTCTCTCTCTCTCTCTCTCTCTCTCTTTCTCCCTCTCCCCCCCCCCCTCCCCTTCTCCTAGGCACATCTTCTTATTCGACTTGGCGGTGATCGTATGTAAAAGAAAAGGCGACAACTATGAGATGAAGGAAATCATAGATCTCCAGCAGTACAAAATAGCCAACAACCCCACAACCGACAAAGAAAACAAAAAGGTGGGTTCTTGGAGATGCGTAACTGCGGTTGACTCAGGACTCTGGACATTCAAGGAAAATGGGCTCATCTGTTTCCGGGGAGGGGTGCCGCATCGATTCCGGAGTTTCTGTTGCTGGAAACTGATCCGGGGAAAGAGTGGGACTGTGTCACAGCTGACACGCTCATCCCAAATGCTGGTGACCAGGACAGTGCGAGGCATTTGCGTAGAGACGGCGGTAGATGTGAGGTTGACTGCGGGGATCTCGATGGGTCCCAGTGCCACGTTAAGACAGGCCTGTGGATGGCGATGGTGGTGGTGGTGGTGGTGGTGGTGGAGTGAACTTGGGAACGTGATGTTACTCATGCATGATCCGTATTAACCTGAGGAATATTGATTTTAACAGTGGTCTTATGGCTTCTACCTCATCCATACCCAAGGACACAATGGGTTAGAATTTTATTGCAAAACAAAAGATTTAAAGAAAAAATGGCTGGAACAGTTTGAAATGGCTTTGTGAGTATTTCTACTTTTCAAAGTGCTTCTTCCCTACTGCTCCCCTCTCTTTTGAGTAACGTGGCCCAGGTGTAGATGCTGCGGGGACAGAGGTTTGGGTGAACTTCTTCAAGAAAAAGCAAGAGGGAGCTCTGGCCTTCTGTTTGAATTTTCCTCCTGGGCGTATCTTAATTCTTTAGCTTCCAGCACCCACGGAAAGAATTATTCTAATGACAGACTTTTAATGTTATTACCATGGTTTTAATATATATGCATTTTTAAAAATGGAATAGAAATCACTCCCCCAAACACATGCACACACACATATACACCCATGCACACACACATATACACCCATGCACACACACATATACACCCATGCACACACACACATCCATGTACACACACACACACACCCATGCATGCATTTTGCCGTTAATAGAAAGATTGGTCCCCTCCCACCTGTTTGTTTTGAACTCATTCATTGTTTGGATCTGGGAGAAACTGCTGGGCGCATTGAATGAAGGCTTTTCAGAGCTTGGCTTCTTCCAGGGCTCTTTCCTTTGATTAAAGGCGCAGCTCAACAAAGAGGTGGCAATAATTCAGACCTGTTCCCAAAGGAAGGGCGTGGGGAGATGTAATTACACAAGAACCAGCCATTGGGTGGGGGGAGCGCTCCTTCCCGTCTTGATGCTTATGGATTATGACCTGGCTGGGGAAACACACAGTCGCCCTGAAATGGAAACCGTTAGCACAGGTGGAAGTAAGAGAAAAGGACACCCGCACTCGCGTGACCTGCTTCATGTGTATTCTAGCATCTCTTACCATTGCAGCCAGATCCCACCCGGCTCTTTTTCTGGGCTCCTTTTCCTTGCTTTGTTTTAAGAAATGCCTCTGTTTATAGACAATGGGGGTGGGATGACATTGTCTTATTGTAGTTCTGCGGTGAGAAACTCTAGTCCCAGCCTTTTCTTTTTTTTTGAATGAAAGATCATTTTTAAAAAAATATTTTTTATTTTTTAAATATATTTTATTGATTTTTTTACAGAGAGGAAGGGAGAGAGATAGAAAGTTAGAAAGCTAGAAACATCGATGAGAGAGAAACATCGATCAGCCGCCTCCTACACACCTACCGGGGATGTGCCTGCAACCAACGTACATGCCCTTGACCGGAATCGAACCCGGGACCCTTCAGTCCACAGGCCGACGCTCTATCCATTGAGCCACACCGGTTTCGGCTGAGAGATCATTTGTTTTTGACAACCTAGTATTCGCATCATCTGACACAGCTTCCCTGCATTCGGAAGAAAACTGCAGATTGATTATAGAAACACAAAAACATACACACGCAATTCTCTCTCCTGTGCACGTACGTATGTGTGCGCGCACACACAAATACATTTGTAATCTCACCTGTGACGTTTGCACCTAGTCCGTCAGTACCCGCCTTTTCTTTAGCCACGAAGGCGCTGGAAGAAGCAGCTGGGCCCCGGGCCTTTGTCTAAAACTGGAGTCGGTTTCCTTTTTCTTTTCCTTGTGACGAGGAGCTCGAGCAGCCGCGTTCACCCTTTCCCGCACACCTAGCCCCCACACACCCCGATTCCCGTACGCTGTGGCACACCCCGATGCAGTCTGCAGATCCAACTGGAAAAAGAGATACAGTTCCCATTCATCCGCTCTGGAGGGCTGTTGTTGTGTCGGCCGTTGTCATTTTTCACTTGACCACCTGGGAACCAGCTGGCCCGCGGGCCACGTAAGGCCTGAGCGATCCCATGGTCTGGCCCTGCCGAGGCACTAGGGGCGAGTTAACGAAACGTTTGACCGACGGCAGCAGGTTGATTTTTTAAGCTGATCATGTTGTACGGCTCGAGAAGGAGGTTATGAATATCCCAGCGGCCCTTGGCAGGGAGGTTTCCCACCCTGGCTTTAAGGGAAAAGAGGTCAGCGCCCCGACCCAAGAATCAGATGTTGCGTGTTTTAAACATTCGTGCGGCACGCCGCCCTAAATCGATGACCTCGAGCACCGGACGCGTTCTTTCACTGTCCCAGAAACAAGGCAGCGTTGGGTCAAGTATGACCTAGAGAAAGCGCATGATAGAATAAGACTTTTTAAATAAAGGTTTGTGATTGGTTTTTTTAGAGAGAGAGAGAGAGAAACATTGGTCGGCTGCCTCCTGCACGCCCCTTACTGGGGATCGAACCCAACACCTGGACAGGTGACCTGAACCATGACCTCCGGCTCGCGGGCTGCCACTCAGTCACTGAGCCAGGCCAGCCGGACTGCGCGCAGGTGCCTTTTAAGAGCAAGTCTAACAATGAAGGCGAGCGCAGACCTTTGCACGGGGCTTATTGTTGGGTGAAAACAAATGTTCGAACCAAAGATTTTAATATTGTGCTGTCAGTATCTCTATCTCAGGCGCAGATGATGACGGGTGGACAAGCTTACCTTCAAGGCTGGGGGGGGGGGGGGTAAAAAAATCAATGGTCTTTTAAAAATGGGAGCTCTGATATTTGCCAAGTATTTCTGCTTCCAATGAGGGAAAGTGTAAGAGGAAGATGCAAACAGAAAAAAAATCCATCAAGCTATTCTGAACAAGAAGTGGCTCCCACAAGATAAGTCACCACAAAGCAGAACTGGATTAAATTCGGCTTAGGTCGGGTCCTCGCACAGGCAAGAATTCTCCATGTGTGTGTCTGTGCTCTGGCCCCAAGGGGCATGTTTCTGGGAGAGGTGGCGCCCACTACAGGCCGCTGGGCTCATTGCAGTTTCAGAACTGGCAGCCGATGTCATTGATTTAAAGCAGTGATGTTTCAGCCTTTCCCTTCTCCTGGCGCGATGAACCAATTACTACAATTCTGTAGCACACACACACACACATATATATATATATATATATATATATATATATATATACATATATATATATATATATTCCCAATATGACAAAAAATAGGTATACCTTTTTGTTGTGTTGGCTGTTGTGATTTTTTAAATTTGGCAATCTAAGGGAAAAGAGGTCAGTGCCCCTGTCTGCACGGACAGGGAGTGCGTGCTTTAAAAATTCTTGCTGCACACCGGGTGAAAATGGCTGGATTAAAGTAATCAATCCGTTCTCTCCATAATAATACTCCGGCTTATTAGGTGTTTAATATCGGAAAGCCCCCCTCAGTAAACACCGGTCACCGGAAAGCCGTCTGGATCAGCCATTCTGTGGGCTTTTTGATCGAGGGTTCTCGGCCAATTCCTCTGGCTTTGCGAGACGCGATGTTCACAGATGATTCCAGAAAGAAGCATTTGGTGGTGATAAGTCGTAGCTGGTCTGAAAGGAAAGTATACTCCGCAGTGACTGAGGCTGATTGTCTGCATTTATGTCATTGTTTTCACTCTCTAGGCTGGCCCTGTGTCTTCCTCTATTACTAAAGACTCAAATGACAAAAAAAAAACAACCATAAAAAAACCCACAAAAGATGCTATGTTTGACTAGATGGGCATAAACTATCAATTTTATTTCTGTTATGATTTTGAATGTAAGTAATGCCTTCATCATAATGAAGCTACTTCTCTGTATTGCTTAATCATCGTTCTACTTCCACAGATGGAATAAGGCTTATTAGGTTTTCCCGATGGTTTACGGAACAGGTACACAGAATTCAAAGCGGAGCAATCACCTGTAGGGCGTGAAAGGCTTAATCTCCCCACAGGGACTATGCATATCATTGTCTGGTCTGTATGTCCACACACATTCTTATATGCACGCGAACACACACACACACACACACACACACACACACACACGGTAATAACTGTCTGGTGTACTTTTGAGAACTCAAAGAGAAAAATGTCCTAACTGTTGGGTAGAGAGAAAGGAGAATAAACTTGCACTATTGTCATTATTATTTTTTAAAAATATATTTTATTGATTTTTTACAGAGAGGAAGGGAGAGAGATAGTCAGAAACATCGATGAGAGAGAAACACTGATCAGCTTCCTCCTGCACACATCCTACTGGGGATGTGCCCACAACCAAGGTGCATTCCCTTGACCGGAATCGAACCCGGGACCCCTGAGTCCACAGGCCGACGCTCCATCCACGGAGCCACACCAGACAGTGCACTATTATTTTTGTACCAGAATTAGCTTCAGCACTTCCTTACCTGGTCCTCCTGCCCCCACACCTGGAACCCCACGGAAACGTCTCTTCCGTCTGCTTCCCGCTCTGTTTGTGGGATGAAGACTGAGGTGACACCTCAGACTCCTTAAGCTTTCATTGCGTCCTCGCTGCCCCCCTTTCCTCCAGGTGACTCCAGCGCTGACCAGCGCTTACACTAATCATTAGACACTCACCTCCAAACCCCTTTATGAAGTCGGGTTTATTGCCAGTTTTACCTAAGTGTGAATTCTCAGTTTCCAAATGAATTTAAAACCCAGTTGCAAACATGTCTACGAGTAGACATCTGCAGTTAATATTTGGACTATTTCCCCAACAGTCCCATGTTGACATGGTCACCCCCTCCGGGGAGACATTCGGAATGGCCAGCTCGCCGCACTTCCAGTTAAACAGAAGCCCCGGGGCCAGCGGCAGGCTCCGTCACGCAGGCTGCGTCCGTGTCCTGAGTCAGTGCGCACCTCGCGCTGCAACGCCCGGTCTCTTTCGCTGAAATGCCACCAAGCCAGGGTTCTCTTAAAGCACCAGGACCCCGCCGGGCCATGCCAACCCCCAACAAATTCCACCTGAGGGAAGTTTTATTGTCCCGGACTATGGAATGGCCAGGCTGGGCTGTGCAACACATTCAACAATTGGACAAGCAAGGAGTTTAATTAAATTTCTAATTCGCTTTGGATTTCACTCGGTCCACAACAGCCAGGCTTCATGCCAGTATCAAGGACTCGGGATCAGGTGCGCCCGGTCACAATACACCTGTGAGGCCAGATGGCTGGTGGACCAGCGGCCCGGCTCCTCATCGCCGTGGGGAAGGCTGGGGGAGACGCTCCTTCACCCCAAGGCCCCTGGCCCCTGGACAGGGAGAGTGGGGGAAGGCAGACACCCTGTTTTATGGGAAAGGACCCCACTCATGAAGGGCAGCCCCTAGAGGAGAGAAATCATCACCCCACTGCTTGCCCATCCTGCTGCTTTTGTTAAGATCCTCTAGAGCAGCGGTCGGTAAACTCATTAGCCAACAGAGCCCAAATATCAACAGGACAACGATGGAAATTTCTTTGGAGAGCCAAATTTTTAAAACTTAAACTTCTTTTAATGCCACTTCTTCAACATAGACTCGCCCGGGCCGTGGCATTTTGTGAAAGAGCCACACTCCAGGGGCCAAAGAGCCACATGTGGCTCGCTAGCTGCAGTTTGCCGGCCACGGGCTCTAGAGATGGTGTGACCTCGGGCAGCAGGCTGAGATGGGCCCGTCCTTGGTGTCAATTCAAAGCCTGTGAATTCATCTCCCCTGGACAAGGGCTGAGGTGAGGGTGGGCACCGAATCTAGGTTTCTCTCCGAAGAGAACTCTGGTGAGGAGAGTCATCCCTGTGAGCGTGTTCGGTTCCTGTAACTGTATGGATAGACATGTGGGCATGTGTCCAACACAGACGGTCCCCACATTCATTAGCTGTCCTGAGGGAAGGGCCCAGCAGGGACTCCTTATCCACTCGCACAGGCTAATGCCGGAAGCACGAGGCCTGCTTGGCCGCAGAACCAGATGGGAAAGCGTCCGCAAGGCCAGGGACAGTGCCAGCTGCGGCCCCCGCACAGTCAGCGGGGTCCCCAAGTGTCGTTTTCACCTTTTTAAAAATAACACTTTATTGTTGAAAGCATTACATGTGTCCCCCGTTGGCCCCCTCCAGCCTGGGCCCCACCCCTGGCTCCAGGCCCTCGCCACCCCATCGTCCATGTCCACAGATGATGCATAATGCATACAAGGTCCTTGTTGATTTCCTCCCACCCACCCACCCTCCCCGCCTGCCCTCTGAGGTCCCGCTCTCTGTGCCACGCTTCCATGTCTCCGGATCCGCTCCGTTCTTCCCTTTGTTTGGTTCATTAGATTCCGCATCTGAGCGAGATCACGTGATGCTTGCCTTTCTCTGCCTGGCTTATTTCACTTCGCGTCACACTCTCCAGGTCCCCCCATGCTGTCTGGAAGGGCAAGGCATCCTTCTTTTTTACGTAAAGCCGAATAGCACTCCACGGTGTAAATGTACCACAGCTTTTCTACCCACTCCTCTGCTGCTGGGCACACGGACCGTTTCCAGTTCTTAGCTCTTGTAAGCATGCTCTGTGGACACACAGGGGTGCACACCTTCTTTCTGAGGGGTGTTTCATGTTCCTAGAAGTGGGAGCACTGGGTCAAATGGCAGTTCCACATTTAGTTTCTTGAGGGAACTCCATCCTGTTTCCACACAATGGCTGTACCAGTCTGCGTTCCCACCAGCAGTGCATGAGGGTCCCCCTTTTCTCCACATCCTCGCCAGCACTTGTCACTTGTTGACTTGTTGACGGTGGCCATTCGGACAGGTGTGAGTGATACCTCATTGTCCTTTTAAGTTGCGTCTCTCTGACGATCGGGGACTTGGAGCATTTTTCATATGTCTCTTGGCCATCTGTGTGTCCATTTTGGAGAAGTGTCTATTTAGGTCCTTTGCCCATTTTTTCCCCCCATTGGATTGTTTGTCTTCTTTTGATAAGTTGTCTGAGTTCCTTATATATTTGGGGTATTAACCCTTTGTCAGATGTATCATTGCCAAATATGTTCTCCCACACAGTGGCCTCCCTTTTCTTATGTTGATGGCTGCCTTTGCTGGGCAGACACTTTTCATTTTGATGTGGGCCCATTGATTTCCTTTCTCCTTAGTTTCCTTTGCCCTAGGACAGTGGTTGGCAAACTGCAGCTCGCGAGCCACGTGCGGCTCTTTGACCCCTTGAGTGTGGCTCTTCCACAAAATACCACGGCCTGGGCGAGTCTATTTTGAAAAAGTGGTGTTAGAAGTTTAAGTTTAAAAAACGTGGCTCTCCAAAGAAATGTCAATCGTTGTCCTGTTGGTATTTGGCTCTGGTGACGAATGAGTTTGCCGACCACTGCCCTGGGAGCTGTATCCTCAAACATATTTCCATGCGAGATGTCTGAGATAGTTCTGCCCATAGTTTCTTCTAAGATCTTTATGGTTTTACGACTTAACGTTGAAGTCTCTTACCCATTTGGAGTTGAATTCTTGTGTATGGTGTAAGTTGATGGCCTAGCTTCATTTTTTTCTTGAATGTAACTGTCCAGTTTTCCCAGCACCATCACTTTCATCTGGACACTCCTGGCGGGAAGGACTCGAGGTGGCGTCCACTTCATGATCCCCAGTCTCTGGGGCATGCAGACACTGCGTGAGCTTGCTCCGTGGCGTTCCTTCTAGTAAATCAAAGCCCCCAGGACGGCTCAGCTCCTCCTCAGTCTGGGAGCCGGTCAGGTCACCTCGGCCCTCGAGAAAGGACCCAGCCGTCACCACAATTAAACAGGCCGGAGAGCCCGCCTGGTGAGCCCCGGCCCCGGGCTGTTTGCTATGCACGCAGCCCTCTTCCCACGCCGTGGGGCTTTTAAAACGCACCCACAGCAACCGCTTTAATTTAAAAAGCCAGGGCTCGATAAGTCAAAGCTCAAATATGCTCCGAGAAGGAGCTTTAATGCGCATCTATTATTAATGCACTATCAAAGCCCGGAACCCCGAGCTGATTCCCACCAGCGAGTCATTAGTCAGAGGCTGCACGGAGCAGGCCGAGCGGGAACAGATGCATTTCATTCCAGGGAGGAGAAGGGAAGGACGAGGCAGGAAGTCTGCCTGCAGTTTCCAGTCAGGAGAGAGGAAAACGGAGTTTAATAAAACGTCGGTTTTATTCCTTCCTGGCCACGGGGGCAAGAGACTCTTTGGAGAGAAGCCTGGGGAAAGCAGGCCGCACCCCGAAGCATCCGAAAGGGGCCTGGGCGGTAGGGGTGGTGGGGGTGGCGGGGGGATCGCCAGCCCATTGGGAGCTGTGTGACCCCTTCTAAGCTTTGTGCAGATTCATTCATTCATTTATTTATAATATCTATTTTATTGATTTTTTACAGAGCGGAAGGGAGAGGGATAGAAAAGTCAGAAACATCGATGAGAGAGAAACATCGATCAGCTGCCTCCTGCACACCCCCCACTGGGGATGTGCCCGCAGCCAAGGTACATGCCCTTGACTGGAATCGAACCTGGGACCCTTCAGTCCGCAGGCCGACGCTCTATCCACTGAGCCAAACCGGCTTCGGCAGCTTTGTGCAGATGTGATGAGACAAATATCAAAAGCGTAGCACTGTGCTTAGACATGTGATGTCATGTCCTCGAATGCCAGCTCTCTCAGAGGACTGGGCAAGGCCCGGCTCGCAGAATAACCAAGGCTGGCCAGTATGGCTCCGTGGTTGAGCATCGACCTGTGAACCGGGAGCTCACGGTTCTGTGCCCGGATTCTGGGCTCGATCCTCAATGTGGGGCGTGCAGGAGGCAGCTGACCAACGCTTCTCTCAGCAGTGATGTTTCTGTCTCTCTCCCTCGCCTTTCCTCTCTGAAATCAATAAAAATATATTTATTGAAACAGGTTACTAAAATGGGAGTCTTTATGTGTATATGTGAGCCTAACCGAGTTCTGATTTATAGAAAATCCAGCCCATAATAGGTCTCACTATCTCCCCTCTTGTTTCAACATGAAGAAATCTCTAGAAAGTAGCCACAAAGGGTGTTTTTTCTGGGGGGAAGACAGGCAGTTCAACTGAATGTGATGTAAACCCTCTAAGATCTCTCCTGTTTCTCTGGCCTCTGCCCACCTCTCTTTCCTCATCTTTCATCTCCTCTCTCTCTGATTGGGCTGCAGCCAAAGGGTCTCTGCTGCCCCCGCCTTTTGCCCCGCGTACATGGTGGGTGTTTAATAAGCACGGAATGAATGAATGACTCTGCCTTCCGGTTTGTGAGAAGTAAACGTGGAGAAGAGCCCAGAACTGTGCCTGGTGCCTCAGAGATGTGCAAAATGGCCGCTTGTGATCATTTTCACACACAGATGTTTACTGATTTCCGGGGGGGGGGGGGGGGGGAAGGAAGAGAGAGAGAGACAGACAGACATCAGTGATGAGAGAGTCATTGATCGGCTGCCTCCAACCCAGGCCCGTGCCCTGACCGGGAACCGAAGTCCTGGTTCATAGATCGACGCTCACCCACTGAGCCCGGCTGGCCGGACTCGGGACCACTTGTCCTCTGTGAGCCTGTCTGTCAGTCCGTTTGCCCATCCTCTTCCGTTCCAGTCCCCTTTCAACAGAAAAGCCCACTTCCTGTCTTCCGTGTTCGCATCCCCACAGGCTGTAGACCATGTGTGTGGACACCTCCCTGCAGTTGGCACTTGATGTGACTTCGTGTAATTCCTGGGACTTTTCATACATGCCCGCCCCTGAGTGGCCGCGTTTCTTACTGTGCTGGAATAATTACACACGGCTGTGGTCACGAGGACACTGAGCATGTGGCATTCCTGATGATGGGATGCCTCTGGGGACCCTGGCTACTCCCAGAGCACAAGGCTGACAGCATCGCCACTGTGTGGGTTGGGAGCCAGGAACTCACAAATGCTACCTGGTCCTCATGGAGCACCAGGCCTGGGCCGGGCTATGCCCTAAGTGCTTTCATGCCTTTCTCCCATCAGGAGTCGGGTTTGATTAATATTCCTGGGGGCTGCTTGCCCACATGCCCCAGGTCAGGCTGCTGGGTTTGATTAGTATTCCTGGGGGCTGCTTGCCCACATGCCCCAGGTCAGGCTGCTGGGTTTGATTAGTATTCCTGGGGGCTGCTTGCCCACATGCCCCAGGTCAGGCTGCCGGGTTTGATTAGTATTCCTGGGGGCTGCTTGCCCATGTGCCTGAGGTCAGGCTGCCTAGTCGGGGTTGGGATTTCAGCCCAGGTGGAATTTCAGCCTCCGGCCCTCAGCTCTGCTTTCAAATTCCACTGTGCCCCCGGGGTCAGAGAGTTAACTTTCCCTCTCTAGCGTTTGATTTTAAATTTTAAAAGCGATGTGCAGTTAGCGTTTTCAAGCATTTCAGCCGTTCCCCCCTGCTGTCCTGCCTGCCACGTCTGGTCTCATCTCCCCAAGGCCAACCACTCCTCACGACACTTTCAGGATTATTTCTTCTATTATCAGACGTTCCCAGTGAGATCCTGCTCTCAGCTTTTTGTCTTCGGAAAAGTCAGCTCAGTCCTACTTAGTTGGCAGAAGTGTTAAGTAGAGATGGTCCAAGGTTAACTTGAATTGACCCCAAGAGAAAGGGGGTTCCACTGGTTTCCAAAACGAATCCCGTTCTTCCCTCTTGGGGACCCATTGGCCTGAGTTTCTGCCCGAAGGAGACCTACTCCGAGTCCGAAACTCCAGGCTGATGAGATTTTCAAGGTCCCAGGACCGAAGTGGCTTTATTTGACAGTTCACCTACGACGCTTACCTTCATGCGCACGGAGAGTGAACAGCCAGCCCTTCCTGGCCAAGGACCCGGGGTTCGATGCGCCTCACAAAGCTAACTTTGTGGACTCGAGAATCAGATGGTGTCCGGCCGGCGTGGCTCAGTGGCTGAGCGTTGACCTGTGAACCGGGAGGTCACGGTTCAATTCCCTGATCAGGGCACCTGCTCGGGGTACAGGCTCGATCCCCAGCAGGGGGCGTGCAGCAGGCAACCGATCAATGCTTCTCTCTCATCATTAATGTTTCTCTCTCTCTATCCTCTCTCTTCCTTCCTCCCTGAAATCAATAAGAAAAGCGTGTATTTGTAAAAGAAGAATCCAGTGTTTTCTGAATAGTGTGAAGAGAGCTTTGTTTCCACATTCCTGTCTCTCTCCCCCCTACCCCCCCCCCCCATGAAAGAGGAGGCTCTGATGTGTCGGCAGCCGCACAGCAGTGTGTGTGGGGGGGCGCTGAGCCGCTCGGCATGCACGGGGACTGTCTCCTGCAGAGAGAGGTCGCCTGAAGCCTGGAGCGGAGAGCGCGCTCCCATTCAGCCCACGGCGTGGAAGGCTGACCCCGGACCCCGTTGCCCCCCCCCCGTCTGATCGCCTTGGCGTGTGTGTGTTTGTTCATATGGCTCCTCCCGCCCCCTCAGAGTCTGCTTCCCTAGGCCAAGGCTCCGCGGGGCTGAGAGCTGCCGGGCCTGCCAGAGGGGGCGTCCCAGCTCGTCAGTGTCCCTCGCTGTCCCTGCCACCCCGCAGCTCGCTGCGATGCCCCAGAGATCATCATCTTGGCTCTCTGGGTGTAGCTCTGATTCGTACCCACATTCAACGGACCCTTTTCTAATTTTTCTGCGTTGGTCTGTGAGCTGGAGAAACTGCAAATACGTAAAAAGTCCTTTAGAAATGGCTGGACTTAGCTGTTTCAACGGACCCACTGGTCACACAGGTCCAAGGATATGAAGGTGACATTGCCTTGAGCTGTGGGTTTGGTGGCGGGAAGCACAGACCGGGGCTGGAGGTCTTGGCGCCGCCATTTTCTTTGCCTTCACAGGAGCAACGGTGTCCTAGGCTGTCAATGAGAGTGCCGCCATCAGCACCCCCAGCTGCGGCCGGCGTGAAGGTTGAAGCAATGATCAGCGTGTGGCTGTCACTGTGTCCGTAAAGAGAAAGCGCACTGAGTGTCCGTTGGCAGGAGGCTTAGTGTCCTTTTGTGTGTGGGCAAATCAAACATGAAACCGCCTGGCCAGCTTGGCTCAGCGGTTGAGTGTCCGTCCACTCATGAACCAGGGGGTCCCGGTTCGATTCCCAGTTCGGGGCACAGGCCTGGGTTGTGGGCTTGATCCTCAGTGGGGCCTGCAGAAGGCAGACGGTCAGCGGTGCTCTCTCATCATTGACATTCTCTCTCTTTCCCTCTCCCTTCCTCTCTGAAATCAATCAAAATGTATTAGAAAACATAAATGGTGGCATTTGTAGGTTTAGTCTTGCCTGGACTGTGAGGAAAGTGGGTTGTTTGTGGAGGAGGAAGTTTCCGGTCGGTTGGTTGGTTGGGTGAGGCCCGCACCAGCGGCCTCCCTCCCTCATTGCATTGCTTGTCTACAGCCGAGCGAGTGTTTGGTGATCAGACTGGCACCTGTTTTAAACGTTTCCTGATGTGATTTCATTCACGTTCACAGCCCAGCACAGCAGCCACGTTGTACCTGTGCAGAGGGGGGCTCTGTGGAGGGACCCTCTTCCCCGCCCTCGCCCCCTCCAGCTAGTTCATAGCTCAGGGCTGTGGCCAGAGACAAGAAATGACTGTCTATCCCAATGGTCGGCAAACTGCGGCTCACAAGCCACATGTGGCTCTTTGGCTCCTTGAGTGTGGCTCCTCCACCAAATACCACGGCCTGGGCGAGTCTATTTGGAAGAAGTGGTGTTAGAAGAAGTTTAACTTAAAAAAAATTTGGCTCTCGAAAGACACTTCGATCGTACTGTTGATATTTGGCTCTGTTGACTAATGCGTTTGCCGACCACTGGTCTAGCCTGTTTTGTGTTTTCCCTGAAAGGGTGGCTTCTGTGGCTGTTCTGGAAAGTTCTCTGGGAACACTTGATTCGAAGGAGGATCAGGTTCCTTAACGCCTCACGGGCTGCTGGCTCTGACACAGTGAGATTTCGGCGCATGTTTTAAGGCAAAACACACCCTTGGCTTTTAGAAACAAATGGAATAGCCTTTTTGCTCGAGTCAGATCTTCACCCCATGGGATGTTGATGAATTCACACTTCCAATGACTGGACTGCTCCTTCCTGTGAGACTTTCTTTAGGGAGTTCCTTCTTTCCCTTCTTCCAGATCCAACATAAGGCCAGACTACGCCGACTCCAATTTCCACGAGTTTAAGATGCACACCTTCACCCGGGTGACCTCCTGCAAGGCCTGCCAGATGCTGCTCAGGTAAGCTCCGTGCGGCCAGGGTCCAGCCCGAGGGAGCCGGTCTCACTGCTGAGTGTTGCAGGCTCCTGACATCCCAGCCCAACGATCCCAAGGAGGTGTAGGGGTCCAGTTTCTGAGTAGAGGAGCCGGGGAAATAAAAGAATAGAAGAGAAGACGCAGAAATAGAAATAATGGCTGAGCCTTATTGGAATCTCTGTTCTCTCTGATGGAGAGACAGAATCTCTGAGCCCACGAAATGTGTTTATTTATATCCCCAAAACACCAGGAAGTTACACCAAAAGTTAGGATCAAAGGAGATTGGGTGGGCCCAGACCCTATTCATTCCCCCATTCTCGGGGCTAGACTGGATTTACATTTCAAGGCCCTCTCCCTGACACCTGGGGCAAAGTTAACAGTCAGTACTGATAATGCATCCAGCCTTCTTGATGGATGTGTTTCTGCCTGGCTCCTCGGATTCAGCTGACAATGATTTAAAGAATGCTCAGGTGTCTTCCCTGGGGGCTCTCCACAAGGGGGGATGTGGGGATATTGTCTTCACAGTGTGCACCTCACAGAGCTCTCCCAGGCCTTGAACCTGGACTGGTCCCACAAACCCCGGGAGGTTCGCACACAGCACTGTATTGTTTTTCTTTCTCGCACTAATGATTGTGTAAAGGCAGCGCTCAGTGCCTGCTCACCTCTCTGTCTCCCCCGTTCACCTTTCAGAGGGACCTTCTACCAGGGCTATTTATGCTTCAAGTGCGGCGCCAGGGCACACAAAGAGTGTCTGGGAAGAGTCGACTGCTGTGGCCGCGTGAATTCTGCGGGTGAGTCATGTGTCCTGGGGCGATTCTGCTTCTCATTGGGACAAGGAACTTGCTAAATGTCATTCAGCCCCATGGACACTTGGGATGTGTTTACAGTAGCATCTCTGCTTTGACACCCATGGATGAGCACAGGTTAGAGCATTGTTGAAAGTCATGTGACTTCTCTACATACGTGGCAGGCAGCAGGTTCAATTTCTGGAGGAGTTAGGGAGGTCTCATGTCACCCATTTCACTCACCCCAACCCCCTAATCTCACTCAGGCTGGACCCATACCACCCACACACACACACGAAGTAACAAAAACAACACACACAAAAATTATTCTTCATTTCTACCTTCAGTTCCTGAATTCCTCCCTTATTCTCTTAAATACTCAGCTCCGAAATGCTAATGACGCCAGCAGTAAGCATCACGCAGCAAATTCACGAGTTAACGAATTGAATACATTGTCATTTCCCAGCTTGGAACAAAGAGCCATATTCTTAGGGTTTTGTATAAATATTTCCCCCTGGTTTTTTAAAAATAACACCCACGATTGTCTCACGAATCCGGCTCTCGCCGCCGGCAATCACGCAGCCAGGAGCCTTCCGCCTCTCCTCCTGGGCCCTCTCTTTCTTCTCCTTCTCTCCCGGCCTCTTTATTCTTTCTCTTTCTTCTCCTTCCTCTTTGTCCGTTCCCCTGAGTTTCTCTGTCTGCGTTTTATCAATAAGACCTTTCAAAATCAGCGAAACTTTTTGCAGAGAAGAAAGGGATCTTGAACAGTGTGAGCTCCAAAGGCAGCCATGTCAACCTTTGATTTTCCCAAAGGGAAAGGTGGACATTGAATTATTTTGGATAATGGGAAGAAGAGTGAGTCTGAAGAAGAGAATAATAGCTCGTTTCAGGGCTGACTTCAGAAACCGGGCAATGTGGGACACGGGTGAATCCTATTAGATTTTGAGATCACAGCACAGCCTCGCTGGCTCCTTCTCGGACATCCGGCCCGGGCCCCAGGAGCTGTGCCCCAGGCCAGAGACGGGCAGCTGCTGGGAGAAAGCTGCCATTAGCCGAGCACCTGCATGGTGCCTCCCCGTGGTCCTCCGTGTGGCGCCAGGGCACACAGACAGTGTCTGTGCTGGGTCAGGGCGTTTCTGCAGCTCACTTGAGCTCTGTCAAGTGAAGGCGACAAGCTTAGCACCCACTACTATGTCTGAAGGTCAAGAACAGACTACAGCCCGGCCGCATGGCTCGGTGGTTGGGCATCGACCTATGAGGTCAGGGTCTGATTCCTGGTCAGGGTTTCGGGCTCGATCCCCAATAGGGGCCGTGCAGGAGGCAGCTGATGAGTGATTCTCTCTCATCATTGATGTTTCTAGTTCTCTCTCCATCTCCTCCCTCTTTGAAATCAATAAAAAATATTAAAAAAAGAGAACAGTCTACAAAGTTGTAAAATACAGAAGAAATAGTACATAGTGTTATCGCTATCCTTTGTCTGTCTGGCACAGTTAGTTGATCACTTAAACTTTGTCCTTTTCATGTCTTTGGGGACAGTTCCCATGATATTTGCCCATAGAGGCTGGTGTGGTTTCCTGAGCTCTGCAGCCCTGTTTGCTGAGTCTGGGTGGAAGGGAAAGGGGTTCCATGATTGCACTGGTGGGTGTGGTTCTTTGATCCTACAGAGAACAGTCAGAGTACTTGAGAGTCCAGAGGTCCCATGGTTGGCATGGTTCTTCCATTCTATGGGGTACAGTGTGGGAGTGTAGTGGAGAGGCAAGCAGAGATTCTTAAAACAAAACAAAACATATATATGTATTTAATTTCAGAGAGGAAGAGAGAATCATTGATTGGCTGCCGCATGTACACCCCCTGCTGGGAATCAAGCCCACAACCCAGGCATGGGCTCTTGACTGGATTCAAACCCAGGACCCCTCAGTCCTCAGGCCAACGCTCTATCCACCGAGCCACACCAGTGAGGCCTCAAGCAGAGATTCTTGAAACTCTGCTATTTACTAGTTACTTCAGCATCCTGAGCTCTCCTGCATTCACATCGATAAGATGGGAGTTGGAGGGTTCCTGTGAGGGTCAGAGAAGCAGTGTGGATGCTCAGGGCAGAGCCTGGCCCAGTGGGGCTCAAGGGGCTGTGCTGGACAGTCATTTTCTTTCAAGGAGGGCTTCTTCTGTCATGTCTGTCTGGTTTGGGATGTGGAGCAAATGTGGACAGAAACGTGAGCGAGTGCCACACTTAGAAGGGAGACACAAGAAGGACATTCACGGACTTCTAACATTTTCGCTTTCATGTTTAAAAAACAAGTAGGAAACAGTTGGGATTTCTAGTGGGGTGTTCCCAGCGTCTGTCCCTCTGTCCTTCGCTGAGCAGCTCTGTGGGGGGAGAGGGCTAGCACGTGATGGTGGGAGAACCACCCAGCACTGGAGTCCTGTCTGCTTGTAATCTGGCTCAACAGCTAACTTGTGGGGTGACTTAAACCCAGTTACTTCACCTTCCCTTCTCCAATAGGGATAATAATAGCCCCAGTCTTTGAAAGTTATTTAGTCATTTATTTAAAAATTATTTTTATTGATTTTAGAAAGAGAGGAAGGGAGAGGAAGAAAGAAAGAGATAGAAGCCTCAGTTGGCTGCCTCCTGCATGCCCTCTACTGGGGGATCCAGCCCGCAACCCCGCAACCCCGGCTGTGCCCTGACTGAACTGCACCAGTGACCTCCCGGTGCACGGGACAATAACTGAGCCACACCAGCCCAGCCAGGACAAGTTTCCCCTTCCTTCCTTCCTTCCTTCCTTCCTTCCTTCCTTCCTTCCTTCCTTCCTTCCTTCCTCCCTCCCTATCTCCCTCCCTCCCTCCCTCCCTTTTTAAAAAATAAATATGTGTGAAGTGTCAGGCACCATTTAAGGACTTTGCCACTGTTCCCTCATGTAGTCCTACCAAGGTCCCATGAAGTTGGTTTCGTTGCTTTTCTTGTCTCACAGACGAGAAACGGGGAGAGACACAAGGCACGTGTCTGAGCTGTTTGGTGGCAGACACAGACTCAGCTCCAGGAGGGCCGGTCCTGAGCTTGTCCTGCACTCCGGGCTGCGCTGCGAGGCTGTGATGACGCCTGCAGCCCGGGTGACGGCACAGAGCCGACAGCGAGTGGCCCCAGCAGAGGCAGGTGCTTCATCTTCTCTCCGAAAGGGAGAGATGTCCTAATAGGTTTTTTTTTTTTTTTAAAGCAATAACACCTTTGAATTGGGTAAGTTAGTAGCTACCAACTGTGTAGGTTTCAATGTGTGGAAGTGTGAGAAACGCAGGCATCCTTGAGGGCCATGCTTGCCCTCTCTCAGGGGCTGTCTCAGAGCTGGACCATGTAAACACCGTCAGTCCTTGGCCTCTCGTGTTGAGGTGAGGAAACGGAGTCACGCACATATGAAGACAGGGTAACTGAGAATCAGGCTGTCGGTGGCCTGCAGATTATGGATGGCTACTTACACAGCTACCCCTCACTGCAGGGCAGTGTCCTTCTCTCAGCCCGGTGTTAGGGTTTATTATAAACAGGAAAGAGGGGTTCACGCCGCTCTGTGAATCCATTTTTAGAATCCTCGCTTGGTGCTTCCTGTTCCCTCTCCTGGAAACAAAGTTTCTTTTCTTCTCTCCCGACTCTGAGATCTGACTCTTCCTCTCCTTCCTCTCCTCCAGCTCTTTGCCAGTCATTTCACCTTCCCCCTCTGCCCAGTGCTGTAAATTGTTTAAAGGGAAACGATGTAAATTGTCTTTGTGTGGGTTTTATAGATCTGCCAAAGTTAGGGTGTGTCGTGGCAACTAAATGCTCACCTCCCCATTATTTCTCACACACATGGTGCTGCAGCCCTGGCTCTCCGGGACAGCTCCCTTCTAGCTCATGGCAGAGCCACGAGAGGGATCCACACAAGTTTCCTCTTGAGGCTCTTCAACACGGCCTCCAGGGTTGCTGCTCTTAAGCCCCGAGAGCTGGAAGTGAGCCATGCCAGTTGGTTCGATCACAGTCCATTGGCTAAAACTGGTCATGTGATCTCAACTGGATGACAAGGGCGATGGGCATTGTGGTGGAACTCATGGCCTGTGTGTGGTGAGCCCTACTCTCGGACGCTTCTAATTTTCTCTGGTTGATGACACGCTCCTTCACGACAGGGAGTCTGTTCCTCATTTGTATCTCCCACTTAATACCAGATCCACAGTCAGGACGCATAAGACCACGTAGTTGATCCTTTGCCCCCAGTAGAAATGTTTCCGCCCCACTGCAATCCTTAATATGTTGGATGTGGCTCAATACCAGCCTTCAAGCACTTGAAGGAGCTGAGTCACCTGTTTCTGTGGATGTTAAGCCTTCTCTGGGTGCTGTCTTCCCAGGGCTTAGAAACCCTTTCTACTTCATGCTCCACATCCCTTAAATTTACCTGGTCTTCATTCATCCTTGAAATAATAATTACTTGGCAGAAAATGCTGCGCATTTCTGAGTGAAGGAAGGAATGCATTCTCACGAATATTCCACTCTGATAGGTTATGAACTCAAGTACACGTGAAGCGTGGGAAAGGTGTTTTGATAAGTGTTGGCTATTTATAAGACCCACTGTGCGGCTTGGAGACAGATCGGGAGGTTGGGGGTTAGTCTGTGTCTTCACATCTGGAAACGTGCACCGGTGTAGCGAGCAGGCAGTCCCACCCGACCCTCTTTGTCACTGAACGTGAGCAGATGCCTCCTGCTCGCCATGGCAACCTCAGCCATCAACGCACAGGGACTTGGAGGTGCTGCCAGCACTTCCCGCTCGGTAATGACTAGGTGTGGACGCCCCGAGACGAGCGTCTCCGAACAGGCCCCTGCCACGCTGATGTCATTGCCGAGTGGCATCTCTTTCCCACAGTGTCCCCCAGGAAGCCGGAGCCGGGACTGCGACCTCTGGGGACATTTGTGCCTTTCCCCTCCCGTAGCATCTGGTCAACACCCTTCGGTCTCCTTCTCGCCCTGACACGGCTCACTACAGCTTGCTTTGCACCTCTCCCTTCGATCAAAGAAAGGGGATGATGCCAGTGTAAGGCACCTTCCCGGGGAGCGGGACGCAGGCCTCAGCTGCTCTGTGTTTCACCGAAGTGCTCCCCACTTGCTTCTCTGTTCAGAAACGGCTCCGGCTGCAGCCACTCCTGATGGGAGAGGTAGCCTTCGTGACCTAAAGGCTTAACCCTGCCAGGTGGCTACCTAGCGCCTGCCTCCCACTCCCCAAACGGGCTTCTGAAGTGGCTCTCTTATAAAGAGGGTTGCAGTATTTTAACAGGCCCCAAGCCAGTGACCGGCAAACTGCGGCTCGCGAGCCGCGGTTTGCCGCTCTGTGGACTAATGAGTCTGCCGACCACTGACCTAGACTCTCGATTCCAATAATGACAGGCTGTTGTTCCTTGTGATTAAGCCCCTGTCCCAGTGGTCGGCAAACTCATTAGTCAACAGAGCGGCAAACCGCGGCTTGCAAGCTGCATGTGGCTCGAGAGCCACAGTTTGCCGACCGCTGCCCTAAGCCATGTGAATAGGATTTCATGTCGGCCTACCATGAAATTATTCATTTGAACTTTTCAATGAGCCAAGGTTTGGTCATTGATTATAGAACCCCAAACTGGCTTTGGTGCTACTTTGGATTTCTTAAATCCTGTCACATCCGTCAGTCCTCCTTTTTAACCCATCAAGACACTTTTAGACTCAAGCTTTGCTGCGATTCCTTCCATTTGCCCGTTTGGGTCAGTTGCACGATGCAGTGATAATTATTAAAGCGAACTGGGGTCTGTTTCATGGTTGGATTCCTCCTAGTGCCAGGAAAAGACTTGAACTCAAAGCCTCTTCCCAAGTATTGCTTGTAGTTCTTTGTTTTCCAAGATTTAAAAAAAATATATATATTTTATTGATTATTTTACAGAGAGGAAGGGAGAGGGATAGAAAGTCAGAAACATCGATGAGAGAGAAACATCCATCAGCCGCCTCTTGCACGCCCCCTACTGGGGATGTGCCCGCAGCCAAGGTACATGCCCTTGACCGGAATCGAACCCGGGACCCTTCAGTCCGCAGGCCGACGCTCTATCCACTGAGCCAAACCAGTCTCGGCTGTTTTCCAAGATTTTGCTGTAGATCTGAGGGGTGAGCATAGCAGAGCCACCCAGCTTCCTCCTGAACTGCTTCAGTCCCCGCTGTCTTCTCGCGTCGCTGCTTCACAGAAATGGCCCGTTTAGCTGTGACGACAAGGTACCATCAACAGCTCCACAAGTCACGACTGGTCTGTGTCCCCTCTTGAGACCAGCGATTGTACCGGGGTTTGAGTTGCTTGGTTTGAAGAAACACAACTTCAGATGAGAGGCCAAGCGGATCGCATCGTAATACATGCCCCGGGAGCCACTGGCGTGGGACGGACACCTGTCACAGGGCCGGATTTTTGTTGAAGCAGAAGAATCATGGGACGTGAGTGACCAGCCTCGGTGGAAACCATTTCTCTCGCCCACCTGCCCCTGGCGCCGCGGGCTGGCTGCGGGCTGCAGCCCTGCGCACCCCACCCTCAGCCGCACCTCGGCTCGGAGCCGCACGAGCGAGTTGGGACCTGATGAAAGAACAAGAGGGGCTGAACCCCTCGCGGGCCCGTGAGTCACCGCCTGGAAAGGCGCTTGAAAGGGCAAGAACATGTTACAGTGCGATCCGCAGGAGCCCCAGAGGGAGGCTGCGGGGGAAAGGCGTGCTGAGGATGAAAGACTTTTGGACAAAGTTGAAGAATCGACTTATGATCCTAAGGCCGTTCCCAGGAGAGAGACGGGGGGGCTGTGTCTGCAGATCTCAGCCAGCAGCAGTCCCAGTGGGTCAAAATCGCCTCCATCCATGATCAGCCCTCGGGGTGCTTGGCTCAGAGCCGTGTAGGGGTCTCAGCGCCCATGTTGCTGTTTGGCAGGCTGGAGGTCAGAGCCACATCTCCCTAGCATCGAGGTCGGCAAACCACGGCTCAAGAGCCACATGCGGCTCTTTGGCCCCTTGAGTGCGGCTCTTCCACAAAATTCCACGGCCCGGGCGAGTCTATGTTGAAGAGGTGGCGTTCGAAGAAGTTTACGTTTAAAAAAGTTTGGCTCTCCAAAGAAATGTCAATCATTGTCCTGTTAGTGTTTGGCTCAGTGGACTGATGAGTTTGCCGACCGCTGGCCTACCACTTCATGCCAGGAGGTTCTTCTCTGGCTTCCCGGCCAGCGGGAGCTCTGACCTGGAGAACAGCCTTGCCGCTGGGTCTCCCCTCTCCTCCCTGTTATTTCAGTCGAAGTTAACGCGCTGTTGCATCGATAGGGTGGTCAGGGTTTAGCTTCTGTCTGTGGATGAGTCAGTCCGCTCAGTAACTGGAAATGTGTCAGTGAAGGGTCCTCGCTGAGGTCGTCTGAACTCAGAACGGATTCTCGGCGTCACTTCTAGCCTGCTGGCGTTGGCCCTGCTCTCGGCAAATGGACAGAACCCTCCCACGAAATGATGAGTGAAAGGTCTGACCTCCAAGAGCCATTGTTGACGTGACCCGCGCAGCCTGCGCAGGTCAGGGTGTGGGTGGCCTTCCGCTAATCCCAGGGAGGGAATGCGCCTCGTTCTTGGGGTGGGGGTGTGTGTGTGTGTGTGTGGGGGCTGTGAGAGTCAGCCCCAGTGCAGGACCCTGGCCTTGGCCTTGCTCCAGCCCAAAGCCCCTTTTCCGTTTTCCTCTGTGGGTTGCACGGGGAGGCCCGTGGGAAGCAGTTCTTAGCCCATTCAGGGAGGATGATAAGGCAAGCGGGTCCTCGAAGTGGGGGCGCCCCTGGGTGGGGAGGAGTGAGGGAGGGAGCGGTGCATGGGGTGGTTCCCCAAGTCCAGTCTGTTCCCGTTTGTGGCTTCCTGGACCTCACGCCCCTTTTCTTCATTTTTCATTTTCATTTTTATTTTTATGTCAAAGAGAGGAAGGAATAGAAGGATAGAAACATCAATAATGAGAATCATGGACCAGCTGCCTCCACCACACCCCACACTCGGGATCGAGCCCTCAACCCGGGCCTGTGCCCTGATCGGCAATCACACCGTGACCCCGCCTGGTTCACAGGCGAACGCTCAGCCACGGAGCCACGGAGCCACGGAGCCACGCCGTCCGGGCCTACACCCTCTTGACTCCGTGAGAGGCTCACTCATGCAGGCCACTGGCCAGCGGGCACTCGAACCCTGTCAGGATGCAGAGAGCTCAAACGAGGGTCTTTCTTTTCCCTGGACCCGTTTTCAGGGTGAAGAGGTGCACACACAGCAACCTGCCACCTGGGAGGCCACGGGCTCTCGGTGGCCACCGGGCATAGCGGGTTTACAGGTGCATTTGGGGCACATTGTAAAGGACCTGCTTCCCCCGACACAGAAACACCTCTGCGCAGAGCCAGGAGCAAAAGGCTCCCCTGGAATGGACACGAAGGGGCCTGTTCCTGTGGGAGCAGGACCCGGGGGGGGTGGGGTGGAGGGGGGCACAGGGAGAGGGTCTGGGTCTCCCGATGGCAGAGGTCTGGCCGTGTGGCGTTCTGCTCAGTCTCTGGGGAAAGCAGACCTGGGCCGGACTCCCCTCCTGCTGGCTCGCTCTGCCTCCCGGTTGGAGGAGAAAGGCGCTCAGAGCTGTTTGGGCAGATGGGTCGTTGTGGTCGAACCGGTGAGACAGGTATTACAACTGCTGTCAGGACCCCAGGTCACCTCGCCCGCCCGGGGCCTGAGTCCGGGCCGTATCCAGCCAGGTGGTGTGCGTACAGACCCTCTCCCCACCACCCTCTCCCAGCCTCCCCTCTGCAGCCGGCCTGTTTCCAGAGGGAGGACAGGAGTGGGGTCCCTTCTGTCCGGGAACCCCGGGCAGAGAACCCTCGCCCGTGAGGCCGGGGTGACGGCCTGGGAAAGCGGGTGGAGGAATGCGGGCGCAGCTTTTCTCAGAAAGGTGACTTTTCAGGTGACTTTTCGCCCGTGGGTTTCCTTCCCACGAATCAGGCCCAGTCCCCCAGCTGCAAACGGAACCAGAGCACACCTCCCGCCCCCGCCCCCACCCCCGGTCATTCCGTGCGCACAGCCTGCGGCCGCCAGGTGGACTCTGAAGGGCAGCGCGCCCTTGAACTCTGCTCCTGGGGCTCCCCGGCCCACAGAGCTCCCATTTAGGCTTTCCCCTTTCTCCTGCCTTTCCCCCTCGGTTTCTTTTTCTCTTCCCTTTTCCCGGTCCTTCTGTAGAGGATCGTGTTGGGTGGGAGAGGTCCAGGCAGAGGAGAGGTCCAGGCAGAGGAGAGAACGGCGAGGTGTCTTTCTTCACAGCAGAGGAGTTGGGGCCGCCCCTGGGCGTGGGGGCAGGAGCAGAAATAGCCAGGCGCCCCTGGGTGTGGGGGCAGGAGCAGAAACAGCCCAGCCGGCCTCCCCGTGCAGCCGGAGCCGCTAAGGACAGGCAGCCCTTTGCTTTCCTGCCGCTCGCTCACCTGGAGCTCTGGGGCCTGTGTACCTGCTGGTCATTTTCAGGAATAAAATGGAACGGACGTCATGGCTTTACGTATGGACAGGTCCTCTGCGGAGGAGAGGAAAAGCCGGTTGGGATGCAGCCCTCTGTGTTTTATTCCCATCTTTCCAGCGAAATGTATTCCCCACCCCCTCGAAATTAAAAATAAGCGTCGTAGCCACTTAGTGCAAAAAAGAATGACACGCAGCACCGCCCCGTGTTCGATTTGCGGTGCTTGCGGGTAGCATAGAGCCTTGGTAACTTGGCGTGTGGAGGTCCTTAAAACCAGGTGTGTTTCCTTTAAAAAATCTCGCCTCTGCAGACTAGAAATAAACATATAAGAGCAAAAAAATGTTTGGGTCCCAATTTCAATGTCCAACAGTTCTGAGTCCCGGTTTCAATGTCAAACAGTCCCTTATGTGTGCCTGTCAGCGATGCTCTCTGGATAGCGGGCAAATGAGGCAGGTAAAAAAAATTAAAAACAAAAAACAAAAACCAGGTGTGTTGCAAGTCCCCCCCCAGCTTTCTCTCTGCACATAAATTTAGTGCAAACCACCGTTTCAGGGAGCTTTATGGGGTTGGCCTGACATTGCTCCAGAAGCAATTGAAAAAGTGAAGCATAACCGAGAAGTCATGCAGCAATATGACTCACCCTGCCGACGGCCAATAGGGCCGGGGCCCCGGAGTTGCAAAACACTCCCCAGCCCAGCCCGCGGGACCCTGCAAAGTTATTGCAGGTACCAGGCGGGGCGGCGGAGCTGCGCGGCTGCACACGGCCAGCGGGAGGCTGCTAGCCACACGGCAAACCTTGCCCTGACAATGCCAATCTTTACCTTTCTTTCAGAAGCGGGGACGCTCAAGGCATCGGAGGTAAGAGGAACATGCCAACCTTGCCAGGTCACGTTTGCATGTGGGGTCGTTTGCTAACCGGCGTGTTAACTGTGCCCCCGAAAGTGGATGGAGACAGCCGGGGGAGCCAGCCAGAGCGCGTGAGTGACACGCAGGGTGCGGTCCGAGGGGCGTGCAGGTCACCCGCGGGAGGTCTCTGGGGGAAAGGTGGATGGTGAGCCTAAGCCTGGTGTGAACTGGAACTGGCCGCGTCTGACTGGTTCAGGTGAGTGTCTGTGGCTTTTATGAGGGGGTGATTCCCCCGCCACAGAATGCCACGGACCCGGAGGTTGGGGACACGCAGTGCCCCGGGAGGCATTGCCGTGGAAGGAGGAGCTTGGCCCTGTCTGTACAGAAGGAAGGTGGCCTCCTCCCAGGACGCTGGGGCCTGTCGCCGTCACGTAGCTTGTCGCTGCTGGGTGTCCCCTAGCCCTGAGGTTCCAGCACTGGCCACAGGGCTGTGCTTGCACATTGGAACACACACATGATTCGTATGTATCCAGTCAAGATCTGGTAACTGTTTCCTTTAGGCTTAATACAATCTCACGTTGAATGGCTTAGCACCGTGGTCGGCAAACTGCGGCTCTCGAACCTCATGCAGCCCTTGGGACCTTTGAGTGTGGCTCTTCCACAAAATACCAGGGCCTGGGGGAGTCTATGTTGAAGAAGTGGCTTTAGAAGAAGTTTATGCTTAAAAAATGTGGCTCTCCAAAGACATGTCAATCATTATACGGTTGATGTTTGGCTCTGTAGACTGATGAGTTTGCCGACCACTGGCTCAGAACTATGTGACCCCTGTTGCCCCTTGGAATAAAGCTATTAAAAAATAGAAGAAAGAATGAAAAACATGGTCAGTTCCAGGCAGCCATCACCTTGGCCTTCAACCCAAAGTAACACATTTCTTATCCGACCTCCCCCCCCCCGCCCAATAATGTCATAGCGAAGAAAATTAAAATAGAAACTATGTGTGATGGTGTGGAACCTGAAACACATTATGGGAGAATTTCAGAATAAAAGGATGACAAAAACAGGCCATGCCGAATTATTTTAACACAATTGCATCTCATTAAGAGTGGTGTCATATTAGCATGCATTCAAGAGGCTGGCGTTCATATAGTTTGGTAAAAATAATGAAAAGCACCGTAAGATGTCAATAAGAGGTGAGTTATTTTCTGCTTTTGTTTTGCCAAAGCACGTACTGCTTTTCATCCAGGGTAACAAGAGAGTGACGCGGACATTCAGGCATGCCTCTGCAGCATGTGAGCTGAGGGCACTTTGGACACTAGGTCGAGGGGATGGGTAACAAGATAATGCTGGTTTTGCCATGGGCCACCCAGGGTCATCTAGGGTGAGATGAGTGACTGAGGAATTTGCGTTAGTGTTTAGCCGACAGGTGAGGTTCTCATCAGGACTGTGAGGTTGTGCCAGAGGCGAATGAAGAGCTTGGAGAGCTGCCCCCTTCTTCCCCTCGCAGGCTGGGGTCAGGGCTATGGGCACAGGTTTTGAAACCTTGCATCCCCTGGACTTCCTCTCAGGGCTACTTTACCTCGATCCTGTTGGATACAGACATCACTTTTCTTTCTCTGGGAAGATTATTCCACTTGATGTGATTCGAATTATGCCAAGAAAGAGAGTGTGCAGATGAGCAGCGATTCATAATTTTCTCAGGGTGCTCAACAGCTCTCTATGGGCATTTTGTGTGTGTGTGTGTGTGTGTGTGTGTGTGTGTGTGTGTGTATGTGTGTGTGTGTGTGCGTGCGCACGCACGCGCGCGCCTGTGTGTTCTTAAAAGTTACACGTGAGCCTATCATGAAAGGAATTCATTTTCACGTTGAGTTTTTTTAAATGTAGCATCAGTGTTTCAGGGACTTGCTTATTAACTTTTTGAATATAATTTTTATTTCCTGTGTGAATCTGCTAATATGGATGGGTAATTATAGCAAGCTCTTACACTGGCCAATTTCTCTGGGAACTTGAGCTTGATTTAAGGGAGAATTGGATGTGAGGAAGTGTCTTTCACTCTGCCCCCACGCCCCCCCCTCCCCCAAGACTGATGCTGCTATGATCGGGAGTCTTCCCTGAACGGAACGACGAAGGCCTCCGTAAGCTCTGGAATGCTTGTTGCTTCCCCTCTTGTGAAGTTCTCCTTTCTCTCCGTGTACCTGCTTGTAGTCCTTTGTGGTTCCCCTTTCCAGAGCCACGATTCCACCTTTTACTGCTCATGCTATACCTCATTGTCAAGGTGGGCCCGTTTCCAGTAGCCCCAGGCCCCAGGGGTCTCCTTAGCCTCTCCTGGGACGTGGCCCTCACGTCCCGTTCTAGCATGGGCCTGCAGAGGCCACCGCTGGCCCCAGGAAGCGAGGTCATCGGAGCGTACCTGCTTCATACACCCCTGCTTTAAATCTGCTCCTCACACAGGGCTTTCTGCCTTCAAAATGGAGGGAGGAACCAAAGCCAGTTCCTTAGAGCAAATGAACCCGTGCTTGTTTTGTTGGTAAGATCAGCAGAGTTAGGTGTGTCCCAAAAGAGACAAGAGGAGAGAGTCTTAGAGGATCAAGATATTTCTGTCAGAGAGAGACAAGGTAAGGTAGAAGGTGTCAGGCATCAAGAAATAAAAGTAGGTTCTTCGGTGGTTGTCCTTCCTCCCTCCCCGCCCAGGTCGATGAGGAGGCTCTGAAGGGAAGGCGGGCCCTCCCGACCTCCTGGGGCTGTACCCGAGCTCCAGGCGTGCCCGTTACATGAGCCCACCAGGCCCTGCTGGGGACCAGGTCAGCTCCAGCGTGGTGCCAGGCTTTTGAGAATTTAGGCAGGGGGAGTGGAGTGTGTTTAAATATGCTCCCAACAAAATACTTTTTAGGTACTTTTAAAGTATAATAAATCTCCAACTCTCTAAATGCACTTGTTCTGAGTTGAAATCCCCCCCCCATTTTTTTTTTTTAAAATTCACCAGATCATGGTTTATTCCATTTCCCACTCTTGGGAAGTTTCTATTCTCAAGGTCACTAGTTTTCAGTGATTTTGTGGAGGAAGAACCTAAAACATAAGGAGTAGGGCAATAATTTTAGTAGAAGAATTTGTCCTTTATATGAATTTAAACATTCCAAACACCATTAAGTTAATAAGGACAATAATAATAATAATAATAATAATAATAATAAGCTTTCACTTAATAATCCTTGCTATATGTCAGGAACTGTTCCAAGCACTTAACATAAATGAACTCACTTAATTTTCACCACACATGCTATGAAGTATTGTTATTACCCCAGTGGGGGTATGGCCCCCATTGGAAATTGGGGATCCAGGCAGGCACAAAGACATGAACTAATTCACGATCTAACAGGTGCCTAGTGGTCTGAGTTTGAACTGGGGCAGTCTGATTCTACAACTCAGACTCTTAAAAATGTCCCCGTGTTCCAAATTTTAATCCTAATTTCTAGGGTCATGTGGAGTTACTCTTAAAATCAAGTATTCTTTTTTACATTCTAAGTTGATAGTTTTTAAATAGTTTTAACTGGTTTAGGGATTCTTGGAGTGAGGCCCAAAGGTTGAATTCCTTTTTTGCCTTCCACGCCCTATGAGAGTAGATGGTGTAAGAGCGTAGAGAGACAGCTCCTGTTCTACATGAAGAAGGAGGAAGGCTGTGCAGAAAGTCAGCAACAACGAAATATCCGTCATTATATAGAAAATATTGTCAGTTGAGCTCACAAACGGTCGAGTGAGCGTTTTGGGGATCACATTTTTCTGGGAGCGTGTTCCGACCGCGCTGGGCTGCCCGGGCTTCGCTCTCATCACTGTGTAGTCATGCTGACTTCAAAAAAAATGAGCGCTAACCCCCAGAGGCGGCCAACGGAAACCTTCTCTCCCGCAGTGTTACAAGCGTTAACAGAGCCAGTGGAGGGCTGTTCAGGTGGAAGACTCCTTGGAGAAACCAAAAGGTTCAACTATGAAAACCAGCTTTAGGACCAAATGTTTGGATCCAATTGAGTCAGACCTTTTCCTGGGAAAAGTACGCCATGCGTCGGCTTTCCAAGTGTCACAAAGAAATATACTTTAAAAAACGGATTTAGTTAAAATTTTTAATTAAAAATTTTAAACATGCCTTTGAGATATTAGGATAACAAACTTGTAGACATCCATCATTGAAACGCAACGTAACACTTTTATTTATTTTGAATAATTTACTTTTTAAGGTTTCGGAGTGCACTTCTCTAATACAAACTCTCTCTCTCTCTCTCTTTTTTGTTTTTGTCTTTTGCACAGAAACGGACCAATGGGCTGCGGAGGACCGCCCGGCAGGTGGACCCAGGTGTGTTTGGTTGTGTCTCTGTGACCTAGCGAGTGACTAGCGACGACTGTGGGGGTTGAGGTAGAAAGGCAGGCAACGTGTTGGCCTTTGGTCCCCTAGTTTGGTATGCAGTGTGTGACCAGGAGTCAGGATCTCATGTGTCACTCATTCACCCGATGGTGCCACCTCAGTCAGGGTCAGGAACACTCTTTCCCCGATCAGCACCTGAGCCAGTTATTCGCTTTACTGAACAGCCTCGGGGCGCTTGGTTAATGCCAGTGTATCCAACACACTCCCCCTGACACCCCTCCCTCCCACCCAAATCAGGAAAGAAAACCAACCAGCAAATAGGGGCTTAAAAATGAGCCCCCATCTACGGGGATGGAGGGCTCATTAACTGGAGAGCTTCGGTACCCTCCCCGTTTGGAAACATGCGTTTCTTCATCCTGCATGTAAACTCCTTCATAAACGAAGACAGAAGGGAAGGACTCTGGCTGCAGGGAACACGCAGTTGTTTTTTTTTTTTTTAAATACATTTTATTGATTTTTTACAGAGAGGAAGGGAGAGGGATAGAAAGTCAGAAACATCAATGAGAGAGAAACATGGGTCAGCTGCCTCATGCACATACTCTACTGGCGATGTGCCCGCAGTCAAGGTACATGCCCTTGACCGGAATCGAACCTGGAACCTTTCAGTCCGCAGGCCGATGCTCTGTCCACTGAGCTGAACCGGTTTCAGCTACACGCAGTTGTTTTCCATGTCACATGGTGAGGTCGGCCCCATCATTATTTTAGGGCAATTACTTCACCGTCCATTAAGCAATGCCTTCCACCGTTTACTTACTAAAGATTAGCTACCTACGTGGCCACAGTGTTGTGGGCGAAAGGCATTCGTGGCTAAAGGATCCCAACTCCATGAACTTGGTAATAAACCAAGTGGGACATGAAAGAATCCAGGTCGTGGGTTTGGTTTTCGCCTCATCGACAGTGTTTGCCTGGTTGGGGGGTTTAGCTTTCAAAGCTTTCTAACGTTTAACTGCAGCCGCACCCATGTGGCCACGCCAGCGTGTGAGCTGTGTGAAAGGATTTATGGAGCTTTGTTGCCTCCGGTTAGAAATTGCCTCACGGGCTTGCTGAGATCCGTTCCAGTCGCTGAACCTCAGAACAAAACTGAGGCCATTAAAAAAACAGGAGTTCTGGTTGACTCTTGATAGTGCTGACTTTTCTCAAGACGTTCCCCTTTCCAGAGGATTCTGCAGTAATGTGTAGAGGTGGCTTCTGTTTAGTAGGAGTGTATGACTATGAGCATAGTCTTTTCCTTATTTTGTGTGAGTTCAAAACATTTTTGTTTCAGAAAATTAACCTTTGTAAGTGTGATTTTAAAAATATTTTCTCTTCTGGCTTTTTCATTTAATCCATCTCCCCCAACAGAGAAATGCATTTCTTTGTTGATTATATCTGTAAGAACACGTTTGTCTATTAACAATGCATAACCCCAACTTTTAGGAGCCCTTAGATGATTTAAAGGGAGAGAGAGTGAATTCACAGATTATAAAGATGACAAAGTGGACCCATCGTAAAGTAGTTCACCCTCCTCTTTCCTAAAGGTGATGGCTTTGAAGAGGTTATCACTCTTCTGACACTCCTGTTTGTCCAAAGGTCATGAAAGACTTCATGAAGATTAGACTTAGAAATACAAAAGTAGTATTATACGTTATGTTTGTAATTTTATATATCTATATGTCTGTCTATCTGTCTGTCTGTCTATCTGTCTATCTATCTATCTATCTATCTATCTATCTATCTGAGATCTTTCCAGTAGGTATAATAAATATACGAGTGTTTTCTCATTTTTGACATTTTTGAAAAGAGCAAGTAGTCGATGGCCTTTCATGTTACAGCTCCTAATGTGACGGCGACTACTCCCTGTGGTGGCTTCTGACGTCAGCCTTGCATTGTGTGTGTCAGAGTCTTTGCCTCTTTCTGTTGCAAGTCGCAAAGCCTTGTTCAGAGCTAACCCCGCTTGCGAACGGCCTTGCTCTGCGTCAGTTGCCATGTGACTGCTGTTTGGCAGTCCCTTCAGCTGTGTGACATGTCTTACTCCCGAGATGTCTAAATGAGGGACCAGTAAACCGAGGCTTCCCCCACACGGACACACCGCTTCCAAGGGCATTCTTTTCTGTGCGAGGCTTTCCTGGGCGTTCCTTTAAGTTCTCCTCAGCTAATTTCGTGGACTCTTCCAAGTGTGGACAGCCGGGCTGCACCCGGGGCCTCCTGGGGGGTGTTGAGACAAGTTGGGGCTCAGATGTAGCCACTGCATCACATCCCAGTTTCAAGGCCGTTTCAAAGGTAGATGGTGGGTGTTCTCTGGAGACCTTTGGTGTGGACAAGAACTTCTCTGTGTGGTAGGTGCCTAATACACATTTCCCGGTGCATGGAGGAGTGAATAGGATTGCTCTGCATGGCCCTGACTGGTGTGGCTCAGTGGATAGAGCGTCGGCCTGCAGACTCAAGAATTCCAGGGTCGATTCCGGTCAAGGGCATGTACCTTGGTTGCGGACACATTCCCAGTGGGGAGTGTGCAAGAGGCAGTTGATTGATGTTTCTCTCTCATTGATGTTTCTAGCTCTCTATCCCTCTCCTTTCCTCTCTGTAAAAAACCAATAAAAAAAAATATATATATTTTAAAAGAGAATTGTCCTGCATGCCTTGGCTCTTGGGCAACATGGAATAATCTAGTTGCAGGAAGCGTGGCTCCGAGTCACATTGCCTGGGCTGGCGACCCACCTTCGCTGTTGATTGCAGTTGACCTTGGGCAACTTGTGTCCTCTCTGCGCTGTAGCTTCCTCCTTTGTCAAAGGAGACTAATGACAGCACCTGCCCTTACAGAGCTGTTGTGAGCAGGACACGAGCTGGTATGTGAAAGTACTGGCAGTGGTGCCGCGTATGCAGTAAATGCTCAGAGGTGATGGTTTTTATAGGCGCTGTGAGGTAGAGCATGTAATTTCATATGGGGCGTTCCGTCCCGTGTAGGAGAACCAGGAATACTCGCCGGCTATTTCTTTTCAAACAGACCCGGAATTTCATGCCGAATTTCCCTGGAAGCTCGAAGTTACACAATCCCAGCCCTTTCCAGATTGGCCCTTCTTTGCTTGTCCTATGGCCTCTGTGGCATTTTGCTTTTAAGTAGAGGAACCGGTAACATTGTTGGTCTGGAGTTTTGGGCGAAGTTAGTAGTGTTTGTGATTGCAATAAAGAAAAGGAAGGAAAACGGCTCGGTTCGAAAAGTTCCACAGTGCTTCGTGGAGTTCTTTTCAAACGGAGAAAATATGAACTGTAGATTTGCAGTGTGCCTCGTTAGCATATTTAAAACATTTGCTCTTTATTAATAACGGTGGTTAATCATTATAAACAATATTTGCCAATGGTTTCGCTGTTTGGTTTCCATTTTCTTGTCTTCTGTGCTAAGAAGTTTACCAAGGTATGATCTTGGCTGTTTCTTGTAAATGTAATAATGTGGTAGATGCAAATTCTGGTAGCTCTTTTGGATTTTTTAAATATAGCGAGGTATTTTCATCAGTTTGTACTTTTCTTCCTGAGACATCAGATGTTAGATTCAGGAAAATACCACTTAGAAGAGACAGATCAATTATTTCAGGAACACGGAGGTGCTGGGCCTTTTTCAAGAGCATGAGATATAAATCTCAAGGAAGTCTGAGCACCGGTGTGATATTTTTCACCTAAAGTGGCACTCAAGGTCAAGAGCGACCAATTAAATTTTAACCGAGCTTTAAAAATGTCCGCCTGTCTAAGCATAGAAGATGCGAGATTGAGTTTACTTGTGGCTCATCTGTATACCAGAAAATGTGTTCCTTTAATGAAATCCATGCCTTTAGACGATTGCAAATTCATCTTCTATTTGCAGGACGCATAGCATCTCGCATTCAAGTCCACAGTCACCGGCGTTTAAAAAATCCCGGCCATTGTTCGGTGGCGGGCTTCCCAGAGATTAGATGAAGCAGAGGAAATAAGCGTGCAGGTCCCTCACCTCTTTCTGATCGCAGGTTATGCATCAGATTGGGGATAACCTTGAATGGCAAACGGGCAGATAATGGTTACATTGATAAACGCTCTTTCTCGGGGTTCATCCTGATGGCGAAGTGACTGGCTTGGAAACGCGGTCTCGTTCACAGAGATGTCTTCTGTGTCTCAGCTGAGCCACCACCCAGGCGTCCCCTCTATCAGGTGGACAGCTTTGCTGGGAATGCCATTCCTGTTTCTCCTGGGAGGAAGGGGCATGAGGACCCTTACTTTCATGACCAACTCTGTCTTTAACATGCTCCTCTCTGCAGGAACTTATGTTCTGCCCAGGGAAGGAGGTGCAGGCAGAGGTCTTGATGTATGCGTATGAGTGGACATGTGAAGCTATTCTTTTTCTTTCTTTTTTCCCCCCTTTCTGTGGTTAATCCTCAGGATATTCTTCCACTGATTTTTAGAGAGAGTGGAAGGGAGGGGAGGAGGTACAGAGAGAGAAACATCAGTTTGAGAGAGACACATCGATTGGTTGCCTCTCACAGGGGCCCGACCAGAGCCGGGGATTGAGCCTGCAACCGAGGTCTGTGCCATTGGCCGGAATGGAACCAGGGACCCTTCAGTCAGAGGGACGGCTCTATCCACTGAGCCAAACCGGCCAGGGCTGAAGTATTTTAATATTATATTGGTTCACTGCGGTGTGGCACAGTGTCCCGGAAACAATGAAGAGATAGTCTGATAAACACGTAGAAAGATGTGATTATGTGGTAGGCGCCAAAAAGCCAAAGGACCCAGAAAACAGAGAAGCAAGTGTGGCCTCCAGGTGCTTTTAAGCTGGGTGGTCTGTATATGTTTTCATGGGTATAAATAAAACTTCTATGATGCTGGTTTGCTTTTTTGAATTATAATTTTCCTTAATGTTTTAATTTCAAAGGATTGAAAAACTCATTTCAAATCTAGATGGAAGCATTGCTTTCTTTTAGATGTGCTCTTAAACATATCGGCAACTTGTGCAGTAGAGAAATTTCATATTTTCTGTTTCCCAAGGAAACATTGCAGAGAAAAAATACCAACCTGGGATTTTAAAAATCACTGATCTAAAAATATATTTCATCCTTTTTTTTTCTTTTTTAAGGAAACAGATGTGTATTCCTGAAGGCTTTATAATAAAAGAGCTTCTGTCTATAATAAATAAGCAATAACGTATCCATAGGTTGCACTGTTTTTATATTAATCAGTCATTTTGTCTTTTCTGCCACCTCTAAAACTAATTTCTCATCACATGTCACTCCTAAAATAAATATCGGCAGCATAATTGTAAATGTGCAAACACATTTCACACTGAAAGAATGAGCTTGGCCTGGCCGGCGTGGCTCGGTGGTTGAGCATTGACCTATGAACCAGGAGGTCACCGTTCAATTCCCAGTTAGGGCAGATGCCTGTGTTGCGCTCAATTCCCAGTAGGGGGCGTGCAGGAGTCAGCAGATGGATGATTAACTCTCATCATTGATGTTTCTCTCCCTCTCCCTCTCTGAAATCAATAAAAAATGCGCTTAGAAAAGAATGACCCTGAAAAAGCCAGGGCAGTAGAACGCAGTGATTCTCCTTACAAAGAAACGAAACCACGCTGTGCGGAGCCCCAGGGAGCGGCTGTGGCTTCCGAACTAGGCAGTTGTTCTCAGGTTCCTGTTCAGTCCGGACAGCAAGGCGGGCTCTGCACGGAGGCACTGACCCTCCATGGTCATTTCCCAGGCCTCCTTTCTAATTCTCTCTGCCATGATGACCGGTTTCTGAAAGGTACATCCGGTCCCTCCCTCACATTTATTTTTGGTTTGGGGAGGATTTATTTCTCCCTCTCAAGTCTCGTTCTGAGTTCGCAAAGGGTCGTATTTCTGCCGCCTGGCAGGTGTGCCCGCGCCTGGCCCAGCGGGGCGGGCCCTCCGGCCGAGCGCGGGGCACAGGGGCGCCTTTGGTGGGAAACAGCCTCAGCCATGTGATGATGGAGTCAGACATTTGCAGTGTTTTACACAGAACCCACTTCTGGGTCACCTGTGCACCCCCAGCGCGTCCCATTTGCAGACTCTTCTGCTTGATTGCTCTCTGGCAGCAAAAGAGGGAAATCTGGAGGGTGGGACCTGAAAGGGAAGCTGCAGAATCCCACCGAAAGGCACCCCTACTCAGCGTTAACTTGCAGGGGCATCAAGCAAATGCTCTTCCTCGCTTCGCCATGGCTCCTAGAACCCCGTCATGGACCTCAAGTACCCATTTGGGGTTCATTGGCTGTGGCAGGCGCTGTGTTTCTGGGAGGAGGTGGTGCATCCCCATTCCACTGTTTCCCACTCACATGCTGGTGTAGATGGTCCATCCGATTAGAGGACTGAGGGAGTAGGAGCCGGCGGCATGTTTGGTGGAAGGAAATGGGTAGAAAGCTGCTCTCCCCCCCCGCCCCCCGGCTGGCAGTGTCAGGGTGGGAATGCAGGCGAACCAGAGAGGCAGCTCTTGAGGCATAAAGATTAAGTCACAACCTGCCTCTGTGGCAGGAAAGGAGTAACGAGGAGAGGAAGAGAAGGGAAGCTCTCTTGCATTTTTTGTCTGTATTAGGTGCTAGCACTGACAGGGGACCCTTTTAACCTCAGAGGCAGCCCTGGGGTCACCGAGGCCTCTGTATGGGGGGGATCGGGGTTTGTGTCCTGCCCCTCCAGTTCCCGGATGTACAATCTCTTGCTTTATCATCTCGAAAACGAGGGCAGTAGTAGCAGACAGACCTCCTCCCAGCATGTGAAGGCTAACTGAGTTCATAGGGCATTTAGCAACCAGGTTTAGTTAGCCCGCAGTAAGTGATGGTTTTATTACTACTTCGTACACACTCCTGTGTTCATTTTCTACCACTGTGCAACAAGTTACTGTCAATTTAGCAGCTCGAGACAGCCTCTGTGGGTCAGAAATCTGGGCGTTGTATTGCTGGGTGCCCCGCTTCTGGGTTTCTCACGAGACCTCACTGAAGGTGTTAGCCGGGGCTGTGTCTCATCCGAAGGCTCAACCGGGGAAGGATTCCCTTCGCAACTCATGCAAATACTTGTGGGCAGGATTGGGCTCCTTTGGGTTGTGGCACTGAGGACCTCTGTGCCAGCTCGCTGTTGGCCCCGGGCTGTCTTCAGTTCTCAGCCACATGGGCCTGCCCAGCCTGGCTACTTCTCCGTCAAAGTGTGCCAGCCGAGAAGGTGACAGTCTCCCAGCCAGATGGAACTGACCATCTTTCCAACACGCTCATGGGATGGCTCCCCTTCACCTTTCTGTTGACAAGAAGCAAGTCACAGGTCCTTAAACAAGCTCTGAATAGCAGGAGGCAGAGAGTGCTGGGGTTGGTCTTGGGGTCCGTCTGCTACAAACCTAAGAGGGGACACCGCTATTTTTCAGTTGTGAGAACCAAAGTTCTGAGAGGTTAGGTGACTTACCCGAGGTCACACAGCCCCTGGCTGGTACCGGGACCTCATTGTGTGCTTGGCTCCCCGGACCTCGTTCTCGTAGAGGTCTTCTGGGGCCCCTTCTTAGTGTCCACACTGTGGGCAGAGGGAGGCTTACTTCCCGAAGCTTGTCTGTCCAGTACAGAGCAAACGGCAGTGAGTCCGATCTGTTTTGAAGGGTTCACTAGTGGCTGATGATACGAAGCAGATCTATGGGCGATTTTATTTGATGCGTTCTTAATGTTGAAAATGTGCCTCTGCAATTGCTACAGCATTTCAATTAATTTGGACGGGAAAAGCCAAGCACCAGGAGATTCCCCAGCAGAAGATGAGGCAGCTAATTAGAGGCTTGAAACAAGCAACTGTAGACACCGGCCCAGAGCCACGCTGGGTGCTGACAGCCAGCGGAACTCGCTCCGCAGCACAGGCCTGAGATGGAGGATGGATTCCTGGCATTCTCAGCCTTGAACTCCAGCACGGCTGAGTAAAAGCCGTGTTAGGGAGCTGACTGTCTGAATTAATGTATGCTTTTTAGTTCTCATGCGGTGCTGGAAAGCTGCTTTCTGATTATTTTGGAAGGTTTTCTTTTGGAAAACTGGAATAGTGGCAACAGAAACACAGTAGTTCATTGTCGTCAAAGTGTTTTTTTTCATGTCTTTATGGTATTTCATAAACTTTAAAAATATCACTTTTTTTACTATTTTTTTCTGAGTTTAAAGGTAGGACGGCACATATTTTAAAAAATAGCTGTAGTGATAAGTTATAATTTTGCAGTTTGAAAAATGTATTCTGAAAAAAAAAATTCAGACTCTATAAGGAAGTCTAGAAAAGATTTCTGGACAAATTGCCTGTAATCAGCTTATTGATGTAATCACCTTAACCCTTTTATTTTGTTGCACATTTTCCCCCTAGTACTGTGTGTGTGTGTGTGTGTGTGTGTGTGTGTGCGCTCATGTTTATAAAACCTTTGTATTTTCAATGTGGTATCTGCTTGTATCACTTGATGTTGTCTCATGAGCATATTTGTTTATTCAGTTGTTCACTCAGCCATTTGACAAGTCTGCAGGCTGTGCGTTAAGTTTACACGGAGAAAGATGTGTTTTCCTTACACAGCACACAGGGACATGGGGCTGAGGTCAGCTCAGAGCAGGGAAAACATTCGGGGCTCTGCCTCAAAGGGCACAGCCTTCAGCTAAGTGACATCTGGAAGTGGCGTCTGCACGGGAACCCAGGGTGTGAGTAGGGAGTCCACGGGATGTGAGTAGAGACATCGGTGTCAGGCAGGGAGGCAGCCCAGCAAGGCCCTGGTTTGAGAGGGAGAGCCATGTCGGATGAGAACTTAGGGGCGGCCACACTCAGATCTTGATTCATTCACATCAAGAAGTTCAAGCCCTAGTCAGTGTTGCTCAATGGATAAAGCATCAGCCTGTGGACTGAAGGGTCCTGGGTTCAATTCTGGGCAAGGGCATGTGCCCGGGTTTGATTCCAGTCAAGGGGATATGCCTGGGTTGCGTGCTCCACTCCCAGTAGGAGGCATGCAGGAGGCAGCCAATCAGTGATTCTTTCTCATCATTGATATTTCTGTCTTTCTCCCTTCCTCGCTGAAATAAATAGAAATATATTTAAGAAGAGAAGATGAAAAACATTCTATGTTGTGCTCATGAGCAGAGGGTGCCTCTTAACCAGGGGAAGGATAAGGTCAGCCAGGTTGGCCTCAGAGGTCATCTGCGCTGCCCTGCAAAAGTACCTTGCATTATTCAAGTCTTCAACAAAAAATGAATTGGCTTCAGCAGACTTTATTGCTGGAGGGGAGTCTTTCTAGTTTTCATCATTATGAATACCACTTTGAGAGATTTATAGGCACGAATATCCTTGCTCAGATGGCTGATTATTATTAAATAAAACTAGGGGTCTGATGCATGAAGATGTGTGCAAGAATGGGCCTTAATTACCCTGGCTGCCAGTACCGCCTTTGCTCTGGCGGGAGCCGCCTTTCCATCTTCCCCTGCTGCCCAGAGGGCTGGAGTGGCTGGGGCAGTGAGGAACACCCACGTCCCTCCCTTGCCTCCGGCTGCTCTGGGCCTGCGTATGCAAATTAACCTGTGATCTTTGTTGGGTTAATTTGCATACTCACTCCTGATTGGCTGGTGGACATCACAAAGGTGTGGCCAATTTGCATCTTACTCTTTTATTAGTGTAGATGGGGTCACAGAAGTGGAATTCTGGGTCTAAACATGAATTCCATGATTCTAGATATGTATGCCTTTTAAAAATATTACTTTGAATTGCATCCCCGCCACTATTAATGTATGAGACTCTCTTACTTGATGCTTACCAAGACAGTATAATTCTTTGTACTTCAAGTCATTCCATAAGTGAAGTATATTACTGTTCATGTGGTGTCATAGAAGTTCATAACATAATATGAACTTGATTTCTAGAGAGTCAGATTCCTTTTAATGTGTATTGACTATTTTATTACTCGGTAAATTATCTGTTTACCCCTTACCCATTTTTTCCTGTTCAGGATTTAGTGGTTCTATCTGATGTCGACCCTATATTGGTTGAAAAAATATTTCAAGTTAATGACTTGTTTCTACAGAAAGTTTTAAATTTGCATATGGTCACATCTACTAGCATTTTATATGTGGTCTTTCCCTCCTTGCTTTTATGCTTAGAAAATTCTCCCCTTCTGAATTTTGTTAACTACTGACTCCTAGTCTTGTTGCTTAATTTGTGTAGCATATTGACCCATGCCGTCTAACTTATTTTTACTTAAGTAGGTTAAAATTCTGTGAGCAGTTGCAGCATGGACACTAAAGCATTTTTAAGGATTTATAGTTCAACATTCTACAAAGTGTAAATTTACCTTCTTACATGTTGTTTTACAACACTATTCCGTGCGCACTTTTTATTTCGTGCTTTATTGCATACATATTTGGCTCAGGTCAGAAATTATCTTGAATAAAATATGTCACAATGTATGTTCTGCAGAGATAGTAAGGGAATCCTGTTTTAAATACAAGCATTTAATGTTGAGATTTCCAGGCCTTTCTATTTGTAAATTATGACAAACTAAGATGACTTCTTCCAGGCCTTTTGGAAGGTAGGAGGAGGAAATATTTTGTGACCATTCATCTGAGTTCCATTGCTGTCTTTCTCCCTGGCAAACATACAGCATCCTTAATCTTACCAATCTCTTCTCATCTTAATGTATGCAACTACTCCTGGAGCCGAGACTAGACCTTTTGTTTTAAAAGATCTGCAGTGTCAACAATTTTTAAAAATCAAAATAAGGACATTGTAACTTCTACTTTATTTAAAAGATGCTGTGTCGGTATGTCCTCATTTCCAGAATCAGTGTGGAGAGTCTGTTTTACCGCTTTCACCTGGGAAGCTTTCTGTGTTGCCATGAAAACATTAGGTGTTCGCCCAGCCGGTAGGGCGGCGAGGCTCAGGTGATTGAGCGTCGACCCACGTCCTGTGCACCAGAAGGTTGCCGGTTTGACTCCAGGTCAGGAAACAGCCCTGGGTTGTGGGCTCGATTCCCAGTCGGGGGTGTGCGGCAGGCAGCCAATCGATGTTTTTCTCACATCGATGTTTTTAACTTTCTTTCCCCTCTCCCTAACTCTCTCTGAAATAAATTAAAAAATTGGTGTTTAATATATAGTCTTTCTTGGGAAAGCCAGTTGCAAACAGGTAGAATAACGGCTTTGATGTCCTGCCTGTCACCTTGCTCCTGGTGATCTGTCCAGGGAGCCTGCCTTCCCATGTCCAGATGCCAGCCATTTCGTCGGAGCTTCCTGTTACTTTAAATGACCCCAAGGAGTCTCAAGATCCCTTCAATTCAGGGCAGAGCTTTCCTTCTTGAGCCTGAGAACTCTCTTCCAGTCTGTTTAGAGCACATGGTTAGGATGAGAAGGATGAAGAATGAAAATATTCATAGGTTTCTCCGCCGCCACCTGCTGTTATGGCGCTAATATTATAGCTTTGAACCCCCAGAGGAAGCAACTTGCCATTTAAAACCTGTAATGCTATGCGTTGGGCATCCCATATTATACAAGTTATGTATCTTCCATTTTAAATTCAAGCAGCATCTAAGAAAAGAATCTGGCCAATGGTTTTGAAAAAAAAAAAATGAAATGGCAACACCTTCTTGGAATCTGACTGTTGGAGGATGTTTTTTCCTGAGCAAAACAGGAAGAAATTGGGGGAAAGCATATGGCCTCACATGGAGCATATGATGTATTTTCAACTTGAATTGGCACTTTACTCATATTTGTAGTGTGACCTAAAATTAATGCTGGTGGAGCAGCTAGATTGGAGAGAGAAAAAAGATCCCGATCGGGGACTAAATCAACATTTGGGGCATCTCATTAATCACTGCCTTATGCAACTGCTTTCCCACCTAACGAGAAGCTGCCGGGATGAGAAAAGTTGATGAAGTTAATGCCAAGTGCAGGTCTTGCCTCCAAAAAGGAGTTCATTAATCATCATCAAAGCACAAGAACAAACACACTTCGAGTCTCTTGCCAATTTTTACCAATAACATTTCTGAAAGGCAAAAAAAAAAAAAAAACCTCCCCTATTTTCCTATTTTTTTTTCTCTTCCTCTGAAAAGGTTTTCATTTGGCTGTTATTTGATTTGGGATGATGTTATGTAAATCGAACAAGCTCTGAGAATGCCCAGGCATGCTGCCTTGCAGCAGATGTGTTCGCTGAGATTAGTGCCTGCACCAGAGACAGCTGGACGCCCAGGTCAGCTACTTCCTGCCCGTGTGGTCCTAATGTACAGCGATGTGCTTGGGACGGGGTGCCTGGCCGGCACCAGGCATGGACGGAAACGGGTGTCTGTCGGGGAGAAAGCAGAGTGGCCTTCAAGTTTGAAAGCCTGGGCTTCGATCCCAGCTTCTGCATAAATCTTTGGGCAAGTGAATAACCTCAGTTTATTCCCCTATGAAACGGAGGTAGAAATGGTCGCCTGACCTTTATCCCAAGATGACAATGATCCTAAATGAACTAATGCTCTCATCAAGATAGAAAACTGCACCTCGTCATGGCATACAAATGAGTGTAACAGAGAAGCTGCCAACTTGTGGACTCTTCATTATTTCCATAAATCTCAGCCTCTCAGAGTTAGAATTATGTGGCGGAGTAGTTGTCTGGATGAAATGTTAGGTCAGCCGTATCATCATTTTATCACCATTTTACTGCATTTTTTTGGTAACAGAGTCTTTACATTTCTCCCCATCCCCCCCCCCCGTTTCCTAATTTAAAAAATTATTTGCAAATAAGGAAAATGAAGAATAACATGGCACTTAGCCAGTAGATGAAAGCAGTGACAATCTAAAGAAAAAAAGAAAAGAAAAAAGGAAGGAATAATACAAACCACAGGAGAGAAAACAGATGTACCAACTGAAACGGTCATAAATAGAAAAGAAGTGGATGTGCAGGAAGAGGTGGCTCCTGTCTCCTGGACCTGTTGGCTGCCAAGCCTCACAGATAGGGCTGGATCCATGGTGACATTGCCAGGCACTTTGGAAAACGCGGTGATTTCTCACTTATCCCTCTGAGGAGACTCGCCCTTCTTTGTTCACCTCTGTGGTCCCCGTTAGACGCATTGTCCAAAGCCAAAAGAACAACAAAACATGTTAAGGTCACGGTGGAAGATGCAGCTGTGAGGTTTTGGAAAGTCACAGAGGATAGGTGACCAGCAGCAGTAGTGGGGGGCTCTTTGTGTACCCCATCAAGAACATGAGAAGTAAATCACAAAGCAAAAAGAGATCGGCCCGGCCAGTGTGGCTGAGTGGGTCAACCTGTGAACCAGGAGGTCACGGCTCCATTCCCGTGTCGGGCACAGGCACAGATTTCGGGCTCCATCCCCAGTGTGGGGCATGCAGGAGGCAGCCGATCAATGATTCTCTCTCATCATGGATGTTTCACTCCCTCCCTCTCCCTTCCTCTCTGAAATCAATAAAAATAGATCTTTAAAGAAGAAATCGTAAGGACACAGAGCCAGGCTTAGTTCCCTTTTAGGTCACATCGTCCGGAAAGAAGAGTCAGTTGAGCCCAGGAGACCAGAAGGGGGGTTTTGTAAGGCGAAGGAGAACTAAAGTGCAAGTGGGACTTTTTCTGTCTTCAAGTCTAAGTAACACTGTCCTAACTCGCCTTTCTCTGTGATCTTGACCTTCTTCTTATCAGCTCCTGACTTTCTCCCCTGGGGCTGTTCTCTGCAGAGTCAGCACTGACTCCCTCCAAGTCCCTGAGCCCCACCCCCTGATTGCAGAAGAGCGGGAGAGAGTTGGAAGGAACACAGGCGATGAGTAGCTTGGGAACGAACTGTTCCAGTTGCTCCTGCAGCAACACGCGGCTAGCTTCCCGCGCAGCCAGCCCCATCGTGGTGTCACTGGAAAGTAGGAAGCGACCGTGAAGCCTCGGGAACTCCTCCTGAGCCACCTCCCATTCCTCTGAGAGCCGAGTTTTCTAGAATGGTCACGTTTCCTCCTCCCAGTTTGCACAAGCATCAATTTCAAGACCTTGCTCTGAGTCTCTCCTCTCACTGGAATCAGGGAGAAGTTAGCGGGTGGTCCCCTTGTCTCTTACGCTATGCATGTCATGTGCAGCTATCACAACGTCCAATTCTTACAAAAGACTTGATACGTTCACTGGCACGTTGAAGCAACCATGGGGTGCATACGAGGGAGATGTTCATGATGCCGATGGGCTAGGATGAACCTTTTTTAAAATCCTCATGAGAAGACTCGTGAGGCAGATGTGCCCACTTCACAGATGAGATTGCTGCCCTCAGAGCTTAAGGCAGGAACCGAATGCACGTAAGTTATAAACACCGAAGCTGAGCTTTTACCCACAGTTTCATAAAAAACTTACAAAAATGAGGCCTTTAATCTGGGTCTTTTTTTTGGGGGAGGGGCATGCTCACTAAACCAGTGCACTTTACCCAGAGCTTCCTGCTGGGACCAGGGTGACCTCAGATGTGATGGAGCCAGAGGCTCCGGGGAGGAGGGAGTGAGCGGGGCCGGCTCTAGGGAGAGGGCACAGGAAGCGGCAGGTTGAATCGCTAACTCCTGAGAAAGAGGGCCATCTGACCTGCATGTTAGGCTCCTGGGGCAGTGGGCAGCTTTGTAATGGCATGAATGTCCGGGTCCTGGAGGAGAGGGTGACCGGGAGGTGACCGGACAGCCCGGGAAGGGCTTTTCTGAAGGGCAACCCCCCCATCTGCAAGGGGAGGGTCACAGGCAGGTCAGTGGCCCCGGAGGACCTGTGGCCCCGGGTCACTGCAGGTCAGCAGGGAAGGAAGCTCACCAGGTCGCTCATCAGCGCGTCTCGGTTTGGTTCTAACGGGATTCGCTAATACAGCCCTGGCCAGCCACTGGGAGCCGCGCCGCCCTGTGTATTCCTTGTCCACACGGCCTTCCCCTGATGCCTTCATGAGGATTTGTGAAGGGAAGGGTTTGGACGTGGCTGAGGCGTCGTCAATAATCCACACACGTCCATTGTGTTTTCCCATCTCCTGCTTCCCTGTCGGTCCCGTCTGTGTGCGTGCAGTCGTAGCAAAAACCATCGTCAGCCCCGGGTCCGCAGCCTCATGCAGGGAGGGCCCCTTTAATAGCCCTGTCCACACCACCGGCGTCAGAATTGCAGGCAGTTTCCCAGGCCGATCGGGGGGCGGGGGGGGGGCCCCCGCTGGCTCCTCTGCCCTGCATGGTGGCCCCAGAGCAGGCCCGCGGGAGGGAAGACCAGACCAGGAATGAAGGCTTTTTAGGCTTTGCTGCTTCTGGTCCCGGCGGGGGAGTGCTCACCGCCTCCCATCACCGCGCAGAGTTGCAGCTGAATCCTGGAGCCATCCGCCCGGAGAAGCATCTGAAGGAGCTCTTAGAACTCAGGGTGGAAAGAAGCAGCCCCACCGAGATGGCGTTTGAGTCCAAAGAAATGAGGTTGAGTGGTCGGCGTTGCCAGCTCAGGGCTGAGCGCTGCCCCTCGGCGGTGCAGCCCTGGGGAGCACACAAAGAGCCCCCCACTACTGTTGCTGGCACCTCCCTCCGGCCTGGCCCGGGGAGGGGCTCACGCGGTGTCCGCCTTCCAGAAGGGCTGGGGGAGGCCTAACGGAGAGAGTGCGTTTGTAGGGCATCGGCCCCGTGTCTGGCTCTTCAGAAATGCTCACTGTTGTCATGGCCACCACCATCAGGACCGGGGAGCTGGGCAGGGGCGGGAGGCGAGCCGGAACCCGCAGAGACAGGGCCCGGGCTCCGGATGCCCCAGGCCCGCGGCGATGCTGCGGGCCATGCACGCAGCTGGCTCCCACCGGTCTGGCTTGTAACGCTTTTAGGAAAATTAATGGCGCGTGGGTTCCAGAGCGTGGCTGTCTTGGATCTCGATCCGGTCTCCGCTGGTTCCCGGCGCTGTGACTTGGCACCGGTCCCTTGGCCCCTCTGAGCCCTGACTTCCTCCCCTGGAAAATGAGGGGCGTAATAGGTTCACTGCAGAGGATCATTGTGAGGCTCACGTGAGCTCATACACAGAAAGCTCTCAGAGCAGAGCCCGGCACAGAGTAAGTGCCAGACTAGTTTGAGCTAGCATTACTGATCTCTACTTTTTAAAAATATGTTTTATTGATTTCTTACAGAGGGAGGGAGAGGGATAGAGAGTCAGAAACATCCATGAGAGAGAAACATCGACCAGCTGCCTCCTGCACTCTCCCTCCTACTGGGGATGTGCCCGCAGCCAAGGTCCATGCCCTTGACCGGAATCGAACCTGGGACCCTTCAGTCCGCAGGCCGACGCTCTATCCACTGAGCCAAACCGGTTTCGGCCTTATTTCTATTTTTTAAAAAAAATTTATTTACTGATCTCAGGGAGAAACAGTTGATGACTCTATAAGCTCTTTCAGCAAACATATTGCCGTCAGAAAGTGACAGAATTACATGCCATCTGATTCAGGGCTGCCTCCTGTTCGCCTCCCCCCACCGGGGATGGAGCCGCACCCGGCATGTGCCCCGACCGGGAATTGAACCGCGACCTCCTGGTTCATAGGTCGACGCTCAACCACCGAGCCACGCCTGCCAGGGCAAGCCAGTGTTGCTTTGTAAAGTGAAATATTCTCAGTCATCCTGAGACAGCGGTGGCAGAGCGCCCTCCACAGAGCGGGTGACGGCGCTGAAAAGGCCGCAGATAAATGTTGGGAGATGCTGACAGCGGGCGGGCGGTTGGCTCGGCAGCCGCAGGGGGGACGCGGCACAGCTGGACCCACTTACTCTGCAGGAGGCAGCCGGCGAGGCTCTGGCCCAGCAGTTCAGGAGTGAAAGCAAGCAAGCCATTTACATTTTTTTTTCCCTTTGGAAATGAAGAAAATGGGTTGTTAAGGAGGCTAGCCATCCTATTTTTTTTTTTTTATTATATGCTTACTTTTCAGAGGAGTGTATCCAAACAATGAAAATCACCATCTGTAAATATTGGTGAGTCTACACCAGTTTTGTTAATTTTTCCCCCCAGACTTCAAGAACAGTGAATAAAAGAGTCTTAACCCACAGCAACACAGAACACAGACATGTTTGTAAGGTGATATCCTGGTACGTTTGGCAAGAATCTTCTAGAGAAAATCGTTTGTCTTTCCTACCGGCTGCTAAAGAGCTAAATCGAACAATGGGAGGTTCATTTAGGATCCGCAAGAGCTGAATCGGAGCATCAGTGTTTGCTCAGCTTCTGGGAGGGCGTCTGCTGGGACAAGAAGGCGAGGCAATCCAAGTTTCCAGCCGAAGTAAATCGCCCTCTTCGTTTGGCACACTGGCGTTTTTCTGAAACAATTTTTTGGAAACACTTTTTTTTTCTTTTTTTTTTTAGAAACGCTTTTTTGGGCAATTGCCTTGAATCATATTGCATGTAATTCTGCCACTTTCTAACTTTAATATGTTTGCTGAAAGAGCTTATACAGTCATGACTTTGGTTTTGATTTTTACTATTTTTTTTTCAATCTAAATCTAGAGTTCAAAAATCTAGAGAAAGTTCAAGCTTAGAGAAAGGTGCCAGGAGACCCGGAGGTATTTTCAAAGCCCTCCCGATGGGATATTATGCACATTTATTTTACTGAGAGTGATATTTTTTTCTGTCAGAAATACTTGAATTAGCTGAAACTGGTTTGGCTCAGTGGATAGAGCATCGGCCTATGGACTAAAGCGTCCCGGGTTTGATTCCAGTCAAGGGCATGTACGTTGGTTGCAGACACATCCCCAGTAGGGGGTGTGCAGGAGGCAGCTGATGGATGTTTCTCTCTCATCGATGTTTCTATCCCTCTCCCTTCCTCTGTGTGAAAAGTCAACAATATATATATATTTTAAAAAGAAATACTTGAATTAGCACAACGTATTTTTTTAACTTTTTTATTATTGAAGTTTTTTTTTTATAAGCCAAATCTACACAATGCTGTTCAGCCATGTAAAATTTACTGTGTTAAAATCTCACTTGAGTAGTCACATATTGGAAGTGTATTTTAAGCTATTGAGTAAACTTGGCCTTGGAAATCACCCCCTCCCCAGAGGTTCCCAACGAGTTCCCACTGACCAGAGGCACTACAGTAACACATCTCAATGGTAAATGCATTCACTGGTTTAATCAACAGTTTAAAGCAGTGATTCTCAGCCGCAAGAGTGTTTAAAACATGCGGTGAATATTTCGTCGGGGGCCCTGACCTCTGTTCCCTTAGATTGCCCAGTGGAAAAAATGACAGCAGCCAACACAATAGCCATCCTGTGTGATGAACCAATTCATACCTAGTGTTTTGGTCAGATCGGCAAAAAAAATGTACGTATTTATTTATTTATTTTGGTGTGCCGCAGAATTCCAGTAATTTGTGTGAAGGAGGTTGAAAATCACCTGTTTACACAGTGGCTACCACAGATATCATTAAAAGATGACCTCCCAGCACATATCAAACATGATTAGGTTCCTAGAGAACAGGAAGTGGGGACCCCCAGGAAGCTTCCGGAAGACCCAGCAGCCTTTGCAGCCTGGGCAGCTGTGTGCAGTCACTGCTGTATGTCCTGGGGGATCTCACTCTGGAGTGGGGGGGGGGGGGTCCCCTGCAGCTGATTGGCATGTGCCCGGTTCTGAGCACGCCCTCCCTGCCAGCATTTTAGCTGGTGGTCGGAGGAGTTAGAAACTCCCAGCTTTCTTTTCTGGCCCATCGCTCACCTGCCGCTCTGCCCTTCCTTACCCCTTAGGGGCGCAGATAACCCTCCCGTTAGGCCTTCTCCCTGCAGCGTAGGCTGATCTCAGAGCTTTCATCTCTTAGTAAATGTTCCTGCGAGGACCTCATCACAGAACCTGTCAGGCTGGTGGATGTGGGGCATCAGACCCGTTAACACCGGGGCCTTGAGGAAAACCCGCTCAGCGCTCAGTGCTTGGAGTGGAGTAGGAGAGATGACTATTGGGTCCCCAGACCATGAATCACCGAGGAGCACCCTGCCTGGGCTCTGGGCGTGCTCCGTGGTAGCTTGTGCCCTGTGACCGCATCTCTCTGCTTCCTTTTTAGCACCCTATCGGCATTCTTTAAGGACAAATCCAAATTGCAGAGAATAAAAATTGAGACGGTATTTTTCCGTGCATGTTTTTTTTTTGAGCCACTCGAATGTCTCGGCCTTAACTATAACTTTTTAAGAAAACAATTCGTCATGTTTTAAAATATACTTTTAACGTGCTGTATTGATTTTTAGAGAAAGGGGGAAGAAGAGGGATAGAGAGATAGAAACATTGATGAGAGAGAAACATCATTGATTGGTTGTCTCCTGCATGCCCGCCACCTGGGATGGAGCCTGCAGCCCAGGCATGTGCTCTGATTGGGAATTCACAGGTCGACGCTTAGCCCCTGAGCCCCATCGGCAGGGCACAGTATCACTGGAGGAAGGGGACTAGATGCAGGTGGGAATATTAATCCGCGGGCAGCCTCCTGTTGTGGAGCGGGCTCAGTGCCGAAAACAGCAGCACATTTTTAAAGAAAATGACACAATCACTTTAAATACTGGGCTCTGGTTTTAAAATTTCAGGGCTACACCGTGGGGGCAGTTAGTCAGATTATGAATTTAAATTTCCCTTTGCTTTCCGAGCTATTTAATTCTTTGCTTATGGGCACATAATGACTTGAAAATTGAAACAATTATTGTTCATTTAGGAGGGAAAAACACTCCTCGCAGCCTGTTTGGAGGCTGCCAGCTTTCCTCTTCTTGGCAGAGATGTGGGGAAGCTGGTTGTTTCTGAGCCCCAGAGTGTGGCAGACCCAGACGGGAACTGCCAGTGTCAGAGCCTAGAGGGCACTTGGCAGTTGGTACCTGTATACCGCAACCGGCCCTAATAGGCTGCTAGATCAGTGCAGGCCAAGTTAGTCAAGAAGGGCATTTTGAAAAGATGTTTATAAAATTACTAGGGCCTCATGCACAAAATTTGTACACTGGGCCTGGGTGGTCCCTCAGCCCAACCTGCCTCCTCTCACATAATGGAAGCCCTCAGGGGATGTCCTACTGACGGCTCACAGAGGCTTCCGGCCTTGGGCAGGGGACCTCTGCCAGGGAACCTCCAGCCCCCATCGATCACAGGCTCCACCCCCCCCCGGAGCCCTTAGCTCTGATGGCTTATCTCACAGCGACCCGGGTGCCAGGATGTTCCTGGGACACAAGCTCTTGGTGCCTATGTATGCAAATTAACCACCATCTTTGTTGGGTTAATTTGCATACTCGCTCTGATTGGATATGGGTGTAGCGGAGGTACGGTCAATTTGCATGTTTGTCTATTATTAGGTAAGATCTTTTTAATCTTTGTTCTCTGATGATGAACATTGACACGGCCTTCCATGTACCCATCGGGCACTTATCGAGAGACTGACAGTGGCATTGGATTCAGGGTCCTTGGCCTGTGAAGATTGCATGTGAGGGGGGAAGAAACAAAATAACGACATCTGGTTTATGTCCAATGCAGTCATTTCTGTAACAGTCATTCAAAGGGTCATTGCAGCACTGTGGAACAGGGGGAGGTCACAGCACCCTTAGCTGTGTGCAGCGCCAGGGAAGGACCCTCCAGCCAGTACCCCTCAGGGCCTGGCATGGAAAAGTGTCTTCCCAGAAGGAGAGACAGCCTTTTATTTTTTAAATGCATTTTTTATTGATTTTAGAGAGAGAGAGAGAGAAATATCACTGAGGAGAGAGAATCATTGATCGGCAGCCTCCTGCATGCCCCGAGTCTGCAACCCGGGCCTGTGCCCCGCCCAGGAATGGAACTGTGACCTCCTGGTCGACTCTCAACCACTGAGCCACGCCGGCCGGGCGAGACTGCCTTTTCTTGGCCAAATGTGCCACCTGCCTGCCAAGCGTGCCCAGAGGGGGCTCATTCTAAGTCACCTGCAGGTGCAGGTTGACAAGGGGCAGTGCTGGTGGCCGGTGACCCGTGGCCAGAATGTCACAGCGGCTGCTGCGCCGGGCCCGTGTCTATGGTCAGTACAAGGAGTTTTGGACTGAATTTTGCAGAAAAACCAGGCTATCATTAAAGGGTTTGAACAATAAGAACAAAAATACGTTCACTTAAAACTAGATAAAAGAAACCTGTTAACTGTACAAAATGTGGAGAAGCCAACAATTCTTCTAATTTTGCACACCTTAACAGAACTCCTATGAACATGGGGGCGGTGTCTTCACAGATTCAGTGTTCTTGTGTACCACTGCTTTGTAACCTGCTTCCCCCCCAACAACAACATATTTGAGTATGATTCTGCACCGGGAAGCCGTCGTCTGCAACATTATTTTTAAGTTCCAGCCCCCCGTGCAGTGATAAGGCAGTACCCTCGATTTAATTTAACCAATTCACCATTGCTACGCATTTCGATCGTCTCCAATGTTTTCCTATCATCAGCGACCGGAATGAATGTTTGAAGGATCATCCTAATTACATTGTGTAAATGAACTTTCCGTTGTTATTTAAAATTCCATAAGTTTCTATAATTTTAATGAGAGCACGTTTTCAAGTCCCATTTGTTCTAGAAAAACTATCTCGCCTACGTCCTTGCACGGCCGGGAGTCACGTGGCCAAGCTCGCTTCGCACCAGGGCTTCTCTCCCGGGGGTTCCCTCCCCTGCACCCTGACAAGATTCTCCTCGCCTCGTGCTCCCATCTTCTTGCAGCGTTGGCACCAGAACACGCCTGGTGCTTTATAACGACTGCCTGTATACACTCCTTTTCCTCTGCTAGATTTTAAGGACACACTGTCCTGTTGATCGCTTCCATGCTAAGCACAAGGGAAACATTTGCAAGATTTAAAAGAATATATGTTTTATTGATTTCAGCGAGGAAGGGAGAGGGAGAGAGAGAGAGAAACATCAATGACGAGAATCAGTGATCGGCTGCCTCTTGCACCCCCCCACACTGGAGATCGAGCCTGAAACCCGGGCATGTGCCCTGACCGGCAATTGACCTGTGACCTCCTGGTTCATAGGTAGACACTCAAGCTGGGCCATTTGCAATATTTTTTAAAAAAATTAATAAATGCAGGAATACAAGGATGCCTTAGGAAAAGGTGAAGATACAGAAGCTAAAAGCCAAAGTACTAACAAACCAAGGACCTCCCAGGGTGGCTTTGCAGCCTGAGTGGAGGGTGTGTCTCCTGGGGGGGTGGGCAGCGGGGATAGATGCACAGTGAGTGTCAGGGTCAGAGCCATGGCTGTCTAGGAGAATTGGCACAGGAGCTCGTTTCTTCCCTAGTTCCCTTGTTTCCAAGCCAAGGGAGCTGCATCTTCCAAACGCCTTCCCACTCGTCGTAATTAAGATGAAATGACAGTTACGCAACTCAGCCCAGCAAGACGCCCGCGCCTCGTGCGGCCCCCGGAGGGGAGCTCACTGGCCGTGCTCGGTGCCAGGAGGAAGGGCCACACGGTGGATGGGACAAGGCACAGGGGCCAAGTCTCAGGACAAAGGCATCAAGAAGCATGAAGCTCTTGTGTCTGAAACTTACTAGTAGTATTACCCGTGTTCGCCAGACAGGAGAAAAGAAAGAAAACAGCCTACGCCAGTGGTCGGCAAACTCATCAGTCCACAGAGCCAAATATTAACAGTACAATGATTGGACATTTCTTTGGAGAGCTCAAGTTTTTAAACTTAAAACTTCTTCTGATGCCACTTCTTCAACATAGACTCGCCCAGGCCGTGGGATTTTGTGAAAGAGCCACACTCAAGGGGTCAAAGAGCCACATGTGGCTCACGAGCCGCAGTTTGCTGACCACGGGACTAGGAAATTTGAAATTCTGCTCAGGGGTAAAAAAAAAAAGAATTCTTACCTTTTGGCTATGACCTGATAGATGTGGGATTTGCTTATGAATGTCACCTTCGTGCCACGTCGACCTAACCTTGGTTAGCTGGTTTCGTTTCCTAAGCTGATGTCTTCCTTTAATTACTTGAGACAGACATGACCGTCTCCCCTGAGAAACGTGCGGTAGGAGAGGCTGAGGCCAGAGGTCAGGCCTGTATGTGGTGACACTGACTCATATCCCCCTCTCTGGGGACTGTCACTGAGGGCATCATAGAGGGACCGTGCCAGGTGGCGAGGGGAGAGGGGACGAGGCAAGTTCTCTATCAGTGGGACTCCCATCACTAATGGGTCAGGACGCCACCGCCATTGCATTTCAGTCAGCAAATCCGACACCGTCCAGCGACGGAGACGGAAATGAAGTTCAAAGTGGCAACGGCATGTTTCAGGGAAAACACATTGTCTTTGCCAACTTACGTTCACCACAAACTCTGCTTATTCTGCGATGCTCTTGGTAAATGCAGGCTATGCCTCTTTTTGTGGTCGTTGAAAACCCTTCAAAGTAGTATTTTCTTAGACAAAGGACTTTTAGATGCAATGGAGCCATGCATTTGTGAAACCTCAGTCTCCTCACTTCACGGGCATTGTCCTTTGCACCTGCAGTGACCTCTGCCCCTGGTTCTGTGTCAGCCACCCCTCGGGCCTTGTCACCTGTGGGAGAGGCTCCGTTTCTACAATATCTCATCCCCAAATCCGGCTCTCTCACCCGGCCTTAGAGACCCTCTGCCCGTCCACTCCCCCCTGTGTCCGCTGACTTGTCGAATCAGCTTAGTTTGGTGGCCCAACGCATGAGTCACTCTATTGTCTCTGTCTGAACCCTCCTGTCGGGCTCAGCGGGCTGACCTGCAGAACCTGCTGGAGGAGGTCATCCGAGCACAGAGCTCCGTGCCTCTGACTGGGGAGGTGGATGCACTCTCCCTCTGCCTGGCTGATGCCTGCTGAGCCCCAGAGTCCATTTCCCATGAAGACTTCTAAGCTCCCTGGTGTAGGTGCTAATGCTGAGCACTTTCCTAGCCACCTGTCTGTCACAGTAGTGTCACCCTGGGCAAGAGGGCATGTTCCTCTCTGTCCCCGCCTCTGTCCCCACCTCTCTGTCCCCTCTTCTCTGCCTCTGCCTCTTTGTCCCTGCCTCTCTGTCCCCTCCTCTCTGTCTCTGCCTCTCTGTCCCCATCTCTCTGTCCCCACCTCTCTGTCCCTGCCTATGCTCAGCTCTTTAAGACAAGGCCCTCATCTCTACTCCTCCCTGCATCCCAATTGGCTCTCGTGTCTCACGGCCCAGTGAAACAACCCACACGTCAAGGAACCACCCACCCAGCCTGTAGGTGAATCCGTTTTAAGTGCCCGGGGACTCCACAAAGCATTACACTCGCGGGCAAGTACTCACAACCTTTCACGACATTTTCAAACTTACTGCCTCGGTTTTGTGCAAAATCGTTCTATTTGGTCTTGGGGACATTTGACAAAAACAGAGATATTCTGTAAGGGTCTTTCTATGGAGGGGACAAAGAGAAAAAAGCCATGTGGGAGACAATGGAAAGCTTGATATATACAGGGTGCCACCCCAAAAGGTATATACACTTTAAGAGCTGATAGCTCCACCGTGAAAAGAAAATGTGTTTTCATAAACACTGCCTTCATAATTATTCCAATTATAATTGCTATTTTTTTGAGACATCCTCTAGCGTTCGCTGGAGAAGGGGCTTCTGATTCATTTGTTGGGTGAACGAGTCCCTGGAGAAATCTTAGAGCCGAGGAGGAATGTGCCACGTGAGCTGCTCAGGGGGACCCGGCGTGGTCAGCTTGTGCTCATCAGCACCTCGGGGTGGGCCATGACACTCGGTGGCTGAACAGCAGAAGTTCCTGCCACAGCTTAGGTGTCTCAGCGGTGAAATCAAAGCGGTTTTAAGAACAAATGCCATACGTGGCTAAACCCTTGGAGGTAACAGGAAAAGCGTTAATTTCGTTTCATCACCTACATCTGTGTTAAAACGAACATTCAGCTCTCAGAGTCAAGCTTCCCCTTGAAAATTAAATCCCGCGTCATTGCCAGGGTTTTATCACGCGCTGAGTCCTGTGCTTGGGGTCAATAAAACAAAGATGAATGGTCTAGGCCCGTGGTCGGCAAACTGCGGCTCTTTGGCCCCTTGCGTGTGGCTCTCCCACAAAATCCCACGGCCGGGGCGAGTCTATTTGGAAGAAGTGACGTTAGAAGAAGTTTAAGTTTAAAAAATGTGGCTCTCCAAAGAAATCTCAATCATTGTCCTATTGATATTTGGCACTGGTGACTAACGAGTTTGCCGACCACTGGTTAAGGCAGTTTTTGCTCGAAAGAAAGAGAACATTTATGTTGGGATTTTTTTGTAATGGCTAAAAAATACTTTTTCTATAAAGAGGCAAAACAATTTACAAAAAAGTAAAAAAATAACTTTCCTACCAGAAATGATTCCCTGCAGCTCCGAAGGGCCAAGTAAGAGCTCCTTCCTGTTGTTGAGCCCCGAGAGCGAAGCCCAGGGGCGGGTGTTCAGAGGGTGTGGGGCGGATCGGGTTTGTGGGCCAGAGACTGTGCGGCTCCCCTCGGCCAGGGACCACGGAGGATTGTGTGAACGGCGCTTCTCCCCGAGAACGGCGCCTGCGTTTGTCCTGCTTCCGACTGAACAGACCTCCCTGCCGGGGTCTCATTAGCACTGGGGACTCAGTACACCGAAAGGATTGCTGGCACCTCGGAGGTGAAACCCTAGGAAATTGTCTTTGAACTTCATAACCGGTCAGCAGCAGCCTGGCCGGTGTGGCTCCGTCAGTGGATGGTCATCCCTTGCCCTGAAAGGTGGCCGGTTCCAGTCCGGTCAGGGCACATGCCCAGGTTTCGGGCTCGATTCCCAGTTGGGGGTGCCTGCAGGAGGCAGCCGCTCCGTGTTTCTGTCTCACATCGATGTTTCTCTCTCCGTCCTCTTCTCCCTTCTTCTCTCTCCAAAATCGCCAAGCAGCATGGGACAGACTGTCGGACTACAGCGGGAAGGCAGAGCAGGGTGGGGGGCAGAGGCTGTAAGAGATCAACCGAAGGTCTTGTACGCATGGCTAAAAGCATAACCATAGGACACAAGACACTGGGGGAGGGGGCAGGTGAGGGCATGTGCTGGGGGGTGGGAAAGCCGGGGGAAGTCAAGGGGGGGGGGGAAGAAACATATGTACTACTATTTGTAATACTTTAAACCATAATAATAAAAAAAGACCCCAGTCAACAGCTGTGAACGTCTCTGATCCACGGCTGCATGTGTCAGAGTTTCTGTCCTTGTCCCGGAGGGTTCTGTCCTAACGAGCAAGAAGAGGCCAGTGAAATGGCCAGACCCCGCCCAGCTGCCCAGGGCTGGGCCTTTAAGGGCCGGCTGTTTTTCACGGCGTGTGTTAGAGAGGCGTCCTTCCGCGCCTGGTTCTGGACTCGAGAACCGTCAGCGTATGCCGCGTGGCCCGCAGGTGTTCTGTGACCGCGATTGCGTGTGGACCGTGGCACGTGTCGCTGTGTGTTGAGAGGCGGCAGAGCCACGGTCAGCCTCGGGTGCCCTTTCCATGCGTGGTCCTGTTTTTCCCGGGGTCCCTGTCTCCCGGGTGTCCCCTGCCTCCTCGGCACAGTTTCTTGTTGTCTTAACATTTACATTTTTCTTTGTAGTCAGCAGTTTACATCTCAATAATCATTACTTTCATATTTTTTATTATACCCGTGGGATGTGGTAGGCCCCATTTCATTTTATTATTTTTCAGATAATTAGAAGCAAGGGTGTGTCTAACCATTTAAACAGCGTTTGATGCTACATCGGAACAGGTTGAAACCATAGCATCATTTTTTATGTCTAAGGATATGAAAGGAGTTTTGAAAAAAATATATTTTATCGATTCTTTTACAGAGAGGAAGAGAGAGGGATAGAAACAAACATCGATGAGAGAGAAACATCGATCAGCTGCCTCCTGCACACTCTCCACTGGGGATGTGCCCACAACCAAGGTACATACATGCCCCTGACCGGAATCGAACCCGGGATCCTTGAGTCTGCAGGCCGACGCTCTACCCACTGAGCCAAACCGGTTTCGGCACCTGAGTTACTTTGTATTTCAGAAAAACCTGAAGGAGGAAAAGGAGTCAAGGTGAAGATCAGGGGAGGGACTCAGCCTCCCCTGGGACGCTGTGGGCTTCGTCCTTGGCCTGGAAAGGGGCTCCTGGAAGTGCGTGCGGACGGCGGGCGGGAACTTCTCCCACATCAGTCATTTGTAAAGAGGAGGCGGCTCTTCGCCGACCCGTAGGTCCTGTCTGGAAGTTTATTCTGGAGGAAGGTTCAAGGGAACCGTGACCAGGCTGTTTGTTTACATGCGTTTCTATGGAGACACCTGGGTCCTGGGGCTCTGGCACAGGGCCGGCTCCCTGACTTCTTAGAAAACCAGCAGGTCAACTTGAGGGGCCGCGAGTGGCCTCCCCGAAGCCTTGGCCAGGGGTGCCCAGGGCGGCTCCTCACTCCCCCCACAGATCAGTGAGCTGGGGCGCACAGGGAGCTTTTGGGGTGCACATGAGGCTCTCAGCTGCTGCAGGTGCATCTTGGGAGGGGAGCTCAAGGGGAGAGAGAGTCGAGAGCGAGGTGGTGAGGGGGGAGCAGACCCGCCAAAGCATCAGCTGCTCTCGTGCTGGCACTTGGGGATTTTTTCGCCGACTCGGCAAGGGGATCAAGTATGCTCTTTCCCTTAAACGATGCCGCTCGCCCCGTTTAAAGGCTGTTCAGGATGAGTGTGGATCAGTAAGAGAGCCGTTCTGGAGGGCTTTTGAGAAATGTATTCGCAGTTTTGCACATTACAAGTCATTTTATTTCCCGCAAAACTTCAGTTACGTGGAGCCTAGTGATCGGTACAGGTAGAAGCACAAATGAAGACAAAGCGTGTGAAAGCAAGTCAGCTAATGGTGACATGGTGGCCGTCCAGTAAAACCTGAGTATTTCTTAAAAATATATTTTATTGATTTTTTTTAAAGAGAGGAAGGGGGAGGGATAGAGAGTTAGAAACATCGATGAGAGAGAAACATCCATCAGCCGCCTCCTGCACACTCCCCACTGGGGACGTGCCCACAACCAAGGTACATGCCCTTGACCGGAATCGAACCTGGGACCTTTCAGTTCGCAGGCCGGCGCCCTATCCGCTGAGCCAAACCGGTTTCGGCAAAACCTGAGTTTTTTCATTACTGAAAGCTACGTTTGGTCGCGAAAATAGTAAATGGTTAGCGTGCAGATTTATGCAGCACTACTATATAGAAAAGGAAAGGTGGGCACACCAGTGGGAAGCAAACAACCAGAGGAATTACAAGCTGAAGGTCATAACACAGACTGTCTTGCCCCCTCTCCCCGCCCCTGCCCCCTGCTCCAGGTGTTTAAGCGACGACAGAGAAGTCAGAATGAGAGTCAGTGAGCGACTGGTTGGAGCAAGGTGAGGCGGGGAGTTACGGAGGCTAGAAAGTAGATGGCTTTGGAGGCTGTGGCCAGGAATTCAGATTCCATTCTAAGCACAGTAGGAAGGGTTTTAAATAGGAGAGCGCTATTATAGAATTTACATGCTTACTGTTAAGTTGTTAATTTTCCAGTTGCAGTTGGCATAGACTGTGAGTGTCTGGCCCACGGCATAGGGACTAGGCATCTATGTGACACGAGGAGGGGGGAGTCGAATGCTGAAGGGACAGGGTGGCCCGACAGGGTAGAGGAAGCTTTAGGCATTTGGGAGTGCCGGTCGGGGCACACTCCATGGAGAAGAGCTGTTGACTATTGTTTGTGGGTGAGACAGAGTCTGCTGTTGGTGTAAGGGGCGCCCCCTCCTACCATCTGGGGGGCAGTGTGCCAAGGAGGACATGGTATTTCAGTCCCCCCCCCGCCCCCGGTCCTGGGGTGCCTGAGGCCAGCGGGTGTGGCAATGCGGACGTGTCCCGGCCGAGGAACTGGGCCGAAGGGCACCTGCTTCTCTCCCTCCATCTCATCTGAGGGAAAAGAAGGTCTTGGTGAAACCTGCTTCCTCCCCTTCGGGCTGGTTGTGGGAAGGGAGTTTGGAAGACTTTGTTAAGTGTTTGCTGGAACATTCCATGGGGATGTGGGGTCTTTTCTAGGTGACTTGGCCATGAGCAACTCAATGTCAGTCACCTGCCTTTCTGTAGTCAGTGCAGCCTTTTCTGCTAGTGACAGTCTTACCACAGCCAGCATTAGAATACAAAGTTCCCAAGTGTTGCCCGGCTGGCGTGGCTCCGTGGTTGAGCGTCAGCCTATGAGCCAAGAGGTCACTGGTTCGATTCCCAGTCAGGGCACTTGGGGGGCCCTGGGCTCCATCCCCCGTGGGGGGCGTACAGAGGCAGCCGATCAACGATTCTCTCTCATTTGTTTCTATCTCTCTCTCCCTTCTTCTCTGAAATCAATAAAAATATATTAAAAAAATAAAAGTTTTAGAGTGTTGTTAGCAATGGCTTCAGTCCACGAAGGTTCCACAGCCTCATGCTCATGGTCTTGTGCGGGGGGCAGCTGTGTCACCTCCAGGTGAAGAGTGGCTGTGCGGTGACATCAGGGGTGCAGTTAGGTCCTCGTGCGGTTGAAGTTCTCAGCAATGAAACGCTGAACCAAGATAATCATTGCACATTCAGGAAACATACAGCTCTGACCGGTTTGGCTCCGTGGATAGAGCGTCGGCCTGCGGACTGAAAGGTCCCAGGTTCGATTCCGGTCAGTACCTTGGTTGCGGGCACATCCCCAGTACGGGGTGTGCAGGAGCCAGCTGATTGATGTTTCTCTCTCATCGATGTTTCTCTCTATCCCTCTCCCTTCCTCTCTGTAAAAAATCAATGAAATATATTTAGAAAAGAGAAAGAAAGGAAGGGAGGGAGGGGCCAGGAGGCAGCTGGATTCCTAGTCTTTGTTGACGCTATTGGCTTCGACACGTCCCCGGTCCTGGCTCTGTTTTGCAAGCTGCATGTGAGCCTGAAGAATTTCTCCACGTAAATGTCTCCGGGCAGCTCCGGCACATCCATCACCGCTTTGCTTCTGAATTACAAAGTTAACCTTAAGAGCCAGCCTCACGCGGGCACCGTGCTGCATGCAGACGGGGAGCCGCCTGCATGGTGAGAGCAGGAAGCGCTGGGCCGGAGGAAGGTGATGGCAGAGAGGATCGAGTGGATGGAAAAAGGGCCCTTTTCCGTTAAACCAGACCTGATGTGTTTTCATGAAGCAGGCCTCCGCTGAAAGAGATGTTTTCTCACCCACAAAGAGGCTGGGGCGGGGGTGGGGATGGGGCATGCGCACGGGCCTTGCGCCATCAGCAGCTCGGATTGGGAGAAGGTTGGACGCACACCATGGCGGCGGCTGCAGGTGTTTGCGTGAACACCAGGCTGGGAGACCCTTCTCCTGTTGCTTCGGCTCTGTATTTGGTTAAAAAGCATCCTTGGGGCCCTGACCAGTTTGGCTCAGCGGATAGAGCGTCGGCCTGTGGACTGAAAGGTCCCAGGTTTGATTCCGGTCAAGGGCATGGACCTTGGCTGTGGGCACATCCCCAGTGGGGTGAGCGCAGGAGGCAGCTGATGGATGTTTCTTTGTCATCGATGTTTCTAACTATCTCTCTCCCTTCCTCTCTGTGAAAAATCAATAATAATATTAATAATAAAGCACCCTTGCACTTTCCTCCTCCTTCTCTCCTCCATCTTCAACGCTGTGCTGCTTCTCCGCAGGTCTGCCAAAGATGCAGGTGATCAGGAGCTACACTGGGACGCCGCCCCCCACGCCCCCCGAGGGCCCCCCGCTGCACATCCAGGCCGGGGACACGGTGGAGCTCCTGCGGGGAGACGCACACAGCCTCTTCTGGCAGGTACGGGTCCGGGGTCACCGCGTGCGGGAAACCGGTTCTCACTAACCTTCCTCACATCCACCGATGTCAGCGTGGCAGTGACGTTAGCACATGGCCACGTGCCTGAAGGCGAGGCTCCGGCCTCAGGCTTCCCTGCCCGGCCTGCGGACTGTAGGGTCCCAGGTTCTATTCCGTTCTAAACCAAGGTATCGGGCACATCCCCATTGGGGGGTGTGCAGGAGGTGGCTGATCGATGTTTCTCTCTCATTGATGTTTCTAACTCTATCCCTCTCCCTTCTTCTCTGTAAAAAAATCAACAACAATAATAATTAAAAAAAAAGGGGGTGCTGGGTCTGCGGAGGTCCCTCGGTCAGTCCCTGATCTGCAGGCCGTCACTCTGTGTCCTTGCGGGCTGCCGCTCCCGTCTCGGGGCCCAGGCCTGTCCCGTGTCCTCCCCTCTTACGATCCAGGGACGGGTGCTGGTTTTCAGTGTGTTCGGAGGGCGGAATGATGGCTCCCCGTCCTCTGACCCCCGGGACTGGAGGCCGCGGCCTCTGTCTGCCGCGCGGTGCCGCTGCCTTCTCCTTAGACATCGTCCCCCGTCGGTCCCCAACGGGTGGGGCGTGGAGCTGTCCCGCTCGGCGGCTAGAGTGATGGCTTGGAAGCTCCCAGGAGGAATGTGAACTGGCGGCGGCAGCGCGTGCGTGTCCGGTGGGGGAGGACACGGGACAGGAACCAGGGCAGCCCGGGTCAGGACAGAGAGAAACGATCAGCACGTTCATTCCCGGCCAGGCCAGCGAGGGCGTCTCGAGTGTCAGCCTGTCTTCGCCGCTCAGACCCGGCGCGCACTCCGCTCCCGACGCCCACAGCTGCTTGGACACCGGCTCTCCTGTCTCTGGAGGGCCCATCGTGCTGGCTGGTGCCGGCGGCGGTGTGTTTGCATGTTCGGAGATGCGTTAAAAGCTCGTGTGCCTTTCCGGCAAAGAGGCGGCGCGAGTGGGAATTGTCCCGTGGTTCCCTCTAAGCCGGTCAGAGGCATCGGCGCACACAGGTGCTCCTCTTTGCTTCCCCACCCCCCCTTTTAAAATATTTTATTGATTTTTTACAGAGAGGAAGGGAGAGGGATAGAAAGTTGGAAACATAGATGAGAGAGAAACATTGATCAGCTGCCTCCTGCACACCCCGCCACTTGGGATGTGCCCGCAACCAAGGTACATGCCCTTGACCAGAATCGATCCTGGGACCTTTCAGTCCGCAGGCCAACACTCTGTCCACTGAGCCACACCGGTTTTGGCAATCCTCTTTGCTCTTGACCGGAAGGAGCTGGGGGAGGGGAAGGACAGCTGGCTCAGGCCAAGCCTCTGCAGCCTCTCAGCTGCGTGTGTGCGTGTGTGCGCATGTGTGTGTGCGCGCGCCTGTGTGTGTGTGTGTGTGTGTGTGTGAGTGAGGGGGGGTGGTTCGCTGTCTTCATTTGCCAAACTAGGAAGCCCGGCGCCCCACGGTGCTCACAGCTCCGGCCAACCCCGATGGGAGCTTCGCAGATGTCAACACCTAAGCCCCTTCCAGGGATGATGAGGCTGCAGGTGGTCTGGCTGAACCCAGAGAGGATACTGCATGTGGAACCCCAGACACATTTAACATGAGCCCCTGACTGGTGACAGACCCCTGGGAAGGTCCCATGGTAGCGATGGCCACTCTCCCCGATCACCGGTCCGTCAGTCATTGGTAATAAGCCCGCCTATTAAGCATCTCTACAAAACGTGGTGTTCCAGTAAACACAATGCGATGGCTCTGTTAGTCACCAGACAAAGGGCACATTTTCAGAGAACTAGGACGCAATCAGAGTGTGCCTGCCACAGCCTTCATACTGAACTTGACCGACTGGTTTTCTGGGATTCACAAGGCACTTTGAGGCCTTGTGATGCTCCTAGGACAGTGGTCGGTGAACTGCGGCTCGCGAGCCACATGCGGCTCTTTGGCCCCTTGAGTGTGGCTCTTCCACAAAATATCACGGCCCCGGGCGAGTCTATTTTGAAGAAGCGGCGTTAGAAGAAGTTTAAGTTTAAAAAATTTGGCTCTCAAAAGAAATTTCAGTCGTTGTCCTGTTGATGTTTGGCTCTGCGGACTGATGAGTTTGCCGATCGCTGAGCTAACAGAATAACGTTCAGGAGACAATAAAACCCTTGGGGGCCTAGGCTTTATCATCTGTAAAAGGCAAAATAAAGTAGACGGGCTTGTTACCGCATATGGAACGAAAGCTATCATGGACACAGTGCTCTTAAATGAAGCTCTTCTCTATCAATCCACCTATCATCCATCCAAATACTAATAACATGCCTACTATGTGCCCAACTCTGGTTTCGTACTGGCGGGACGCCCAAGACAACTGGTGTCCAGCCTCGCCGTCTTTACAATGCGAGGAACGGTCAGAGCGCACAGGTCATGAGATTGGTTTCTGCTCCTAGTTTGCTGGGAGGGTGTTTGTCAGTCACCCGTGTGTCTAGCGGTGAACCCGTGGAGAAGAATCTAGGTTTGTGACTGGGATGGTTCCCTGGTCCCCTGCTTCGGCTTATTTGGAAATGTTCAAGAAATGGTGCTTTGCTAACTAAACTGTTCTCTCCTCTGTTGTCTGCAAGTGAGTCACTTCCCACGTCAGTGTAGAAAGTCGGATGTTGTAGACAGACACGTTCTCTGAATACTTTGTCCAAAGAACGCAAATCGTCCTCTGTCTATCAGGAACTTTCTCTGAATAGCTATTAATCGCGTCGGCCTTATTATTATGATAACCACAGTAATTTCCAGTGCTATTGAAGTGGGTGGGCTCGCTGCGGCTTTATTGTCACTTCCTTCCAACGACGAGTTGCCAATCAGCTGGGAAAATGGTCTCTGTGACATCTTCGCGTGGAGGAGACTTATTTGGCAGCGTTTTCTTTCTTCTTTGTTCTCTTCTCTTTCCTTGGAAGTTCTGTGAAATTGTCTTCCAGTGAAGTGAGGAGAGGGTAGGGAACGGGCCAGGGAGGGCGGCTGCCCAGGTCGGGCGTGAGGCGTCCTTTGGATGGAGTGTGACGGCGTGTAGAACAGTTCTGATCCTGGCCCTGACTGAGGATGAGCCTGTTGCTTTCAAGTTGTTTATAAGGACTTAGTAATGAAGGAGGACATACTTCCTGACAAAAGAGATTGTTCAGATAAGAAACTTTATTTCCCTAGGGGGAAAAAAAAATACAGATTATCGGGCTGGGGCTGGGGAGGGAGGGAGAAAGAGAGAGAAACGGGCAAATGAAAAATCATGCCATGTCATATATGATTCCTATACAGTAGAGTGCTTTGTATGTGTTTTCTTCTTAGAACTAAGCTTGCGACCAGGGAGGGGTTTTATTTGCTCCACTGTCATTTATGAATGCCGGTGTTCCGCAGGGAGAGTTCTGTAAGCTAATTGGAACCAAAAGGCAATTATCAGCGCTAGAACTGTAATCGTGGTGCCAAAGAAATGTATTTTTATCTACGGTGAAAGTTAAATAACCTAGAAAGGAGCCATGATTCTTCCCACTGCAGACCAGGCGTCCACATGGTCTTGAATCCAAGAAGCGAGTATGTGTCTGCACACATTCCGATGAACGCACAGACGTCCCCATTGTGGTTTCAAGGGGCCAAGTGCATCCATCCACAGGAGATGGCATTTTCGGAATTAGAATCAGGCTCTCCCCCAGACTTCCGGTCCCCTCCCTGCACCCCAGGCGCTAGGCCGCCCTCCTTTGCTCAGGAGGGCTGTTCATGATGGTTACACGGCTGAGGGAAGCACCCTTTTCCAGCAATCTCCTTCTGCTTTGGGAGAGCAATCAGGAGTCAGAACCTTGCTTTGTGTAGCAGTGTTTTGCGTGGAACATTTTTGTAAATCTTTGCCTCAAAGACAAGAATGAAAAGTCAGGAAGCAGGTTGAGCTTTTGGAGAGTCTCAGGAGGAAGGACGCACCCTCCCCACACTGACTCCAGAGGCCAGTATGTGTGTGTGTGTGTGTGTGGGGGGGGGGGGGCGGTGCTTGCCTTGGCCAAGGCAACAAGGTGTTAAACTCCGCTCCCCCTGTCTTCGCCCATAAGATGTGTGTCCCCAGTGCAGCAAGATGACCTTTGTCTTCCGTCACCTTGTCAAGGATTTCTGCTTCCCACATGACTGCTGTATTTCGTGTTCAAACAAACAACAATCCAGACTTTTTTTTAAATAGATGTGTTTTTCTCACTTTAACCGGGGGGGGGGGGGGGGGGGGGGGATGGGGGTGGGGGTGGGGGAGAACGAATGGTTCAGTGGGAAGAATCTTTCCCAGTCCTTCAATCATGGATGTGTATTTTACCTCCTGTCTGAATGTCCTTCTACCTGGATTCTCTCAGCTCGATTCTGCACCTCCTCTGAGCCCCTAAGGGCTTCCATCAGACCCCCCCCCCCCACCTCGCTGTGCCCCAGTGGCCTGTTCACCCTCTCCCTGCCTGGTTAGAGGACTCGGGAGAGCTGAGACCCGAGCTTCCGTCTCTCTGTTTCCAGTCCTTAGACGAAAATAGGCGTCCGGTCCACGGGTTCAGAACCGCTAACTGTTCAGAGCTGCCGTTTTCAGAACATATTATTTACAGGTTTTCACACTCGCTGTTTATTAACTCAGGTTACTCTCTGTGTTGTTCTTTGAGAGACCGTTAAAATATTCATTCCTCTCATCGGCTCTAAAGGCATTTCTGTTCCCTCGGGATAGTCGTAAAGCTGTTTGGCCTCGTGGCCTCCAATTCCTCACCAATAAAATGGGGATTTGAACGCTTACGTGATGCACGAGGGTGGTGTAAGAAATCATAGGAAGTAAACTTGAAAGAAAATGGAAAAGGAGAAAAAGTAGATGCCTGGTAGATAGTTGGTGATTTTGAAAGCTATGCTTCGTTTTCCAGAAGTGGGAAAATGATTGCCAGGTTGGTTTTTATTTTACTTCTTTTAGTTTCATCTTTCTATTTATAATTCCAAGAGTTTCACACATATAAGGGCTCAGAGAAGACCACTCCACCCTCCCTATCCTGTACTCAATTCTTGAAATTCTTTGACCAGGTATTATTACACATAAAAGCACAAGCGATGCATTCTTAAGGAAACGGTTGTAAACAGACAGGCTGGAATCATGAGTCCTGGCCTGAGAAGGCCTGAGACCTCACGGACCGTGAAGGAGAAAGGGGGCGGGGCAGAAGGACAGACAGGTGTACAGGAAGCAAATTGCCCAGGGAATGGTTTGCTGACCTGTGGACTCAGCTGTGGGAACTGTTGGTGTTTTGTGTGAGAGCCTTAAGCAACTAGACCCCCACTTGGGTCCTGGCCCAGCCCCTCCTGGGGGCTGGGAAGGGAGGTGCTGTGGGGTGGAGTGAGTAGGTCCTTCCTCACGGGACCTCTCTCTGCAACCTTCATGGTCAAGTCACATCCGAGGATTCTTTGCTTTGCCCTTGATCCAGAGGAGACCTTTCTAGTCCCTTCTGCACCACGCAAGACTGTGAGCTACAATGCAATCTTCTAAGACTTATGTAATTGTTTTCTCCCGATCTAAAATTCAGGTGTCAGGGCTGCCTCATAGTCAGCGGCCAATAAAAGTAGGAGAGAAATCCTTTACAAAGGTCAGAGCCGTCCTGCAGAGATGGGTTCCTGCCCCGGGACACGCCTCGCTGCGGCCTTATCGGGGAGGGAGCATCTCTGGGAACTGTGCTTTCCCAGCTCGCATTCCTGCCCAGGGCGTTTCTTGGTGAAATCCTGAACTTGGTTTTTGCCGAGCACAGTTTCAAGGTGCTCCTCAGTTGACCTTGGCTTTGCTGCTGCACTGTCTCTCACCACCTGCCTGGCTCTGGTGTAAAACCGGAGGTGCCAGGCAGTGTAGGGTGGTGGCTGTGGGGTGAACACTCTGGGAAAAGGCTTCTTTGCCGTTCATAGGCGCTGTTCATCACTAGACCTTCATTTGACCAGGTGTCCCATCAGGGCCCCCGTTATAAGAGAGGAGAAGGCAGGGGGTGCCTGTCATAGGATGAGGGGCTGCGGGAGAGGCTTCTGGGACATGAGATATATGGTAGGAAAGGCCCGGAGGGACATCTTTCCCGGGTGATGACCAGCTGGCCCTGATTGAACAGACCGTAAACGGAGCTGGTGGGAATGTTTCCAAGTGGACAGACGGTATGTTTTCCGGGACTTGGCGAGGCTCCCAACAAAGTGGGCGAGGTCCTAATTGTTTACCCTCAAGATGGACCTTTCTGGTTAACAGTTCTTGCTGGTGCTTTTCCTGTGTGTGCTCCAGGGCGCAATGCAGGTCACCCTGTACTAGAGGAGGACACTGCCCGCTAAGTCAGACCGTGACGATCACCTCTTCGTTTCCCAGGAGAGAGGAGCATTGCTAGGGGGAAGAGCTGAGGAATGCTGTGGTGATTCCTTTTCTTCTGTTATTTTAGCACCACGGACACTAGGGTCTGCTGTGATTATTAAAGTTTGCGTCAGTCACAGAACCCCTTCCCTGAGCCATCGGTCTGCAGGTGCATCTGGCATGACTATTGATTTGATACCACAGTGGTTTCAGTAGAATGCGCACCTGCCCCTAGAGGCCTTGGACAAAATAATGGATCACATTATAACGTCCACTGAATTTTAGTGATTCATGGTCATTTGACTTCCTGAAGAATGAAGGAATGGGTGTAATTCCTAATAAGTCAAACCCGGTGTGTCCCGGAAAACAGAGGACTTCCCAGGGAGTTAAAACGAAGGTCACCAGGGACCTGAAGTGCAACGTCCTTGCCTTCTACAAAGAAGTGCAACCAGAAAGTCAGCGACACTCACTGTCCCTCAGTAAGAATGTGTGGATCATGCCAAAACCGATTTGGCTCAGTGGATAGAGCGTCGGCCTGCAGACTGAAAGGTCCCAGGTTCGATTCCGGTCAAGGGCATGTACCTGGCTTGTGGGCACATCCCCAGTGGGCAACTGATTGATGTTTCTCTCTCATCGATGTTTCTGACTTTCTATCCCTCCCCCTTCCTCTCTGTAGAAAAAAAATCAATAAAACATATTTTTAAAAAAAAGAATGTGTGGATCAGATGCTTCCTGGAAATAAGAACTTGCCTGTAGGGTTGGGGAAGATGCTCAGGGAAGCAGAGAACTTTGGCGGTAAGAGAGACCTCAGAAATGCTTGGGTGTCCAGCGGTCATTTCCCAGCTGAGGATACTGAAGTCAAGAAGGTGACTGTCCCAAGGAAGGCCAGGAGGCCAGGAGTAGAACCCCGTGCTCCCTACTCGCCATCCATAACTGATGATTCCTCACCAGACCTTTGCGACCCCAAATTCTGCAACAAACTACGAAGATGACTAAAGCAAAAGCCAGTCCAGGAAGTGGCATTGTCTGAGTGAGATCCCTGAAGACAATAGCCAGGTGGACTCATTTTGAGTCCCTTGGTCTCTAGCCTAGTGCCTCAGCCGTACTGGGAAGTCAGCACACTTTGCAGTAAAGCGCTGATTCTGTTCTCGGTAGAAGATCAAATTCTGTAACCATGTCTGATGTTGCATGAGCGTAATGTGGGTCGATTTGTTCCTCAGAATATTTGCTCCGCGGTCACGGTGATTAAAGCCACCAAATGTGCCGTCGGCCTATGAACCAGGAGGTCATGGTTTGATTCCGGGTCGGGGCACACGCCTGGGTTGCGGGCTCCGTTCCTGGTGGGGGAGGGAGGACATGCAGGAGGCAGTCATCAATGATTCTCTCTCATCATTGATTTTTCTGTATTTTCCTCCCTCTTCCTTCCTCTCTGAAATCAATAAAAATGTAGTTTAAAAACAAACAAACCACATACCTTCAAGTATAAGAAAACATTCATTAGTTGTTGGCCAGGATTAGAATAACAGAGTTCTGTATTTCAGACTTTGGGGAAGCCGGGTCATTTGGTGTTCCATGGCCTCTCCCCAAGCAGGATTTCCTCCAAGATGCGGCGGAACCTTGCTCTGCTTTCCAGATTGGCGTGAAGTAGCCATGTGGGCTTGAGTTTACCTACATGCAGAGGGACTTGAGCTGGCCGAGTTGTTGGTTTTTCCCATCTGGTGAACAATCCAAGTTGTTCTCACCAGGAAAACACAGTTACGAGCTTGGGATTTAGGATTATGTCCGGGACAGTATCTGACCCAGCGAGTTCCTTCCCTGCGGGGTTAGGTCTGGGAATACACCTTTGGATAATAAGGAGAACGTTCCACAGAGTTTCACTCTGCTGTGACATCCATCACACATCTCATACGTGTGGAAATACAGCTCATAGCTTTTTCAAGTTTTTTCCTTAGTGTGCATTTCACGACGTTACTTTTTTTTTTCTTTGGGTTTTTGACACTTGCATCTGCTAAAACTTCAGAAATGTAATCGACACAAACAATTGTGTGATCGTGGAAGAACCTTCCAGTGTCATTGAGGGATTAGTCCTATTTTTGGATGACTTGATATCATTATAATCCCTTAAAAATTAAATGTACATTGCCGGAACCGGTTTGGCTCAGTGGATAGAGCATCGGCCTGTGGACTGAAGGGTCCCGGGTTCGATTCCAGTCAGGGGCATGTATCGTGGCTGCGGGCACATCCCGGGAGTGCGCAGGAGGCAGCTGATGGATGTTTCTCTCTCATCGATGTTTCTGACTTTCCTTCTCCCTTCCTCTCTGTAAAAAAATGAAAAAATCAATTAAAAAATGAAATGCACATTTAATTTCAAAGATGTTAGACGGAGATGCAAGTGTCTTTTTCCCTTCGTCACTCAGAACTCTTAAGCTGTGACAGCCCCTTAACCGCACATGAACCAGACTAGCACTGTGACTTCCAGACCTCATGCGTGTTGACTGTTTTATGTGTGGACAAAAGTTAAAGATCCTATTCTCATCTGACTAAGAGACAACAAAAGCCCCTGGTTTGCGGCTTTGTTCTGTGTGTGCGTATGAATATTTTGGAACTCATTGTAATGACCATTCGGTGTAACGGTATGCAATTGTGCTTGGCACCTTTTCAAGGTAATCGCTAGTGGGAAAATGCACATCTCACTTATCACAGAGGAAGCAATTACGATGGAGGAATGGGCTTGCATGCAAGGAAGCGTCAGGGCATTAGGGATAAAGAAATGGCCCATTTGGGATGCAGTATCTCCTGTTCAGAGGAAAATTCTGAGAGTCTGTTACTCGTGGCTCAGCCAAGTTGCCTAAAAGTAAGGAATGTGGTGGGACTATGCACAGGACCCGGCATTTCTGTTTTAGTCACACAAACAGGCCAACTAAAAAACGAAAATTCACAAGTGAAGCAGTCCATTGAGAGTAGTTAAAAAGTGTATTGTCGGAATAATGGGAAAGAGGTTTTTTTTAGCGTTTACCGAGCGTTTTCACACCTGTAGGCTCTTTGACGCTTGTTGTCCTGGTGAGGCACGTGTGGCAGATCCTGTCATGACCCTTGTCTGAGGTTGCGCCGGGTTTGAGGCCGAGCTGGGAGTAGAATGAGCAATTCTGATGCACCTCCCACCATCTGAGACTGCCTTTCCGTGCTTTCCAGGACCCAGCACTGACGGACATCTCGCTGATGACGGCGGGGCCGGGCGGCTGTGGCTGTGGCCATAGATCACTCTTTACCGTCGACCGTTACAGACAGGGACTGTCCTGGTCCTCTCTCCTTTGCCTGTCCTTTGGTTCTGTCCCATGTGTTCACAAAAACCTCTGAGAGTAATTTCAAAGATAGTGCTTGCTGCAAGCTATCCATCCATCCATCCATCCATCATCTATTCACCCATCTCCCCTCCCTCCACCTCCCAATCCATCCATCCACTGCATCTAATCTATCATTTATCTATCTATCTATCTATCTATCTATCTATCTATCATCTATCTTTATCACCTATCTATATCTATCATCTATCTATATCTATCTATCTCTACCAACCTATCTATCTATCATCTATCATCTCTACCTACCTATCCATCCAGTCAGTAAGCTCATTTGTGTATCTGCCTCAATTCCCATCACTCAGGGCCACCCTGTATGTTTTGTTCCCCACACCCTCCCACTGTGTCTTTCCGGCGGTCTGAGAGTGACGGGCAGGGTGACAGTTGCTCCGGCCATCACCCAGTGTGATAAATTGCTCAGTAATCTCCCCAGCACCATCGTGCATACGTTGAACGTGTTCAGGGCATTGTAACTTGGGGGAATTTCTGATCTTTCATCAATAACCAGGCATCCATCCCTTTCATCATGCAGCTTCCCACGGCCGTTTCCACTTGCTCAGCGCTGGCCGGGAGTGCATGAGAGCCGGCCCCGGCGGCATTATGGGGCTAAATGAGCCGCGGGGGAAAAGCCGCCGTATTTTTCTTAAAGCAATTCTGTCCCCTTTCTACAAAGTCAGGAAGCGAAGCAATTTGCAATTAAGATTTCTGTTGGATATTCTCTGTCATGGAGAGCCATCCCTGTCTGCGGGTTTTAAAAGTGCAGCTTTTGTGTGTTAATACTTTTCTCTCTACAGGTGGATTATAAATATCACCTCCACCAGCGAATTCAAAATAGTGTCAATTCATTATGATTCACCGCGGGTTCTTATAGAAGGAAAATGAAAAGTAGTTATAACCTGAGTTCAGTTGGAAATAATTGTCTGATACGCATTTATATTGATGAGGTTCAGGAATTCAGGGAAAATTGTCAATAATTTTAGTTTGATAGGCTTTTCTGCAGGAAACAATCTCCTTTTCGGGGAAAAATGGCATATTTTAATGAATTCTAATTTAATATTATTTAGTTTCCCGTCTGTTTCCCTGTGTTTAATGAAGATTATGAAATCACATCTTTTCTTCTCATGTACGGCCCATAACCCAGTTTCTCAGGTTCTTCCCGAAAGAAAATATTTCCATAGGAATGACCCATTTACACAAGTGCCATCGCTGTAATCTAGAGAACGCCCTGCAGAATAAACACTCCCAGAGATAGCGCCTCGGGGGACATCAGATGACCGGTTATGGCAGGGAGACATGTGTTCAGGCTGACCTTGACGTTGCTTGGGGACTCGCAAGAACAAACATCAGACAGGAGGGCAGCTGAGAGGAGTCTCGGGCGTTTGGAGCAGGCGTAGAGGGGACGGTGAGCGGGTTACCAGACCCGGAATGAAATGCCCACGCAGCGATGCCAAGGGGAAGGGGGGCAGCTGCCCGTCTCCCACTGCACTGAGAGCCACGCTCCCTGGGCACAAGGGGGTGCCACTTCTGGAGGGAGATGGTCTCTGATCACCTGGTCTTGCTTTTCTTTGTGAAAAGCCACAGAGCACGCAGCCTCCAGTCATGGCGTGTGACTCCCGGAGGCTCTGAGAAGCAGCAGTGGTTACATAGCAAAGCCCCATCAGCCCAGTCTCCTAAGAGCTGTTGGATGAGCCGTGCTGAGGGCGGTAGTCTGCTTTGAGTAGAGTTTGCACTTCTGGAAAAGAAAAACAACTTCAAGGTTAGCGCCATGAGATTACTTTTTAAAAGAAGAATTTGATTAACGGTATCCAAGAACAAATTCATAAGTATTTTATTTTGTCTATTTTGTGTGTTGGTTTTCCTTATTTTGCTGTTTCTCTGTTCTCTCATTGACAGTGCTGTTTGGGTTAAGATCCTCTCCTCCAGTGACATCATAGTTCTCTTCCCTTAATCAGCATCCCCCTCCCTTTTCTTAAATCTGGAAATCATTGGACACATCACCTTATGCTGTGCCTTCCATTTCTACTCATCTTGAACCGTCTCTTGTCCTGGAGGAATGTTCTCATGACTTCTGTTAGCAACACCCATAATAACCACGGAAATCGAATCCCTAATTAATTATGGAGCCTGCACAAAACCAGTATGATCTGCTTGAATTAATGACGATGCAATTGAAAAATAGAATATTTCTTATTGTTTCTGGGTAGGATTGAGGAATGTAAAGTTAACAAAACTGAATTCAGTTAACAAAACTGAATTCGTAGTTTATAATCATGATCTGAAACCCCGTGTAGGGTTTAATAATCTTTTTTAAAAAATATATTTTATTGATTTTTTTACAGAGAGGAAGGGAGAGGGATAGGAAGTCAGAAACATCGATGAGAGAGAAACATCGATCAGCTGCCTCTTGCACACTCCCTACCGGGATTGTGCCCGCAGCCAAGGTACATGCCCTTGACTGGAATCGAACCTGGGACCTTCCAGTCCGCAGGCTGACGCTCTATCCACTGAGCCAAACCGGTTTCGGCAGGTTTAACAATCTTAAAATATCTCTGCTCTTTGCTTCCATTCCTGAGCCAGAGTGAGTTCCCGGATAGGATGCACCAGGCACTGAGGGTCCCGAGTATCGGCCGTGTACCCAGTGTTAAGGGGGTTATCAGTTGTAGTAAATTTGTTCTCAAATTGGCATTTTTTTTTTCCCTCCTGATTCAGGGTAGAAATTTAGCCTCTGGAGAGGTTGGATTTTTTCCAAGTGACGCTGTCAAGCCTTGCCCATGCGTAAGTATGATTATGTTATTTCTCCTATTTCGTTTTTGATGTTGTAATTAATAGTGGCAAGGATGTGCAATCGATGCTGGCCTGGTTGCTCGTTAATTTTGTCAATATTTCTGGAGCGCTCATATTATTGTGTGTTTGAATGCTTTGGCCAACGATATTAAAATCCCCCAATCATTATGATTTGATTGTCAGAAAAAATTTTTTTTTAAAGTAGGAGAGTATGGCAAGAAGAAAATGTAACTTAGTGGAATTTATAAAATTAAATTGTCTACAAGGTTTTAGGAGGATTCACCAAAGCTACAGACCCCCGAGTCGAGATGGGGGTCTTATCTAGTCCCAGTCACGCTGGGTTACAGAGAGGTGTTACACTTGAACTAGTGTGTTGGAAAGCATGAAAGTCAAAAGTTCCTCAATCAAATCTCTAAATACATCTTACTGTGCTTTAGCTTGTCATTACTGTTTACTTAATGTTATAATGAAATTTTCTGAAATCATCAAACACATAAGGTTGTTACAAGGAGAATGCATGAGTATTTACTCAAATCTTATTACGGACGACTATAACATAACATGTACTGTCTAGTGCTTTATGAGATGTATAAATTTCTGGTTAGGAGTGACATTATTTTATCAGCGTAATTTGCTGTTTTGGGTGGATTTTTTTTCTGTGAAACACTTAAAGTTCTTGACTCTAGGTAAATAAATGTTTTTACTAGAATAATGGAGTTGATAGTTTGGGAAAAACAAAACCACCCTTAATCTGTTGTAGTTGCCATATTTCTATCCTTCCTGGATCTCTATTCCTGGAGCATCTTTTTAAAACATATATATATTGATTGATTTCAGAGGGAAAAGGAGAGGGAGAGAGAGATAGAAATACTATAATGAGAAAGAATCAGTGATCGGTTGCCTCCTGCATGCCCCCCACTGGGGATCGAGCCTGCAACGCAGCGTGTGCCCTGACCGGAATCGAACCGTGACCTCCTGGTTCAGAGGTCGGCACTCAACCACTGAGCCCCGCCTGCAGGCTGGAGCATCTTTTTAAGGTTACGTGCGTGCACGGCTGCCATCTTTGAGTTCAGAATGTCACCTGTAGAGTCATTCACTCCACTCACTCCTGCTTAATTAATTTCAAAAGCAGAGGGAATCTGGAAGCATGTGCTGTTCTGTGGATCCTGTGAAGGAATTCACATATTTTTTAATCTTCTGCTACAATCTGGAAAACCTGTTGAAGTTCACTCATCTGATCAGAGAAGCACGCGTGATTGTTTAGGTCGTTTTCTGTCATTTATATAAACAGGGTTCAGGTGTCCTGAGCCGAGAGCAGTGGTATCTGCATGAGGGCAGGTCGCGGGAGGTTGTATGTTCTCACATGAGGATGTTGGGAACCTGAAGTCATCAGATCTCGGATACTAAGCATGTCACATTCCAAGTCCACACGGTTTCATTTCCCTTCTAATCCGGACCCGCGTGTGTGCTGCGGGAATTTCTGGGAGGCCACATACGTCCTCCCACCAGAAGGGAAACCGTTGAAGACTGATTCCTATTCGTGAAACAAAGGGCGTAGGAAAGGTTCCAGGATTTGAAGCGGGCTAACCTACCTCCAATTTTTTTGGTGATGTATCTAGATTTTAGAGGCCGAATTTATTGGGTCACAATATTTGAACGTTGGTAGTTTTAGAGATGTTGGACTTTTCATCTGAAAGGACAAGAGTAACAGCCTCCTATAAAACCAGGCATGTTCTCATTGGCCACACTTCTGACATGTGATCGCTTTGACTGTTCAAAACGATGTAAACCATATTTTCAATCCCCGGATGTTCAAAGGCCCAGAATATACCTTGGTGCGTAGGTATCCCAGAGTCACATGACACGTGAAAAAATTCTGAACAAGAGACAACAACCTGTCTGCACTCCCGGGTTTACCGACGGTGCCCCCCACATGGCGTGTTTTTTATCTGCTATTTCATGAGCATCAGCATGCCTGCATTGGCTTCGTTCGTTGTCTAGTTTCCATAAGCAGCCAGAGGGACTTTTCTTTCTTTTTCTTTCATTGTGAGCTTAGAAACCGTAGTATTTTTTTCCCCCTCTTTTTGAAAAAGAGGAAAAATGAATCTTTTCCATGACTTTTTCCTGAGAATCAGAGTTTAGACTTTGTGTTACAAATGAAGAGGTTACCTGCAGGACATGCTGTTGGCTGGGCCTGTTTCCACATGTCTGGAGGAAGCGAGGTGCTGTTTGGTTACCCTAACATTTTCCTTCTAATTTTCCACAACAAGACTAAGCTGCCTTGGTAACAAATACCCTAAGTTCCCAGTTCATATTTCTCCTGTTATCGCTCCCCTTGAAAGCATACTGGCAGCAAGATGAGTGAAAGGATGGATTGAAGCCAGAGGAATTACACTCTGCTGCCCTGACACAGACCGTGATTCACGGTGTACGAAGTGGCCGGTGGACAGACCTGGGGCTGTGCTGCTTAGGGGTGTCTAGCTGAGTCAGCTGAACGGAATTGGTGATTGATTTCTCAAAGCTTCCCTTAAGTAAACTTAATCTATTTTGGCTTTTTTATATCCTAGGTGCCCAAACCGGTAGATTATTCTTGCCAGCCTTGGTAAGTATTAAAAATGTTTATGCAGCCAAGTTGAAATGCCATACCCGTTGTTCAAGGGCGCCTTAGAGGAGGGGATGCCAAACCACGTTCCACATCCATCAGATGGATGGAGGCGGGTTCAAAGGCAGCAGCAGAAAAACTTTTAAAGACGTATTTTACTCAGTACTGCTAGGTGCTTACGAAAATTGCTTATAGCTAATATGTGGTCTAACAGAGTTAATCTTATACCTCAAAATTAGTTTCAAAAAGAATTTAAATTGTTACTGGAGTTTTCTTGAGAAAGATGCTCCAAGTAGGATTTCATTTAGTAGTGTACATACCCTGTTTCCCCGAAAATAAGACGGTGTCTTATATTAATTGTTGCTCCCCAAAGAGGCACTAGATCTTATTTTCAGGGGGATGCCTTATATTACAGCTAGTAGGTCTTATTTTGGGGGGATGTCTTACTTTCTGGAATAGAGGGTAGGAAAGGTGAAGCTTTGGGCTTGTGTGTGTGTGTACATTTATGTGTATGTATATATGTGTGTGTACATTTGTGTGTGTACATTTGTGTGTGTGTGTGTACATTTGTGTGTGTGTGTGTGTGTGTGTCTTCCCTAAACTCCCCACAGCTCTCTCTGACCTGGTACCTATTGGCGGCTCCCCTTGTCTCATTCATTTATTTGGTAAATATTTACTGTGTGTTCAACATGGTTCATTTCACATGTTAGCCTTGTCGAGCACGTGTGTTTGGGAGAACTAAAGGATGTCTCTGCATTATTCCTTTTGAATCGATGGAATTAGTTGGCACAGCGGTCAGGGGAGCTCTACTCTGCCACGGAGTTAAAATCCTGGCCGGTGCTTACCGGTAGCCTCTGCTCTTTCCCGGGCGCGTGGCACAGCTGCCTCTCCTTGTCTCTCTCAGGTACGCCGGGGCGATGGAGAGGCTGCAGGCGGAGACCGAACTCATCAACAGGCTCAACAGCACTTACCTGGTGCGGCTCCGGACCAAGGAGTCGGGCGAATATGCAATCAGCATTAAGTAAGTCGGACCAACGGGTATACGGAAAGAGAGCCCCTGCTGCAGATCCTCCTGCATGGGGAGCCCTGCAGCTGAAAACCAGGGGTCTGATTACAGCAGAAACCATGCCTCTCTCCAGACAGGCCATTGCCACTTGAAAACATCCGTTGGAAAAACACCGTGAGTGGCAAACGCTGCTCATGGGCATGTTAGCTCTCGTCCTAACATTGTATTTGGGTGACTTGACGGGTGGTAAATGTGGTACATTTTCTAAGAGTATAAATGGCTAGGTCTTGTTTTATTTTGTTTTTCTGTATTCTCCAGTGGGACTCACTAAACACACTGAGCAGAAGGATTGGTCAAATGTAGTTTCCCTCCTCCCCTCAAAGATTGGTTGTATCCTCAACCGACCTAGTAAATATATTTGGTAAATTAGTTGTCACCACTGTATTGGCACAGGTATATATTTTGTCTTCCGAATTAATTCCTATAGCGTTATTGGGGCATGCCCTCTGGTCATTATTGATTTCTTCTGATTAAAACCACATTTATATTCATGAGTTATTCATTGCCCACAGGTACAATAATGAAGCAAAGCATATCAAGATTGTAACAAGAGATGGCTTATTCCACATTGCAGAAAATAGAAAATTTAAAAGTTTAATGGTAAGCATTGATTAGTTCGTTTCAATCTGTGGGCCTTATTTTTCTCTTATTGGGAAGGTCAGTTTAATTCTATAGCTGCATGGAAATTCTCACTGAGAGGTTGGTTGAAGAGAACCATTTTGCAGCAGATCCTGAAAATTCTAGTTTTAAGAATTCCAGTTGTTTTATAGTACCCGAATCATGGTTTTCATTGTAAAGCAAGTTCTACACTCCTTATGGATCAGAGTGATAGACAGATTCAAATATACTGATCTTTCAGTTCTCCGTGTGTCGGCTGAAACCCAGCAGATGTTGAATATTCACCTCTGTCCTCTCCTTCCTCCCTCCACCTCTACCTCCTCATTCAGGTGAAGGAAGGTATTTTAAATTATCGCACAAAAAATCGTCATGGTGATCAGTGAAACGCTTCTCACGTTCAGGTTCAGTTCATATGAAATGCAATATGCTGTCACATAGAAACACTTTTTGTATTTTCTGCTAGTTTTTAAAATGTATGTTTATTGATTTCAGAGAGGAAGGGAGAGGGAGAGATAGAAATATCAAAGATGAGAGAGAGCCATTGATTGGCTGCGTCCTGCATGCCCCCTACTAAGAAATCGAGCCCACAACCCCGGCCTGTGCCCTGACCGGGAATCAATCCATGACCCCGGGTTTATAGGTCGACACTCAGCCACTGAGCCATGCTGGCCGGGCTACTTTCTGCTATTTTAAATGGTCTGTGTTCTCCTTCATGACCTTGCACAGTTATACCTGAACGAGGTAACCATTGGTACCATACAAGGATCTCATGGGAACTTTACCTTTAAATGGAAATAGAAAACATATATGCGAAAGTTGCTTTACAAGAAAAATAATACAATTAGTAAAATATACAATTTTAATTAGTTTCATACAGTTATTTAATAAAATATTCAATTTTAATAATTACAACCCAGTAATTGCGTTAGTGGCGAAGAATATTATGTATATGCCGTATAGACAATGCCTATACCTCACTCTGTGCGTTGCTGATCGTAAAGGAGTTCCTGTTGCCTTAAGAGTGGTCTCGGGTGTGTTTCTCGGGTGGAGGGCATTTCCTGAGATGATGCCAATTTGGACCCAGGAGGTGCGATGCGTGGGGAGTGGCCTCCCGGGCGGGTTGAGTGGCATCAGGAAGGACCACTCACTGATCGGACCATCCACCCAGCAATCCAGACTGCAGCCTTCCAGAAAGCTTCTCAAAACACTTGGCAGATGTTAACGTCAGAGCTGGAGCGGAGAGTTAAGAGAGCCTCCACACCGGTGGCTAGCAGGCCTTCTCTGCACACCTGGACCGGCGCCACGGCGGGAACGGGGTTTCCAAGAAAGGGCAGCACCCCGAGTCCAAAGGAAGTCAGGAACCTCTCTGCATGGAAACCTCACCGTCCCGGTCAAACACAAAGGCAGCAGCAAGATCACACCATGGGAGTGGAAACCGCCCCAGGCCCGGGCACCCGCTGCGGGAGGCTGTGACCTGCGTCCTGCTGGCCCCGACCGGTTGTGCCCAGAGGGGAGTGGGCCTGAGGAGCACCCTCCCGTCTGGGGACCTGGGACGCCCAGATGCTGGGTGACAGCCCAGCCCAGACACGATCAAAGCGTACAGAGGACGTGGGCATCTCCTCGCCCTGCAGGGCACGCCAGCTCGTGTCTGCATCTGCAGGCGCCCAGGATGGGACCGTGGCTGCGCCCCGTGTCAGTTACTAGCAGGCTTCCAACTGCTGCGGGGCCAGCGATGAGGTCCAGCCCTGCCGGCCTGGAAAGTAACAGCAGCAACAACACCCCCGCCGGAGGGGCCGAGCAGACCGGAGGGAAGGAAGAGGCACCGCAAAGGGCTGAGCAGTGCGGCTGTGCCACCCAGTTCTGCTCCAGAAAGTTCTTCAGCAGCTGCGGTCCGATGGGAGCAGCCAGTGATGCCACAGCGACCGGGTTAGTGACAGGTCCTTGGCGGGAGAAAAGCAACAGAGACCCAGGACTCCAATAGTTTGCCCAGAGAGCAGTGCCCTCTTCTGCAGCGATCTTCCAGAAAGAGGGTTGGAAGTACCTGTCCCAGCGCTGACGTGAGCAGCCCTCGTCCGACAGGTGAAATGCCGCAGCCGGAGACACGTGGGTGTGATTCCTCCATATCCGGGATCTTCTGTAAGGCAGTCAGCACAGACGGTGCAGGGGAGGGGATTACAAATTAATAGCAAAACTACGCTGAAACTGCAGAACATTAGCAAAGGATATGCATCCGCACCACGGACAGAACTCTATTTCGTTCCGTCAGTGACAGGCGGCAGCTGTAACGGTGGTCCTGGGAGACTAAAATGGAGCTGCAGCCCGAGACGGTGTGGCTCTGTGGTCAGGGCTTCGGCCCATGGACCGAAGGGTCTTGGGTTTGAATCCAGTCACGAGCACGTACCTCGGTTGTAGGCTTGATCCCCAGCCCTGGTTGGCTTGGGTATGGGAGGCAACCAATTGCTGTGCCTCTTTATCACATCGCTGTCTCTCTCCCTTTCTCTCCCCCCCACCCCATTTCCCTCTAAACATCAATAGGAAAGTCCCTCAGTGAGCATTGACCACCACAACAAAAAAATGGTGCTGAAAAATTCCTATCGCCTGGTGACATAGGGCAACGCCTGGCCCCCGTGTCTGTGGTGATGCTGGTGCAGACCTACTGCGCTCCAGGCCTCTAAAAAGCATAGGACACACGTAATGCTCCTTAAGGACAGTAAACAACTGTGTAACTAGTTTATGTTTTGACTATACACTTTTTTTTCTGTATTTTTATTGACTTTAGACAAAAAGGGAGTGGGAGAGAAAGAAACATCAATAGTGAGAGAGAACATTGATCTGCTGCCTCCTGCATGCCTCTCACTGGGGATTAAGCCTGCAACCCAGGCATGTGGCCTGAATCAGAATCGAACCTGGGACCCTTCAGTCTGCAGGCCTACGCTCTATCCACTGAGCCAAGCCAACTAGGGCTTGACTACACTTTTAATCATTATTTTAGAGTGTACTCTTCCGGCTTATAAAAAATAGTTGGCTGTAAAACAGTATCCCGGGTTACACCTCATCCATAGAGTCTCTCTCTGGCATCATTATCTCTTGTGCCTGATTCAGTCTCGTGCGATTTTTCTCCTGGTCCCCCTCACACGTTAGCTGTTGGCATGATGAAATGGCCTACGGATGCCTTTCTGAGAACAATGCCCGTCATCACTCCTGACAGTAATTGCGAAAGGAATGAAGATAAGGAGCTGATAAGTCTAAGGAAAACACTTTGGCCCGGTTAGCACCTGCCTGGAAAAAGTGACGACGAGGTAGCTGAGCGTGTCCGGGGCTGCCCCGCTCCGGGCTTCGGTTCCTGTCGCACACGTCCGCACAGAGGCATCACTGAGTGCGGCCGCGTGTGTGCGCGGCATTCAGAGAAGACGCCACTGTGTTATAACGATGCTTCCTGTCAGCACACCCCCTGGCACCGGAGCCTCGCACAGCACTGTCCCCGGACCCTGAAGTAGGAAATACGACGAGGACCAGCACCCATACAGAACTGGTCCCTTGGGAAGGCGGGGGAGGCCTATAATAGGCGCCACCACGCTGGCAACGTGGGGGCCTCTCAGACCCGGGACCACACAGCTTCATGACGTTTCTTTTTATCCCGTTGGTGTCCAATAGCGCAGTTCCCCTAAGAGTGGGGGCTGTGGTTTTGAGGTGCTGTCTCTTCGGAATAGCTCACTATCCTCCTATCTTGGTGGCCAAGTCCTGTTCTCCTACCCGGGAGGCTGCTCAGGGCCTGGGATGCGATCTTAATCCGGACCAGGGTGGGAAGCACGGCAGCCTCCAGGTCTGGGGTTCAGTGAGCCAGTTCCCCAGAGAGAAGCTGGCCCCCGCCCCCCCCCCCCCCCCCCCCGGGGGCTGGGACCTCGCTTGTTCCCTTTGGGCTTCTGTGACTCGCTGAATCAAGATTTTTGGTGTCTTCCTCCTCATTAAATTCAAATTCTAAATGAATCTCTGCCTCCAGATTACAAGGCATTAATTTTGTTCTAATTGTCATGTGTGCCAGACCGGCCAGGGCCAAATGCTGTTTAGAAATCATCCCCGGCGCCTGTTGCCCGGGCAACCGGAGTGACGGGCTCATTATTTCTGAGAGAGACTGGAGTTGCAGGTGCCTCTGTGTGAGTGCGAGATAAGGGAAGCTTAGCCATTGCTTTTGTTTAGCCTCGTCGTATTTACTTGTAGCACCTAAAGGTCAATGACTGGAAGCAGGGGCGGATTAGAATGAAAGGCAGGAAGCAGAAAGGCATCCTTGGGAAAAGATCCAGGCGGCACCATTTAATTCTACCCGCTTAGGAACGAGTAGGAAGGCTCGCCCCCCCCCAAGGCTGTAAGAACGGAGCTGGAATGTATCCCGTGCTTAGGGAAGTGATAAAGAAGCGTTTTTGCAGCTTACTCATTCGCATGACCCTAGGGCTTGGAAAATCTATTTTTCTTCCCTAAAATGTGAAGGTGAGTAGGTATGAAATGATCCCCAAGTCCTTCTCAGTACCATCACTCGAGCCAACTTCACATCAATCTAAATTCATACTAATCTATCTATCTATCTATCTATCTATCTATCTATCTATAAGCCTAAGCGACTATTATGGCTGAATGAACAGTTGTGATGATGCGCTGGCCGGATTGAAGGACCCCTCCTGGTGCGCTCCCCTCCTCCGCCCCTCCGTGCACTGGGCCTCTATCCAGAATTTCATGCCTCTAATTTATAATAAAATAGATAAAATGTGTATTGCCTGTAACCAAATCACATTGAAGTTCAAAGTTACTGGCTTATTCTTTTCAGATTTACTTTCGTATTTGTCACATTTTACTCAGTTTAAATAAGGAGCCTAAAAGAACACCCTCTGGGGTCATTTGAGTCATCCTCACAGTATATGTGAGCACTGCTCTTTCAGAGCCCTGACAGGATTTCCCCTTTTTATGTAAAAAAGTTACATAGTGATATCCGTCTCTAGAATTCAATTCCAGACTTGGCCTTTGCAGAACATGTTAAAAATCACTGTAATGCAAATGCCATATTCTGATCATTGAAACCATTTTGAGGATATAAATTTCTGTCGGATATTTTCTCTCCTCCTCCTCCTCCTCCTTGTTAGATTACAAATTCCTTTTCTTCATCAAGAATCCCTGTAATCTGGATCCAAGAAGAAATAAACACACACACACACACACACACACACACACACACACACACTCTGAGGAGCTCTGAACACATAGTAATCTGGCCACTCAGTGTGTATGTTAGAGGCTGGATGCATGAATTCTTGCATGGGTGGGGTCTAGCCAGCCTGGCCAGGGTGAAGGGACATGGGTGGTTAGCTGGTCTGCCTGCTGGTTGAACTCCTAGTCAAGGGGACAATTTTCATATTAGCCTTTTATTATATAGGATATACACTAAGTGGCCACATTATTATATGTTCAGAGCTCATAATAATCTGGCCACTCAGTGTATTTTTTATTGAGTTCAGAGAGAGTAAGGGAGAGGGAGAAAGGGAGGTAGAAACATCAACAATGAGAGAGAATCATTGATTAGTCGCCTCATGCACGCCCTACACAGGGATCAAGCCCACAACCCAGGTATGTGCTCTGACCTGGTATTGAACCTTGACCTTCTGGTTCATAGGTCGATGCTCAACCACTGAGCAACACCAACTGGGCAGATATATATATTTTTCACGTTATAGATAGAATGTGTGTAAGAGCCTAGCATCTCAGGTCTATGCAAATAAAGTTCCTGGTCCATCACGGGCTCTAGAAAGTGCTCCTTCCCCGTAGCCTCCCTCAGTGTGGGCTTACCTTTGCCAGGTACTGCCTGGTCATACGTGATGCAGGTGGGAGCACAGGTCTGGAGGCGGAACCAGCTTTGTGACCTCGCACACGTGGAAGAAGCTCACTGGGATTTGAGCACCCGGGGGGACAAGGCCCACTTCTCGGGTCTTGTGTGAAGATCGTGAGGAACTGTAAGCGCCTGGTCAGGGCATGGTGGCAGCTGTTATGACCCTCACACGTGCCTGGCACGTCATATACTCTGTACTGTCCTCCGTGAAGTCGTCTCTGGTCCCCATTTTACAGATGTGAAAGTTGGAAAGTCTCCGTTTGCTTTATCCAGTGCTCAGCCCCACCACGCTGCCTGTAGTCTGTGAGTGTGGTCTTCATCACCTCCTGTCTGTTCCCAGCCCGGAGGCTCTGCCTATAACAATCCGCTCGGCCGCCGAGGCTGAGCGACTGAGCATTAACCTGTGGACCAGGAGGTCACGGTTCCATTTCCGGTCAGGGCACATGCCCGGGTTGCAGCTTGTCCACCAATGTGGGGCGTGCAGGAGGCAGCTGATCTCTGATTCTCTCTCATTATTGATGTTTCTGTCTCTCCCTTTCTCTTTGAAATCAATAAAAATGTATTATAAAACAGTCCTTTCCTCCTTGCTGGCTTTTGAAGTTGTCCATGTTCTTCAGTTTAAGCCAGGCTGTACCACGAACTCTTCTCTCATCCTCCAGAAAGGACTCACATAATCCCTCACTTCCCTTCAAGGGCGAGGACCCCCAGGAGGGCCGGGCCTTATCTCCATGATCTTTGTGGCTGGGAACTCTGCACTCAGTGATTTTCCTCAGCTCCTGGAGTTAGGTCATACATGCTTCATAGAGCACCGACGATTCCCCTTTTCCTCTTCTGGGTGATTTTCGGCCCGATTGATTTGTTTTGGGAACTTGGAACATAACCTACGGGATGGAGATGCTGAGTGGATTCCAGTGTGGTTTTTCGAAGCCAGGGGTAGGTTCTGCACTGGTTCGAAGTGTCTCCGGTGTCTCCGGTGCAGCTGAAGTCACAAGTAATTGAGTTAAAAAGGATGTTGCTTTTATTTTCATTGCAGCTGTTTGTAAGAGACGTGACAGCTCCAGGAGTCACCTGCTCACAATACGCATTTCCCCATCACGAATTCATTGCTATGTAGTTTCTGTTTGAAGTCCGGGCATTTGGATTTGTGTAGAATCCACGCAACCGGCATCTCAGAAGAAATTTCCTGAACTTGCAGTGCAGAAGCAGATGGGAGGTTATTGCCTTGGGCTGGGGTGTATTTAAGGCCGGTGAGGTATTAGAGACGATTGGGAGGAGCCACGCCAGGGACCTGTGTAAGCGCCAGAGGCCACGCGGAGCTGGGAGACGGGCGCCCGTGGACACTTCCCCGCCGGCCACACGCCACGCCAAGTGGCACTCGTGGCTCGTCAGCGCCGGCTCACCGTGGAGAAGTGCATCGACGACCACGTTTGCTCTTTGTGACTCTGGAAGGAAATGCAGGAAACTAGAAATTGCTCTGTATTCAGCAAACAGCTGTTCCCTTTGTTTTTGTTTTAGAAAAGCAAGCATCTCATAAATAGGAGCAATAATTGCCATTCGGAGATTGACGTTGAGTTTGGTTTCTTTTCACGGAGTGTGGTCTCTCCCGCATCTGACGGGAGACTCACAGGATGCTCTCTATCCATGAGTGACAATAGGGACAACTCTCATTACCAGGGGCCGAGTAACCAAGGCAACCTGGGCAGGTGTCCTGTACAGGCGGGGAGCGACTGTTATTTACTGTCCCGTGGGCTTATGGGAAATTCCTCGCCGATGGCCCATCCTCATACATGTGTCAGTATGTGACGGCGTCCATGTGTTGGAGCGCTGACCCAGCCTTATTAACGACGACCTTTGCTCTGTGTGCCCTCAGGAGCTGGTGGAGTATTACAAGCACCACTCCCTGAAGGAAGGCTTCCGGAGCCTGGACACCACCCTGCAGTTCCCGTACAAGGAGCCAGAGCCCGCCGCCGGGCAGAGGGGCAACCGGCTGGGCGGCAGCTGTGAGTACTGACCCCGGCGGGCGGGGCACCAGGGCGTCCAGCTTCCTTCTCCCCGAGTTTGAGATAGAAAGCCGTTCCCATGCTAACGCTTTTAGCAGGGGGTGTTCCCGCTAAGCAGAGTCAGCAGGTTTATGACAACGTTTCCAGACACGGTTCTTTGTGCCAAGTTAAAAATCATGTTTGTGTTCAGAGCTCCATAGGAAATGTAAAGGGTATGTGAATATGTAAGTTCTGTACTTTTCAGTGACTTTTACATCAGCCAAACTGTTTTTTTAATCCTGCAATTTTTTATTTTATTTTTTAGAGAGAGGAGAAATGGGCTGGGAGAGAGCAAAACAGAGAGAGAGAGAGAGAGAGAGAGAGAGAGAGAGAGAGGGAATAACATCCATTGGCTGCCTCCCGTAAATGCCCCAACCTGCAATCACACGTGCAGCCTGGGCAGGTGCCATGACCGGAAATGGAACCTGTGGCCCTTCGGTCTACGGGACGAGGCTCCAACCAACGAGCCACATGGGCCAGGGCAGCCAGCCTCTCTTTTAAAAAATATTTTATTGTTTTTTTATATTTAAAGAGAGGAAGGGGGAGGAATAGAGAGTTAGAAACATCGATGAGAGAGAAACATCCATCAGCTGCCTCCTGCACCCCCCCCCCCACTGGGGATGTGCCCGCAACCAAGGTACATGCCCTTGACCAGAATCGAACTCAGGACCCTTCAGTCCGCAGGCTGACGCTCTACCCACCGAGCCAAACTGCTCATGGCCAGCCATCCTCCTTTTATTGCACATATGTCTGTGGTCATAGAGCCATTTAGGTAGCAGTATTTAAGCAAGGCACATGCCCCCCCGCCTCATCTCCTGTGATCCTGTTTAAAGATGACTTCTGGGTCATGTTTCCTCTGTGGCCAGTATTGCCGAAAGCCCCTGTCTTTTGGACCAAGCACTGGTCACCGAAGATTAGCACGCTGACCAGAAACAGGTTCTGGTTGGATGTGAACTCAGGGCGGACATGTTGTCTTGTCACCGCTTGATCACGTGATCTTCCTGGAGGTGGACAGAGCTGGGAGAGAGACTATCATGATGAAAATCGTTGGGAGTACAGCGTGATTCCATTCCCTTAGTTTGATATCTTTTTTTTAAAACAACAACAAACATAAAACTGTTTTGAAGGCTAACTGAATGCAATTTTATCACTCCCAGAATGCTCAGTCTAAGCAAAACTGGGGTTTCCAGAGGTATTTAAAAAAAGAATTTGCATCTGTGTAATAGAACGTCCACTCCCCCACCCCCAAAAGCAGAACCCGGTAACGTCAGGGTTCTTACAGCGTCCGCACAGTGTCACCCGCGTCCCATGAGCACACGTGGAAGTGATTTGTCACACATACTGATAGGCTTGGTGTTTATTGGAATAACTTAATAGCTGTTCTCTTCGGAAGGATTCCTGACAAATGGCCAGTCAAGGTAGTCACAGCACACTCAAGATTGAAACTTCACACACCTGTTAGATGTTATTTTCTACTTGTCAGCCCACTGCTACCCAGGTATCTTAGATTCTGAGCGAGGTGGAGGAGTTTTATATTTTTCTCTCGGGCGATCGGAGAGGCCGTCACTCATGAAGTGACCAGGAAGAAGCGAGTTAGTACTTCACTCAGTAGGAATGCACCGTGGTCTACACTCCAAGACCACTGATCGTTCCCGTGTATACAGGATTATAACCTTCCCGCAGATCTGTGATCTGCCCCAATGCTTTATTTATTTGTTTAGTTGTTGGTTTTTTTTTAAATTGTTGTTGTTGTTATTAATCCTCACCCGAGAATAGTTTTCCACTGATTTTTAGAGAGTGTGGAAGGGGGAGGGAGAGATGGAGAGAAACATCGATGTGAGAGAGACACATTGATTGGTTGCCTCCCACTTACACTCTGACCAGAGCCAGGGAACCTGCAACCGAGGCATGAGCCCTTGACCGGAATTGAACCCAAGACCGCCAGTGCGAGGGCGGATGCTCTCTCCACGGAGCCGCGCTGGCCAGGGCTGCCCCTGGTACATAACGCTTCGTTTACTCGCTGCTGACTCTTGCTGAACAGTGGCCGTATGGGAGCTCTGCGCTGGCCCTGTGGGTGCCCTCGCTGTTAGGACGGAGCATTCGGCGTGGCACCCGCACGTGGGCACACCCGGGAGATGTCGGCCACGACACTCTCTCCACCTCTTCAGCTTTTTCTTTTTAAAATATATTTTACTGATTTTTTTTTTACAGAGAGGAAGGGAGAAGGATAGAGTGTTAGAAACATCGATGAGAGAGAAACATCGAACAGCTGCCTCCTGCACACCCCCCACTGGGAACCTGCCTGCAACCAAGGTACATGCCCTTGACCGGAATCGAACCTGGGACCCTTCAGTCCACAGGCCAAAGCTCTATCCACTGAGCCACACCGGTTTCGGCTGCCTCTTCAGCTTTTACTGCTATTGCGAACTCCTCCCCTCATAGGGAAACAGTTCCCTTGTTTGTACGAATTGGGTAGAATTACTGATTTAACTCACAGCAATTACTGCTTTGCCTTTTGATCTTTAGAGAGACCTTACCTATCCAAGTTCTGCAAAGGGTAACCCTGACTTAAAGCCCTGTCTCCGTGTGGGGGGTAGCCCTTCGGGGCTGGCCCGGCAGTGGTCGGGGAGTGCTAGGCATCCCGTATGGGGTGTGTGTGCGGGATGTGTTCTCACCTCTGCTCAGTAGCACCCACCAGTAGCTTTCACCAGGAAGGATTGCTGGGGCCAGTGGGCAGGCAGTGACTCAGGGCAAGGACACACCATTGCTTCCAAGAGGCCACAGAGCAGGCCAGCTGCAGCCAAGAGCCGCCTGTGTCACGGGGGCTGGGCGGACGTTCCCCGCTGAGACGGCTGCTGGTTGCTCTTCGGTTCGGCTGGACTGGGAAGATCCTGGCCGGTGGCGGAGGCTGCTCCCTTCCTTCCACATTGTCCCAGTTAGAAGGCTCTGACCAGCAAGATTTCCAACTCCTTTTCAAGTCAGTGAAATATGAGGCGGTCATGACAGAAGTCCCTCATGCCAATGCAAAAAAAATAAATAAATAAAAAATCCCACAAAAAATACACCAGGTAAAAATACATAGATTAGAACCGTGGTCGGCAAACTGCAGCTTGAGAGCCACATGCGGCTCTTTGGCCCCTTGAGTGTGGCTCTTTCACAAAATACCACGGCCTGGGCGAGTCTGTGTTGAAGAAGTGGCGCTAGGACAAGTTTAAGTTTAAAAAATGTGGCTCTCCAAAGAAATTTCAGTCTTGTCCTGTTGGCATTTGGCTCTGTGGACTGATGAGTTTGCCGACCGCTGGGTTAGAATTACACAGGAGGCCAGAGGGGCATCCAGCACTTCAAGTTGGGAGCCCGTTGTCCACAAGGCTATGTGACTGTGTCACTGGAATGACTTGAGTGTTTCCGAGGGAGAGGGAGAGAGAAAGGAGGAGGCGAGGATGGGGTGGGGGGCTCAATCAGACGGGGGAGCAGTCTGCTTCCCTGGAAACCACAGTGAGTCCATGAGAGACACCCTGCCCTGTGCTCTGGGCCTGTCAGCTTGCCTTTCTGTCTGACAGCCTCCCAGCAAACCCGCCTGAGGCCTCGCCTGTGTCCCCAGGGCCTGTGAGTTTGGAGGGCACCCCATTGCCTTTGTGTGTTTGGAGGGCACCCGACTGCCTTTGCCTGTCTTGCTCCTCCTCTGTGAGCACTTAATGCGGTTCAGGTTGGACCTTCAGCAAGTGACTTAGCCCTTCAGGGCCTTGGCCCTCTCTTCCAGGAGGGAGGGCTGTGATTAGAGTTATTCCGTGCTTTTAAAGAGAGCATCTTAGGTTGCTCTCCTCCAGCACATGCGGAGGAGGCGGAGAGGAATGTTAATGGGCCATTGACACCTGGAAAGGCTTCACCATGAGCGATTTCATCACCACCAGAGACCTCCGGCATTTGGCCAGAGTTCTGTGTTAATTGGACCACAGAGTAGAGTTGGCTAATTAAAAAAGAAAGTTGATTATCGTTATTTAGATAATATCAAAGGATCTCCTCACAAGAATGTATTAGTTGGAAACATTGGAAAAATACAAACCACTTAGTCAAGTGGTCAGAGTTCACATCAATAATGGGACAGGCAGATGTGACGCACCCCCAAATGTGAGTCCCCCCGAAACCCAGCCCCACCTCAGTGGTCTGTTTCCAAGAGCATCGCCTGAGCTGAACGGCGAGGACACGGCAGACAAGGCCAGACGGAACAGGCCTGTCCTCCTGTGGTTAGGGGTGCACGCGGGAGCACTTAGAACGAAGGGACCTCGTGTCTGCAGTGTCTCGGACATGGTTTAAAAACCCGCAAACCCTGGGAAAGAAAGGTCTCCATAGCAAGGTCAGGACCAGAGGCCCCTGGGAGACAGCAGCTGTGCAAGTGCTGTGTGTCCCTGACGTGTGAAAACGGTGGGGAGATGGCGGGCTCGCAAAGGAGAGCGAGATTGGCCCGGCCCTCTGATCTGGGGACAAATAGCAGAGCCGTCTTTTAGACACCGGCCAAGGGGGCCAGACCGGTGACCTTGCAGGAGAAGGTGGGAGCTGGAGCCAGGGCTGGGCGTGGCCGGTACAAGGCAAGGACGCGGAGGAGCTGGGGCCGTAGCACAGGGGACGAGACAGTGACAGCAGAGGGCGAGGCTGGAGCCGTGAGGGGGGCCAGACCACTGCGGCCTGCTGGCCTTGACTCCGGAAGCAGCGGGATGCCTTGGAGGGGCTGAAGCAAAGGAGAGACGTGGTTCCACTGAAGGTTTTCCAGGCTTCTTCTGGCTTCTCTGTTGAAATCAGAACCACGGGGAGAGGGACGAGGTAGAAAGATGGAGACCAATTGCTACTGAGCAATCCAGTGACCGAAGGTGCCAGCTCAGGTCACCGAGGGGCCACTAGGTGCCATATCTGGAAGGTGACCCCGCAGGGCGTTCTCACACCCCATGTGAGCCAGAACAGCAAGAGATGGTCTGAGAAGGACGAAGGTTTTCGGCCTGACTGACTGGAAGGCTGGAGGTTTCTTTTTAAAACAATATGTTTTTATTGATTTCAGAGAGGAAGGGAGAGAACGAGAGAGAAAAATCAATGATGAGAGAGGATCATTGCTCAGCTGCCTCCTGACATCGCACACACTCAGGACCCAGCCTACAGCCCAGGCCTGTGCCCTGAGCGGGAATCAAACAGTGACCTTCTGGTTCATAGGTTGAGCCTGGCAGAAAGGGGTCCGGGTGAGGGCAAAGGCACACCCAACAGTGTGTTCCACTGGTGCAGCTAAGGCCTAACCCTGGGGAAATAACTCCCTTAAGATTGTATTTTATTTTTTAAAAAAAATATATGTCCATTGATTTCAGAGAGGAGGAGAGAGAAACATCAATGATGAGAGAGAATCACTGATTGGCTGCCTCCTGCACACTCCCTACTGGGGATCGACCCCACAACCTGGGCATGTGCCCTTGACCAGAATCAAACCCGAGACCCTCTGGTCTGCAGACTGATGCTCTATCCACTGAGCTGAACTGGCCAGGGCTGAAGATGATAACGTTGTAGACAAGGCTGAAGAAGATCCTGATTGCAGCCACTTGGGAGGATGCCGATGCTGATGGCTCTGAAAAGCCTTTCTTCTATAGCATCCAGTTGCTTGAATGTTTCTCTGCCTCCCTGCAACGTTGTGGGGAACATTTCCTCTCTCTCCAGATGTGGGAAGGTTTCTGTTTCATTTCTGGACAAAGCTGGCATGTGCATGCGTAGTTGGAGCTGGGGGGGGGGGGGGCGGGTCCTAACACACCTGTACACGCGAGTCGATTTCTTGAACCTGCCAAGGGCCATGCCCGTGACCTTGAGTGCACGCTGCAGGCTCCTCAGACGTCTTGGTGGGAAGGACGTTTTACACGGAGAACGTGCAGGCTCCCCTTTTCCCGGAGGTGACAAGGGGGGGACCCTACCACATCCAGGGGAGATGGCCGCCCTCGGGTGGAAGGGTTCCAGATGGCAGCGTGGAGCGGGGGCCGTGCTCACCGTAGCAGGACAGACAGTCCCGAATTGCAGAACGAATGCCAATCACTATGGGAAAGGGTCTTCATTCAGAAACAAAGATAAGACGCAAAGTGAGCGCGAGCGAAGTAGAGGTCCCAGCTGTGGTGTGAGTTTCCTGTGATCACAGACAATGGGGTGGTTCATGTCAAGATGTATTTTTTTTTCCTTTCCAAACACCTAAATGTTCTTTTTGCTTCTCTCTCTCTCAGCCCCCTCTCTGTTCTGTGGGTTTTCTCTTGCCCCTCCTCCAGACTTCAGCTTTGTCCCCCCTTCCTCCACTCCTTTCTGGTCAGGTACTGCGCCCCTGCTTGTCTGTGTCGTTTCCATTTGCTTCTGTTTGCACAGAGGACAGTTTGCCTTCTCCGTGTGGCTTCTCATGTAGATGCATCTCCTCCCACACAGCCCAGGTCACATCCGTACCCGCATCTCCCTCCCCTCTGTCGCAGTCACTGCTCGCCATGGCTTTCCACTCCTCTGGAGCGCGCGTGTGTGTGTGTGTGTGTGTGTGTGTGTGTATGAGCTCCCGTTCTGTATTTCAGTAAGACAGTTTTTAAAAAAAATACATTTTATTGATTTTTCACAGAGAGGAAGGAGAGGGATAGTCAGAAACATCGATGAGAGAGAAACATCGACCAGCTGCCTCCTGCACACCCTGCACTGGGGATGTGCCCGCAACCAAGGTCCATGCCCTTGACCGGAATCGAACCTGGGGTCCTTCAGTCTGCAGGCTGACACTCTATCCACTGAGCCACACCGGTTTTGGCAGCAGTTTTGATTCAACCCGTCGGGAGAGACGGGGGAGGGAGGAGGGTCTAGACTGTAAAGGAGGGCGTGGAATACCCTCAAAAATGGTCCTTTTCTTTAAGGATCACAAGTTTTAGTTGAGAAAAGCCAGTGTTTAGGAAATCAATAGAACACGAGTCCCCACCGGGTCTCCCAACGTGAGTGAAATTCAGCACAGATGGCTCCCCGGGTGACTGTGCCCAGCCTTTCGTGTCAGTGTTTTTGTCTCCTCTCCGTCATTAGCCAGAGAACTGGATGGTTTCCGTGAAGATTTGCACCGACATGAATGGGAACGGGGTATCGAGGAGAGGACCGTATGACCAAATAAAGGACGTTTCCTTACAGATTAAAAACCATTAACTTCTGAGTCCCGACAGAACCACGTAGAAGTGGGAGGGCCTTAGGAGTCAGGCGTTGAGCACACGGCTCTCGTCTCACAGGCGAGAAGCCTCAGAGACGCGGGCCGGGCCTCGAGCTCAGTCCGTTGTGACCGTCCCCTCACAGGATTCTTATGCGCGCCCCTCGACGTGAGGCCTGCCCCGTCACTCAGCAAGAAAACGACTCCCGTGGGTTTTGTCTGAACAGTCAACTGAAACGATCCGCTTTTACTCCCTTTCCGCCTCGGAAACCTGCAGCATTGCCGTTCGTTTACCTCTTGATCGACAGCTGGAGGTAAAACACGTTCCTGTCGTGGCAAAGCCACGCGCGCCAGGCCCGAGAGCCCGCGTCCACGCGCGCAGGCTCTGTCCGGCCGCACAGGCTGCCCGCGGCCGCCCGGGCTCTGGGTCCCGAGACAGACACAGCCCGACGGTGTTTTCTGTTTGTTTCTTTTTCCATTGCTTCCGTTCCTCCCATCCCAGGCGAGCGATTCTCAGAATCGCCGAGCACATAACGGAAACCCTTGACAGCCCCAGAGCAGCAGGTGGAGAAGCGAACGTAACAAACGATGCGTTCTGAGACACTGGATGTGAGCGGCTCCGACGGGTTTCCCTTTCAAGACACGTTTGGGCAGGGAGTAAGGGAGCTCCCGATAAAACAGCACCTTAGCGTCGACCATTACGGCAACCTGAACGTCCGACACGGGCACGCTGGCATCATTTTCAACAGAAACACATTTTTATTGATTGAGAGAGAGAGAGGGAAGGAGAGGGAGCGAGAGAGGGATAGAAACGCCAATAACGAGAGAGACCCTTTGATCAGCTGCCTCCTGCGTGCTCCCCACTGGGGACGGAGCCCACACCTGGGCATGTGCCCTGACCAGGAATCGAACCGCGACCTCCTGGTTCATAGGTTGACCCTCGGGCCCTGAGCCACGCTGATCCAGCTGACACGGTTTTGAATTACACGCTTCGGGGAAGGCTTTCTGTGAGGCAGGACTCTCTGGAAAGAAAAGATAAACCGTGTTTGTGGAAACCTGACTTAAGCTTCTTCACGTAAGAAGAAGCTTAAGTTACATACAAAACAGTAACGGAGGTTAGCCCCCAATAAGTTTAGCAATAACGGCACAGAGGCCTGCGTGGGGGAGGGAGTGCCATTTAACGGGAAGCGACGAACTGGCCTCGGCAGGAGACTTTCTAGGCAAAAACGGTGGGTTGTGTTGAGTCTTAGTCCTAAAAGGTGACAGCCGAAATGGAAAGCTTCCTACCTGAGCGAGCGGTTCTGGTTAGAAGCAGAGTCTGTGGCACCAGTAGGAAGTGTGTGCTAGTTCTTTCTGGTTCTTTCTCCCTGGATAGAAACCTTTACAAAGAAAACCACACCAAAAACCAGCCCCGGTTTTGTTATTTTGAAGAACATGAAAACAGAACCGTGGCTTTTAGACTTTAGGAAGCGACCTTGACCCCCGACTGCCCCGAAAGCCATCCTGCTGCTCGCTCCCGGGCTGCCGCCTTGCCATTGTCGCTAGTCCGTCTGACGTCACGCCTCCGCACTGTGAGCGCACCCCTGACCTCACCCCCTCGGCTCCCCGGGCCCTCACCCCGCACATCAGCGACCCCCCGTCCTGTCTCCGCAGTGCTGAGCCCCAAGGTGCTGGGCATCGCCGTGGCGCGCTACGACTTCTGTGCCAGAGATATGCGCGAGCTGTCCCTGCTGAAGGGGGACGTGGTGAAGATTTACACCAAGATGAGTGGGAACGGCTGGTGGCGAGGAGAAGCCAATGGCAAGGTGAGCTCTCCCTCTCGCGTGCTTGTGCCTGTGAATGAGAGTCATGGCCGCTGTGGGCCCCTCGAGCGGCTGGGGAGCAGCCCTCCCCCCATAGCCCTCACCACCCAGAATTCCGGCTCCGGGCCCTTCTGGTTCTTCTTTTCTTTTAAATATATTTTATTGATGTTTTACAGAGAGGAAAGGAGAGGGAGGGATAGAGAGTTAGAAACATCGATGAGTTAGAAACATCGATCAGCTGCCTCCTGCACACTCTCTATTGGTTTATGCCCTTGACTGGAATCGAACCTGGGACCTTTCAGTCCATAGGCCGACGCTCGATCCACTGAGCCAAACCCGTTTCAGCCCTGCTGGTGTTTCTTACCCACAGTAGGCCCTCAAGAAGCACCGAGGGATGTGGTGGGGGCATAAGCCGAGGTCACCTGCACAAGGGCATGGCTTCTCATTGGGACGAGGGTGGAGGAGCATTTCAGGGTTAGTCCCTCGGCCTCGGAGGAGAATAGACAGTCTCTCCGGGCCCCTGATCTCAGTTGGGACCCAGGACCTCTGTCTTCACGCCCCACTTGGTTCTGGCCCGTGCCATTCTTCATTTGCATATTTATTTGTGTGCCAGCCAATGGGAGCTCTGTCCCGCTCCAGGAGCCCATAAACCCTCCTTATCTGCCTGCACTGGGGCTGTCACTCCAGCTTAAGGGGGTGTCAGGGAGCCCTCGAGGGTCAGAGAGAAGTCACTTGGCTCAGTGGCTGCTTCTCTCCTGTAGGTGGGCTGGTTTCCGTCCACGTACGTGGAGATGGACGAGTAGGTGCCAATCCGGCGTGGCTCCGCCCCAGACTCTTCTGAGACGGGACCGACCGACTGAAGCCTGCACGGGGCTGCGAATGGACCCATGCGTTTCAGAAGCTGCATTTCCGGCTCTTCCAGGCCCTCCCTCCTAAGTCTTAATCCTGGGGTCTGCAAATGCTGGTGCTGATGGACAGCTGGGCAAGGGACAGCGACCAGTGGGTCATTGTCGGGGGCCCAGGCAAAGCCTGAGCTTTCTTTTCTCTCCCAAAGAGCCCAGCAAACACACGGTTCATCTGCTCACTTCCTTCATCCAGTCCGACCCCACGATGCCACCATCAGGAAAGGCATCCCGCTGGTTTCCTCTCACGTGCCATTCCCGGAATCTCTTAGGGTCCAAAATTCAACATCCCCCTGCCCGGCTCAGAGCCCCCGGGAGCTCCGCTGTCGGGCAGCTGGTGGAGGGTCCAGTATGACCCCTCGTCTTAAAGGGCCTCGCAGGGGCCTCGGTTCCTCATCTGTGGCTCTGGTCACAGTAGCGAGTCACTGTACACAGGGAAAGAAAGGACATGAAAGTGAGACCTCCCGCCCGGTGACCTGGGATTGTTTTGGGGACGTGGTCTTTCACTTGGTGAAGCCACCTTGGCTGGTAGGGGGCAGGCGGTTGCCAGGGGCCTGAGTGAGGACCGGTTGTTTACAGAAGCAGATTAAGGGCTATGATGTCTATGAAGTCATTTGACAGGAGCGACGTCTATTAACACAGGCCGTTTTTTCCTCCTCTGTCCCTCCTTATAGCCCCCCTGCCCCCCCCCCCCCCAAAAAGACCTAGGTAGGACAGAGTCACCCATTTCCCTCCTTCCCTGGAGTATTGGCAGCAGCACAAGCACAAACCAGGTTGTTGAAGATTTTGGAAGGAAAGCACAGTGGGGTCCTGCCTGCATTTCTGGGACTGGAGGGTCATAGGCATTTTGGGCTTCCTCAGCGTGGCCCCCAGCTTCTCACCGAGGGTCTCCCCCCCGATCAGCAGCCCCGTTTGGGGGGTGTGACCCCGTGGGAAGGGCAGTCTCTGCAGCGGACCGATTTGACCAAACCTTCGCTTTTCTGTGTCACGTTCTCTCTGTGAGGCACAGAGGGCCGGCCGGGGCCCCGTGAAGACACTAACTGGCCGTTTCCCGGTGACATGGGGTTTCCGCAGCACGGGGCGGGGGCGGGGGGGGGGCGGCCGTGTGAGCCCAGGGAGCGTGCTGGGTCTGGAGAGAGCCCCGCCGAGACGCATCAGCGTAAGGAGCCACACTGGACGCGCTCCGTCGGAGGTTGCGGGTCACGTCTGACCCGCGGGAGGTGCCCCTGCTCGCTCCCCAGCCCTCCAGTTCCAGAACCTACAGTTCGGTGACCGCCTCCCCCGTCGAGCCCCCGGGCTAGGCCTTCTCAGCTAGGATAGAGTCGGGACCTTTACCTCAGAATTCTGTCAACTGTGATTGTGTTTTAGAGAAATCACCATCTGCGAAACCCAGTTAACGTTGTGTGTGTGCGAGTGTGTGTGTGTGTATGTGTAAACGATCGTGGAAATGAATTCTATGAAACGTCTGTGCAGCGGAGTTGAACCCTCACGGTGTGTCCCCGTCTTATTGCCGCTGTGAGTCGGAGAAGGGGTCGTCTGTCACTGACCACGGAAGCAGCAGGTCACGCGCGCCGAGAGGCTCCCCAGCGGGTGCAGGAGCCGGCGCGTGTCTTGGGTTGTTGCTCTTTCAGCCACTAGACACCCTTCCTCACCGGCGGGGTTGGTCCTCCTGTTGCATTTCATGGACGTGGGGGGCGGTTCCCAGCACAGGCGATCGGAGCCCCTTCTCACGACGATGCCCAGGCCTCTCTGTCTCCGTGTAACGCCCGTATGGGACACGTTCCGTGCCGCGGATTTGTGTAGATTCTAATGCCAAAGACAGAAGTCCATGTTCCCCACACACTTTGTCTTGCCTGTTGTATGCAGCCTCGTGTAACGGTGGGTTAGCGTGCTGTTTCCTTTTGTAGTATTTTGTAAATATGTCAATACAATAAATAGTTACTACACGCAACAAATGGACGTCTCAAGAGCTGAAGAGTCTTTCCATTGAAGGATTCCCTAAATTCCTCATACAGCAGCCCCCCGTATCCATGGGGGATATATCCCAAGACCCTAAGCCCCTCTATGTATTACCATTTTTCCTATACATACATCCCTATGGTAAAGTTTAATTTGTGGATTAGGCACAGCGAGAGATGGGCACTAATAACTACTGGTAAACCGGGACAATCAAATCGGTACACTGAGGTAAAAGGTAAGGGGCGGCCCCCTCGTTGTGAGCAATAAGGGTGGCTTGAACCTGAGCATTGTGATACTGCGACGGGTCTGGTCGCCCGGATGGCCGCCGGGAGACTGACAGGCAGGCAGCAGCGGGGACCACGTGAGGCCCTGGGCAGAGGCTGAGTCACAGCTCGGCCAGTGGAGCAGAGCGGAGTGGGGTTTCCTCGTGCTGCACGGAACGGTGTGCTCTAAAATGTACGAGCTGATGACTTCTGGGATTTTCCATTTATTTTCATATCTTGGGGGACTGTGGGTAGCTGCTGCCACGGAGAGTGCGGGCCGAGGAATACCAACCTCGCAGTGAACGGGCGAGTAGAAGCTTTAATTCTGACCAGGCAGCTCCCGGTTTGTGGCTGTCACCCAAATTCCCTCTCTGTGAAGGGGCCAGCCATAGCGGGCCAGGGCCCCATCCTCCCGCAGCGTGATTTCCTCACCCTTCCGGTGTGCGTGCCACAGCCCTGTTTCCAAATAAGGTCACGTATTGAGGGCCTGGGGATGAGGGCTTCCACTTCTGAATTTTGGGGGGACGCACAACCTCTAGCAGCTCTCTTCCTTATGCTTTTAGATTGTTAGAGCTTCCTAAAAACACAACAGCTTCAACAGTGTGGCTCAGCGGTTGAGCGTGGCACCATGCACCAGGAGGTCCCGGGTTCGATTCACAGGGCAGGTGCCCAGGTGGCGGGCTTGATCCCCATAGGGGCTGTGCAGGAGGCAGCCAATCAATGCTTGTCTCTCGTCGATGTTTTTCTCTCTCCTCCCTCCCTCTCCCTTCCATTTTCTGAAAACAATAAAAATCCATTTAAACAAACAAAAGCCCACAAGGACCAGCAGGGATGGGCGCAGCGTGGGAAGAGAGGTGCGTGCGAGGGAGAGGCTGAGCCACACGTGTCCGCAGAACGTGTCCGGGTCTGTCCCCCTCAGCCCCCGAGGGTGTGAGTCAAGGACAGGCTTTGGTGGAAATGAAAGGAGGTGCCGACAGAAACAGTGTGCGTCTCCGCTGCATTTCTCAGCCTCTCGGGCTGTCGGCCCCCCGTGAACCCCCCTGCTTTTCTCACCCGCTGGTGTTGGGATCACACATCTCACCAGGAGAGCGAAGCGCTTCACCACCTTCCTGGGATGAGCTCATTAGGAATAAGCAACCTACTTAAATGAATTAATGAAACGCTCCCAGGTTCTGTGCGTGACATGGCGAAGCGAGGAAAAGGGGGACGAGAAGCGATGCCCCCAGCATTTGTCACACTTGATGGCGAGGTATTCTTGTCCGGGTGGTTTCCATTTGTGGTGTGGGATGCGATGAATCTATGTTAGTGCGAAAGAAGTGCTTTTCTTTACCTTTATTCAGTCTGTCTGGTTTACACACGCAGCTCAGTTCATTTTGCATTTTCCTATTGGACATATTCCTCAAAGATGACACTGAGTAGACATCGGTGTGTGTGTGTGTGTGTGTGTGTGTGTGTGTGTGTGTTGTGGGGGGAAGGGTACCTGAAGGCAAGTGGCGAATCAATCCTAAATTAACAGCTCTGGGTGCCAAGTTCAAAGCCATTGAACAGCAAGACCCAAGCAAACATCTGATTACTCTCCTGGGACTTCTCAGCGCAGCCCAAAATATAATTAAAATGGTGCAAGAAGCCAAACTTAAACTTGTGATTGCATAGCAGGTTATTTTTAAAACCATTAGCAGCTTCAAAGTCCTTACGATGCTACAGCTCAGACATTTTTCCCAGGACCACTTTGCCGCGCAGCCAGTGGGCCAGAGGAAAGAGTCCAGACGTGGGAATAAGTCAAAGCAGATGCCAGTCTTGGCCTCTTCCACCTAGAAGCCAGGAGACACTGAGGGGCCCCTCTGGCCTCTCTGAGGCTCAGTTTCCTCGTACGTAGGAAGAAGGCATCCAAGTCCATCCCTTCTGGGCCTACTGCCACTTGTCACATCCTCTCAATCTGCATCAAGATGCTTATTGGCTAAGTCTTTAGCTAGCGAATCAAGTTTGTCAACACAGAGAACTGAGGCTCAAGCAAAATTGGGGAGCATCTGTCTCTTCTTAACATCTCCACTCCCTCTTCCTTACTCCCAAGTCAGCCTCATCACACCTGGGCAAGAGCAGGCACCCTTGCTCCCGGCTTTGGACCTGGCCACGTTGTGATCACATCATTTCCCAGAATCCTGCAGCGGCTTCTGTTTGTTCAGTGCGTGGATGGCGGGCTGACCCACACGCTCAGGTGCTGGAGACATGTGGTGGACAAAGCCGGTTCCTGCCCTGATAGAGCCTGCTTCATAGAGGGAGACAGACAATAAATGATGCACAGGGCAGAATACACACAGGAAGTTGGAAATGCAATGCAGGAAATGAAAGCAGAGGAAGGAGATAGTGAGAAGACGGTAGCCGTGGCAGGCCGCTGTGGGGAATGTTTGCCCAGGAACCTGAGAAGGGGAGGAAGGAGTCATGTGACTGTCATGTGACTATCTGGGTGCTGGCCTGCAGGTGGGGGGAAGGGCTTGGGCAGAATCCCAGGGTGGGTGAGGTTGGCTTGGTTCTTGTGAGCATCAGCATGTGGGTCTGTGTTTGTGGAGAAGAGCGAACAAGACAACGGCTGGCAGGTGATGAGGGAGAGAGCTAATTTGGGGATCAGAGCGTGGAGGTCCTTGCAGGTGATGACAAGGACTTTAGGTTTTATTTTTGGAAAAGAAACCACGGGGGAGTTTTGAGCAGGGAAGTGACATCACCAAACTGGCGTTTTCAAAGGCTCCTGCTGGCTCGTTGGTGGAGTGTCACCGCCGGAGAGGAGACGGGAGCCCGAGAAACCGGTGCACAGCGCAGGCGGGGAGTGCAGGCGGCCCATGCTGGAGGCCACCACGGGGTGTGAAAAGCACTGGGATTTGGGGTACATTTTTGAAGTTGCTTGGCCTTGCTTATGGCTTGAGTGTGGAATGAGGAGAAAAAGGGAACCAGGAAGGTGGATGCCAACATCTGGCCTAAATGGTGTTCAGGCATCTGTGTGGTGTTTGTTCACTGGCCCGGCGTCCGTCCTGACGCCCCGCTCTCGGGCTCCCTGGAGACAGGCCAGCCCAGCGGTCGGCAAACTCATTAGTCCACAGAGCCAAACATCAACAGGACAACGATTGAAATGTCTTTGGAGAGCCACGTTTTTTTAAACTTAAACTTCTTCTAACGCCACTTCTTCAACATAGACTTGCCCAGGCCGTGATGTTTTGGGAAGAGCCACACTCAAGGGGCCAAAGAGCCGCATGTGGCTTGAGAGCCGCAGTTTGCCGACCAGGTGCCACACTGCTACCCTGATGATGGAGGTGCCGGACACCAGGGGCTGGAAATCAGATTAAGGTGCGCAAATATTGATTGTCCAGGCAGGTGTGATGAAGTCCTGAATAATTAAAGGCCGTTGAGTTTCCCAGCTCATGCTCCAGCGTGCTTGCGTTAACATCGGCAACGGGCACTACATTGACAGTCCCCCAGGGGACATGACTGAGAGAAGAAACAGGACCGGTGAGGGAGGCAGGCTCCGGGTGTTTGAAGACCCGTGGAGATCAAGAAATGGGCCTCAGCCCCGAGCCTATAATGGTGACACACGTCCTAACTCGAAATACCTTAGTCAAATAAAGCCCTGTGTCTGGACGGGCGCACGCAGCTGGTGGAGATTTACTTACTCAGCGGTGGATCTGGAGGATTGGCCGTCATCAGCAGCGAATCTGACACTCCACCCTCACTCTTCTGCGTCTCCGGAGCGGCTTTCTTGGGATGGGGCGGAAGGAAGCATCTGTCGGTGATGTTGTCCTGGTGTGGACACCATACCTACCCACAAGGGACGGCCTACCGCTCCCAGGACTCACGCAGATGTTCCAACAAAACCTATTTGCAAAACAGGCAACCAGCTGGGTTTGGTCCATGGCTCATCCCTGCCTATCTCTTCGTCCACGAAATCTTTCTCCAAAGGGCAGTTGGCACTGTCGATACTTTTCCTACTAAATCTCAATGATGTTCAAGGTTACCTGCCCCGAGTTTGCACCCAGGCAAATCCAATTGGAACTGGGGGTGTTTCTAAAGCTACAAGTCACAGAGCACCTCTTGGTTTTTGGCCTGGGGACTGGGGGGGGGGGGGTCGTCGCTCAGCTGGGTGGAATTCCACCAGCTGCGTCCTCAGAAGCCAATCTTATTTCTCTCCCGATTCCGGAGCAGCAATCAGTCTGTATCTCTTCTCCTCCCCATTTTCCGGAAGAGCAATCCACGGTAAGTGCCGCTGGCCGGCGGAAGAGCGGAGATTGGGGGCCACTCTCCCCCGCTTATTCTAACTCTCTCGTACACAATGTAGACAGGGAAGGGGTAAGTGGTTTCAGCTGGGTCTCCCCAACAGGGCCGTGTGGAAATGTGGGTGTGGTGGCAAACGACCAGGATTCGGGGGCGACACAAACAAAGCAAAACTGAGCTCTAAACCCAAGGTCGCTGCCCAACATGCTCCACGTGAGCAGCAAGCATGACCTTGTGGAGCAGGGCGAGGCGCTGACTCAGTCACGCATGGAAGCCGGTGTCTGGTCCGTGTGTGGCTGACTCTCCACGCTTCATGAAGCTCACGGTCGTGAGCAGGGTCTGCCCCTCACCCGAGCGGCGAGGGGGGTGCGGCCAGAAATAGCCCTCCGACATCTGTGAGTGGCACCTGGCTCTGCCGGCTTGGAAGGCGGGCTCAGGAAGAGGTTGACACTGAGGTCCCTCGTCGGCCAGGCAGCTGTCTGCAGCCGGGAGGCCCTCCTGCAACCCAGGGCTCGCCTACGACAGTGGTCGGCAAACTGCGGCTCTCGAGCCACATACGGCTCTTTGGCCTAGGCGAGTCTATGTTGAATAAGTGGCGTTAGAAGAAGTTTCAGTTTAAAAAATGTGGCTCTCAAAAGAAATTTCAATTGCTGTCCTGTTGCTCTTTGGCTCTGCTGACTAACGAGTTTGCCAACCATTGGCCTACGACATCCTTCTACCCTGATCCCCACCCCCATGGGGGTCAACCACACCCTCTTCTCTGTAACTGTTTCTCCAATCACGGTGCACCCATTTATGCCGTGTACTTAGTCTCTGTTTTTTAGAATATATTTCTTTATTGATTTCAGAGAGGAAGGGAGAGGGAGAGCGAGAAACTTCAAAGACGAGAGAGAATCGTTGATTGGCCTCCTGGGGATGGAGCCCACAGCCCATCTTGAGCGGCATCGAACCCTTCAGTCTGCAGGCCTGCTCTCTATCCACTGAGCCACAAGCCAGCTCAATCTCTTCCGATACAACAATTAATCTGAATCTTTCCACCGAGCACAGGGCCTGGCTCTTGACAGTCTACAAATATTTGAAAAGGGAAAGACAGCTTCTCAGCACATCCTTGCTCTTTGTGTACTCTCTCCGGGCAACGAGTGGGGGTAACCGCCGCCTCGTCTTTCCCTGTGCCCACTTGGTCTGTGCCCTGTTTGTCCCTGGTGGGACGCCTGTCTCCACATGGAGTGTGCCATGTGCCAGCCAGTGCCCACTTCAGCCCTTTCCACCTTCTCAACCCGCTCGGCACCCGGCCGCCGGGCCAGCACCAGAGCTACACATCTTGGGCGTGGAGTCTGAATTCTCCACGACGGAGCTGTGCGACCCTCCATGCCACCCCCCCCCCCCCCCCGGCCCGGACCCAGGGATCACCAGGGAAATGATAGTATCCAGCTCCTAGTCTCAGAAGCTTTTAAAAATATATATATTTTATGGATTTTTTTTACAGAGAGGAAGGGAGAGGGATAGAGAGAAACATCGATGAGAGAGAAGCATCCATCAGCTGCCTCCTGCACACCCCCTACTGGGGATGTGCCTGCAACCCAGGTACATGCCCTTGACCAGAATCAAACCTGGGACCTTTCAGTCCGCAGCCCGACGCTCTATCCACTGAGCCAAACTGGTTTCGGCAGTCTCAGAAGCTTTAAATGAGATGAGACCTGGGAGGTGCCTGGCACGGAGTCCGAGCTGCATGGAGTTTCAGCTCTTCCTGTTCCGTGTGAGAGATGACCAGTGTCGCAAACGAGGGTCTGTTTGCCTTTCGGAGGTTTCATGCGGGGGAATTGTTTATGCAGCATCCACTCCTGGCAATGGAGCCGGGAAGGAAGGCCATAGACTTGTTCCAGGGGAGCCAGGAGTAGACGGAGCCGATCTTGGGGGCCAGAGAGACCTCAAGGGAAACGGGGAGAGGAAGAATAGCAGGCCTTCCTGCGGACAGGTGAGAGAGAGATGCTGTTTGCACCGTTCTCACCACCAAGCCTGGTCATGCCGGGCCGAGAGGGGGGTTGGATCCTCTCTGGAGTGGATCATGTGACCTTCCCGAGGTACCCACGAGGTGACAGAGGTCCCAGGTGGCCAAGCAGCTGATCGGTTGTAATTTATTGTGAGCCTACCACAGCGTCTTCCTGAAAGCAGGTGCTCCCCCCGCCCGAAAAGGGTCACCCCCAGCTTTGTGGGAAAGCTAGCAAAGGCGGACTGGGACGTGCCCTCCAGGCACCTCAGCAAGAGATGGGCTCCCGCCAGCAGCGACCCCAAGGTGTAGTTGACGGGCACGAGGCAGACGGTGGAGAGGCGATGCTGACAAGGGTAAGACATTGCGCCACATGGAGGCCACCTGACACCTACCGTTCAAATGGCGATGAAAACCGTGACCAATGAGAGAAAATGAGATCCTCCTCTCCGTCCTCTCCCCAGCAAGACCCGGGCCGCGGGGTTCGGCCAGCGACACCGGAAGTGGTGCAGACCCCCCAGCGCCAGACAGAGCTCAGCCTCTGCCCACCCCCCCCCCCCTGCTCCCCTGTTGTCCCAGTTAAAGAATTCAGGCCTCGGCCTCCTCCAGCGCAGGCAGGAGGCCAGCCGGGGACAGGGGCAGTGAGAACACACAAGGCATTTCTGATCGGTGATGAGAGAAAATCTCACACGCCACACACACGAACACACACATGCACACACCTACTGGACACACATGCACATGCACACACACGTCTAATGGACACACACATGTTTACATGCACACACCTAATGGACACACAGGCATGCACACACACATGCACATACAGATCTACTGGACACACACACATGCACACACTCAAACACACACACATGCACACACACCTAATGGACACATACCTAGATACACGTACATACCTACTGGATACACATGCACATGTACACATGCAACACATGTCTAATGAACACACACGTTTACACACACGCACCTGATGGACACACAGACATGCGCACACAGATGCACACACATACACCTAATGGACACACACCTAGACACACGTACACATGCACATGCACACACTCACACACACTTGCACACACATACACGCCTAATGGATACATAAATGAAAAAAAACCTGTGCATTAACTGTGGTTGTTACTCAGCAGAGGCATCTTGGGAGACTTTAATTTCTACCTTTTAGTTCTTCAGTATTTTCTCTTTTTTCCCTTTCTGAGATATATATATATATTTAAATATATTTTTATTCACTTCAGAGAGGAAGGGAGAGGGAGAGAGATAGAAACATCAATGATGAGAGAGCATCACTGATTGGCTGCCTCCTGCACGCTCCCCACTGGGGACTGAGTCTGCAACCGGGCACGTGTCCTGACCGGGAATCGAACCGTGACCTCCTGGTTCAGAGGCCAGTGCTCCACCACCGAGCCACACCACTTTTCACCTCTGTCGTTGTGTCATCAAAAAGAGTAACTTTTTCCAAAAAAGAATTCGGGGTAAACGGCCAATTCATGACTGACGTCTCATGCATGTCCGAGTGGCCCGCGCCACGCCGTGGCCTGGAACGGCACCCGGAAGCCCGCGGTGAGTGTGCGGGAGGCATGGAGTGTTCCCAGGCTGAGTGCGTTGGCTTGAAGGGAATCTATGCGACGCGAAGGCACGGTGATTTATGGACTAATTAATGGCACACAACAAAAATACTCCTAGACACTGGCTCTGCCCCCAACCTGAAAAGCCTCCCAACAACAGGGAAATGGGTTTTGCACGTGAGGAAATCAAATTCAATATGTATTTATGAGGCCATTCAAACCGCAGAGTCTTTGCCTACAAGTCCCCAGTAAGCAGCAATGTCCATGTATCAAAACCTAATTGTGCCCGGGCCGAGCCGGGGGGATAAATGAAGTCTTAAGCTGCAAAGACATCGGACATTAATTTTTGGGCGCATTACGGCTCTGATGAGATGGGGGCTCATACACGCAGCAGGAGGAAAAGAAGGCACAGGCCACGAGGAGGACACGCCTAGTGGCTGTCCTCGGCCAGGTGCTGATGGTTGACAATTCATTTAAAGCGACAGCAGCTTGTTAAGAGGGCCCGCACAGGGTGCGGAGTATTTCAGGGGTCCTGAGGGGTTCGTGTCTTGTGTCTGAGGTGGGGAGGGAACAGGAAGGGTTTCATGGGATGTGGCAGAACAGTCAGCGTGCATCCCACAAACCTTTCCGAGCGCTTTGTCTGCTGAAGCGGGGCTGTGGGCTATGGGTGGAGCCGGCCGGGCCTTCAGAGGAGGGAGCCCCCTTTGGGGCTGGAAAGAGAATCGTCTGTAGAACTGGCCTTTGGAATGTCGGCAGGCCTGAAACATACAAACGTGGGGTTAGGACAGCGGTCGGCAAACTCATTAGTCCACAGAGCCAACTAGCAACAGGACAACGATCGAAATTTCTTTGGAGACCCACATCTTTTAAGCTTAAGCTTTTTCTAACACCGCTTCTTCAACATAGCCTCGCCCAGGCCGTGGTATTGTGTGGAAGAGCCGCACTCCAGGGGCCAGAGAGCCGCATGTGGCTCGAGAGCTGCAGTGTGCTGACCACTCTCAACTGATTTATGTTTTCTAAGGTGTTTGATGCTCCCATGTACATATTTAAACCACGAACATTGTTTAAATGTTCATATTTAAACAAAAAAATATCATAGGAAAGTATAATGAGCTACACTGACTAATGCCCCCTGCCCGGCACTGACCAATCAGTGGAGACCACGCCCTGGAAGAACTCACCTGCAAAAGCTCACGAAGCTTCTGTGGTCGGCAAACTGCAGCTCACACATGCGGCTCTTTGGCTCCGTGAGTGTGGCTCTTCCGCACAATACCACGGCCTGGGCGAGTCTATTTTGAAGAAGCGGCGTCAGAACAAGTTTAAAAAATGTGGCTCTCCAAAGAAGTGTCAATCGTTGTCCTGTTGATATTTGGCTCTGTGGACTGATGAGTTTGCCGACCGCTGTCCTAGAAGAAACCACAGGCAGCAAAACCTCATCACAAATCTCTCTCACATAGTTCCCCTAAACCAGCGGTCGGCAAACTCATTAGTCAACAGAGCCAAATAGCAACAGCCACCATGCAGAGACATGGAAAGAAATCAGATATGAAAGGCATGGAGGGGGAAAAAATGACTGGACATAGAGTTCAAAACCACAGTTATAAGCTTTCAACGATCGGAATTCCTTTGGAAAGAGCCACATTTTTTAAAACGTAAACTTCTCCTAACTCCGCTTCTTCCAAATAGACTCGCCCAGGCCGTGGTATTGTGGGGAACACCCACACTCACGGGGCCCAAGAGCCGCATGTGTGAGCCGCGGTTTGCCGACCACGGGGTTAGGACACGGCAGCAGGAAGGCTGGGATTTCCAGGGCGGACAAGGGCACAGGCCGGGCGACGTGGTGCAGGGAGTGGAGAGCCTAAGTCACGTGACCGTGTGGCCAAAGGTTCGTGGGGGAACGTAAGGGTCATAACACGGGAGAGGTCGCAGGTCCGGATGGTGGAGGAACCCAAACGGCCGCTGGTATGTGTGCGGCAGACGGCGCCAGGACGGACTGCCGGTCACTGAGCACCTGGAGAGGGGGGCCCTGAGCATGGGGGGAGCTCTTCGTTCTCCAGACTGCAGGGTGTTGGGGATAATGTCACAGTGCACAAGTAGACTTCAGCACAAAACGGAAAACGGGGCAAGAAAATAAATGCAACAAATGCAGGATCTATGCTGATACATGACAGGGGCAGCTCCTCTAGTCGTGGGGCGGATGGTTCGGGAGGTCAGAAAAGGTTCATTGGACAGATGACCCGAACTCCGAGTCCTGAGGTTTTTGCACAAGAAAACAGGACAGAAAGTCACCCACGTGTTTGGGGAAACCGGAATTATGTCAGCGCGGCTGGGGCTTCATTGAACTCGTCCAGTCGTCCCTTCGTGTTGAATTTTCCACCCGACGTACTTTTGCTGAGAATATCGCGTGTTTTTCCGTGTTTTTCATTAAGTATCAGACTCTCGGCGCCTGTGATGGGTCTCAGGTCAGCATCAACGAAGAGATGGCAGCCATGCCTGTATCGCGAGCAGCGTCACTCTGAGTGGAAAGTAGGCCGTTTTCTCGCGACCAGAGTCGAGGGTTATAATTCCCCGGCGGGTGGCATCGATAACGCCATCCACGGGTGGCCCGAGACCTGCAGCCGAGTACGGCTCCTCTTCCCGGGTAAGTCTACAGCTCCTTTAGGACGGAGCGATCGTTGTTTCGGAGTAGGTAAGAAATTCGGCAGCAGCATGGGAGTGCTTAAGGTGGCCCCTTAATATATAACGATCCTCCACCTACGGACTCTAGTTCCATTCATTATTTATTGTAAAACTCAAGTGTTCTGCATGATCTGTATTCATGCGCTACTATTCATAAGAATTCGCTGCAGCAGAATGTCCTGGGGGTGAAAGAATGAGAATTGTACCTTTTTTTTTTTATTTCACAGAGTTTTAAAGAGACTTGCACTTAAACGATTGAACATCTCTATTGACATGGCTCATGCATTGTGCGTATGGCCCATTGATAGGCTGGCATGCATGAACTAGACTCTCCAATGCAAAATGAATCGCCTAGCCCTAGCCAGTATGGCTCAGTGGATAGAGCGTCAGCCTGTGGACGGAAGGGTCCCAGGTCTGATTCCGGTCAAGGACACGTACTTAGGTTTCAGGCTTGATCCCCGGCCCCGGTCAGAGTGCATGTGGGAGGCAACCAATCAATGTGTGTCTCTCACATCGATGTTTTTCTCCCTCTGCCTCTCCCCCTCGCTTCCATTCTCTCTAAAACTCAATGGGGAAAATATCCTGGGGTGAAGATTAACAAGAAGACAACAACAGAAACCCCCACAGGAATCACTGTACTTTCAGGCCAAACTCGGGAAGAAGTGGTCAGGGAGGCTGGAAGGGCAGAAGGAGAGACCTGGGAAGAGCCGGGGCCTAGCAAGACTTGAGGAAGCCATTTTGTAATTTATCAAATACTCAGAACTATTCAAAACTCAAGCATAGGTCTCTCTAGCTGCCGGAGTCTTTATGGCCCATAAACACCACCGCAGCCCTAACATCTGCGCCTGCTGAGAGCACCCTCATTTCAAGGTTTTATGGTCAATGATTCCAGCTCCTGCTGACTCCGGAAAGAGCAGGCCCCGTGCCCGCCTGTGGGGGCTGACCCCCTTCTTGTCCAGATCAGACAACTTGGAAGGCAGGCCGACCATTTCCTCTGCTCTCTCTCTCCACTTGGCCGGGTGGGACGCCACTCAGCCTAGACCAGTGGTCGGCAAACCGTGGCTCCTGAACCACATGCAGCTCTTTGGGCCCTTGAGTGTGGCTCCTCCACAAAATACCACGTGCGGGCGCACACGTACAGTGCGATTGAAACTTCGTGGCCTGTGGGCAGAAGTTGGTTTTCGGCTCTCAAAAGAAATTTCAGTCGTTGTCTTGTTGATATTTGGCTCTGTGGACTAATGAGTTTGCTGACCACTGGCCCAGACTGTCCAGGACCCTCTTCTCCGGCTCCCCCTGCCTCCCTGCAGGTGGGTCTGCCTTGTCTGGGGAGTCTCTGCATCCGAGTTGGAGGTGAGGTGCTAAGCTGGGGTGTCCCAGGCAGTTCCTCGAGAGCTCTGGTGAGACCAAGGCCCGCAGCTGCTGGAGGCAGGTGGCAGGGAGAGAAGGCAGGAAGGGAACTCAGACAAACAGAGCTCAAGGAGGTGTTTGGGGGCCACCCATGAGCAACAGGGTGCCGAGGACCAACCCCTGAAGTGGAGCATGTGTGCGGAATAAACGCCCAACTCGTGTGTTTTGGGGAAATACCCGTCCGGGGAGTCTCATTAGCAAACATGTTAATTAGGGTTCTTGCTCACTTCTCTGCTGTCCACACGGGTTTGTGTGAGCTCATGAGAGGGAAGCGACACCCGTCAGCCCAGGAAAACGTGCCTGTGTTTCATTCGGACGCCGAGGACTCAGGCACAGTTCCTCTTTCTCTCACGTCTCCCTCAGGAGAACCGCCTTCCTATCTCACACGTGTCCAAACGGTGTTAGAACATTCAACTGTGACCCCAAGACACGCCAGACCTCACCACAATGCCAAGTCCCCCCATTAGCCTGGCGTCAGGATCCAGGGGGAAGTCCCCTGGCGCTCGGTCCATCCTGGGACGGATTGTTCCCTCGAATGCGTCTCGTTCAATGAGCTGATGATTTCATTGCGCCAGGTGGCATTTCCAACCACCGTCCTCACATACGCACACGTTACAAGAGGCCGTTCCGAAAGAATGCCAATGTTTCTCCGCTTCATGTCAAGTGGGGACAATCGTTTCTTGCGGGAACCCCTTTCACATCCCCTGTGGTTCAGGGTCAGGGTTCGAGTTCTAGAGGATGCTGCACACAAATGAAAGAGACTAGAAAAGTTTTAAATTTGGGAATATTGGAAGCTAAGGGGGAGACCACATCTAGGGGGACGACTACCTGCTCTGGCCTAGCTGTACCTTTTATTAAGCTTTGGGATCCACCCCTAGAGGCAGGCAATTCCAGGAATAGCCAATCAGCAAGGATTTTAAAAAGACTGACAGGTGGAAGTTGCTTCAGCTATCACTGTCTCAGTTAGAGGACAATGGGAGGCTCCTGACAATTTATCTTAATGTTTGTACGTGGACGATGTGTGAGTTTGCTCAGGCTGCCATAGCAAAATGCCAAAGATGGGGCAGAGCTTAGAACAACAACAACAAAATGAAATTCTCTCAAGTTCTGGAGGCTGGAAGGCCAAGATCAAGATGCTGGCAGAGCTGGTGTCTCCCAGGCTGCCCCTTACCCTGTAGGAAGCCACGCTTTCGACGTGTCCTCACGTGCCTTTTTTCTGTGTGTGTGTGTGTGTGTGTGTGTGTGTGTGTGAGAGAGAGAGAGAGAGAGAGAGAGAGATTCTGGTGTCTCATTTCTCCCGAGGACGGGCCACAGGGCACCTCCTCTGCCTGCAGACACCTCATCACATTTGATTCCGTTCAGGTTCATCTAAACTCGCCGCCGTGCCGCCATCCCTGATCAGTAGCTCCTGGCGTGATGCCTTATTCGTGACGTTAATTGTTAGGAACTGAGCTGCTGCCTGTGACACACAACCAGGAAGCCGTGTGTGCCCTGCGTCCTGGACCTCGGGCTTTTAGTGATGAGTGTAACTGCCGTGTCCACCAGCGGCGTTATAGCGGCCTCCCCAAGGCAGGGCAGGTGTTTGACTGCTGGAAGCCTCTCGCTTCTAGGGGACCTGGGGCTTGGGGACCACGTCGCCCCCTGAATTTGCCATCTCTCTCTCTCTCTCATTTATATTGACTTCAGAGAGGAAGAGACTGATAGAAACATCAGTAATGAGAGAATCATGGACCTGCTTCCTCCAACACATAGGAGATCGAGCCTGCAACCGGGGCATGTGCTCTCGATTTGACTTGAACTCGGGACCCTTCAGTCCGCAGGCCGATGCTCTATCCACTGAACCAACTGGCTAGAGCCGAATTTACCATCTCCTTTTTCCTTTTCAGGGGCACAGAAGCCCTTCCCCGACTTGAAGGGAGATCCCCCACTCCCATTCTGTATGTTTGCAGAGGCGATGTCAGGAGGGCCCTGGTGAGGTCAGCAAGGACGCAGGCTTGACCGATCTCCCCGCCCTCGTCTCTGGGGTCCAACAATCCCCACTCATTGAGGCCGATCCAATCCAGCCCGGAAGCCATTTCCATAGTCTTTTTTTTTTAAAAATATATTTTATTGATTTTTTACAGAGAGGAAGGAGAGGGATAGAGAGTTAGAAACATTGATCAGCTGCTTCCTGCACACCCCCTACTGGGGATGTGCCCACAGCCAAGGTACATGCCCTTGACGGGAATTGAACCTGGGACCTTTCAGTCTGCAGGCCGACGCTCTATCCACTGAGCCAAACCGGTTCGGCCATTTCCACAGTCTTTGCACACCCCTGGGAATCACTCTGCAAAGTCCAGGGTCGACTGCCGCCTGAGCGCTGGGTGGTTAGCGACAGGCGCCCTTCTTCTCGGGGTGTGTGTGTGTATGTGGGGGGCGTCCTGTCTGTGAAGCTCCGACCTCCAGTTCTCGCAACAGCTCGGGGGCTGCTCCACTGTCTGCCTGGCCCTGCACGCCGGGCCTCTCCCACGGGCTTCGCAAGTCATTTCTGATCTTGGATCCGTGCATTCGAACCCCCACCCCCACCCCAGCCTGTGGGTTAGAGAGACGGCAGGAGCGGGGGCCCCAGAGCCCGCAGGCCGTGAGGAGTGAGCGGACTGGCTGGGCTGGAACGCGAGGAGTCCTGCGGATTCGTTGCTTGTCCACGTGGGAGCCGCCAGCAGGAGCGTCAGAGACACCCCACCCACCGATGGATCGGGTCTCTCTTGCTCTCCTCGTCTGGACTCAGCTGGTGGTCGCCCTATGTTCGCACTTAGGAAACCACAGGTTCCAGGTGAGGGACATGCAGGTGCCCCATGGGCCGTGGCCCTGTGCAGTCGGCCAGCTCGCTCTCTCCCTGCAGAACCCCAAGGCCTCTGCGTGCTGCAGGAGCCTGAGCTCTGGTCAGGGGGTCCTGAGACCTGGTCCCGGGTCCTGAGACCTGGTCAGGGGTCCTGAGACTTGGTCCAGGGTCCTGAGACCTGGTCCTGGGTCCTCAGATCTGGTCCCGTTCCTGAGATCTGGTCATGGGTCGGAAAAGCAGTGAGTTTGGAGACCAGCGTTTCTAAGGGGCAGGATCGCCGGGTGGGGATCTGATGAGCATGCGCCTCCAACTTGGCTTCCGGCCTCACGTCTATCTCTGGAGTGGCGGCCTCGGAGCAGAGGCTGTGCGAATAGTCTCCTTCTGTTCTCCCCCACCCGCAGGGGCAGCTCCCGGCCCCCCGCCCCCATGTGAAGCCTGCCTCCAGGTCGGGATTTCGGGGCAGCCCCGGGGTCTCCCGGCCGCTGGGCGGGTTTTAACGCACCTGCACCAAGGGCAGCATCAGCCTCACCTGCGAGCTCCTTGCCAATCCAGCCCTCAAGCTCCACCCAGACCCACGAGTCAGAAACCCGGGGCCCCGGGCCGGCGGCCCTCCGCTCAGTCTGAGAGCCCTGGACGGAGAGGGAGGAACACACATGGAGGAACACACATGGAGGAAGGCAGACGGAGGAACACACATGGAGGAACACACATGGAGGAAGGCAGAGGGAGAAACACACAGGGAGGAACACACAGGGAGGAAGGCAGACGGAGGAACATGGAAGGTGGGACCCGCCGCTGGACCAGGTAAGTGGGCCGCGTGCTGACGGTATGAAGGTCTGTTTGCTTTTCAAGGAGCCCCCGCCCCAGCTTTCCCCAGAAGCGCTCCCTTGCAGCTTTTCACATGCAATTTGCATGCAAACCTCTCATGCACACACATGTTCCCTCCCGGGGTCCGGGCTGTTGTAGTTCTTCTTTACGGACATTGTATTCCTTAGGTATAACAAGAGGCACGCGCACCCGAACTTGTATCATTCTCTGCTCTGATTACTTAGAGCCCACACGTAATGGGGGCTCAGTGAACACGGAGCATGAGTGCACAGGGCCCTGTTACATGCAGAGTGCTGTGCGTGTGCGTGCGTGTGTGTGTGTGATGTTACATTAACAGTAACAATCCAACAGGAGAGGAAACTGGAAAATCAGAATAAATCACAGCCAGGATTGAGGCTGCTGACCAGGGTTCTTGGAGAGTCGGTCACCGGGGTAAGGTGTTTTTGGTGAAGAATGGTAAAAGGCACTCCAGATTTTGGAAAGACGGAACTAGAGTCAAGGCCATGGTCACCTGCAGGGCGTTTGCAGGCTGCTCGCGTGGAGAGGTGTTCGGGGCCGGCGTGACGGTGGGTCCTGCGTCCGGGGCTGTGGGGTGAGCGGTTCGTCTTGACAGGTGGTTGGAGGAACACACATGGAAACAGGGCTGTTAGTGGTGGAAGTCGTCCTTCAGCAGGTATGACCCAGCCGCAGGACCCCGAACCCCTTCCGCACGGCAACACCATGGGGGGGGGGGGTCACACAGCCGCCCCAGACATGCCGCCCCACCTCCAGCCCTGTCCACCGAATTGCTGCTGGAAGCCACCTTTGCCGCCCCCCGTTCCTCGTAGACACACATAAGGTATCAGAAGCATCCAAGTTCACAGGCAGAAGAGTATGGGCCCGCCTCGTGCTCGGAGCCGAAGGGCGGGACAGGGAAACCTGAGCTCGCCGGCTCCTCAGGGCTCGTGAGCGGGTTTCTGGAAGGTGTGTGTTCAGGAAGGGACAAAATTCATGGACCTGCTATTGATGTCTATAGACAGGTTTACAGAATTGGAAGTAGGTATGTCTGAGAAGTTTGATTTCACAGCTATCTAGGTCCGTATTCAGCAAACGGCGGCTTGAGTGTGGCTCTCCCACAAATCACCACGGCCCGGGCGAGTCTGTGTTGAAGAAGTGGCGTTAGAAGAAGTTTACGTTGAAAAAATGTGGCTCTCCAAAGAAATGTCGATTGTTGTCCTGTTGGTATTTGGCTCTATGGACTCATGAGTTTGCTGACCCCTGGGCTAGATGTATTACCGGCGTTTTAAATGGACACGGAACAGGGCTAGTAAACGCAGGCATTCACCATCCCCTGAGGCGCAGAAGGGTGCGGCTGGGGCGGGGCTCAGCGCTCGCGGGAACCCGAGCGGCACCTGTTCCTCCTGCTGCAGAACCCGCCACGTGACAGCAGGACCAACCAACCAACCAATCACCGCCGGCGACGCGCGTGGTCACGTGCTAACCATTCGGCAAACGTTGTTTACGGGCAGTGGTTCTCGGATGTAAACGTCAATTATGGTTGTAGGCATGTAACTGTTAGTGATGGTGGCGACATGACTACGGTGTGTTTTTCCAACATATGGCCTGTTCGCTAGCATTTGTGAAAATCAACAGGAAATTAATAACAAAAACGAACCGGTCAGTTTAATTAAAGAAGCAAATCCTGGTTAAAAGCAGGTGTTTAAAATTAGCAGGTGTTTATGCTCACATAGGACAGAGGGCCTGAACATTCTGTCTGTTCATCTGAGGTTCGTGAAGTCGAGGTCTGCAGAGTTGAGGGGGTTCACTGTGTTGAGAATCAAGGTGGTGAACGTGCTTTCTGACCCCGGCCCTGGCCCGAGGCTGTCGGTAAAGTCAGCCGGCATCCTGCTGTCGTTACCACCGCTCAGCAGGGCAAGACCTCTGGCTGAGAATTTCCGGAACAATCTGAGAGGTGGAGCGGGAGCGGGAGCTTGGGAACATGGCCAGGATGATCGCCATCGTGGTCGTCAGCACTTTAGACTTTACCAGGAAGTTCACGGTCATTCGCTCCATCGGATTTCCCCAGGAACTCCGGAGAATGACTACCGCTCCCCCGTCTTACAGATGGGAGCGCTGGGGTCCGGCGCGGTGTACACGGGCAGTGTGACGTGAGGCCCACGTGTAACCAAAGGTCATCTCTAGGAGCTTCATCAGAAAAGCCAAAGGAAGCCGTTGAAATCGTCCTGATCCTGGGCTTTATTGAAGCCCGTGTGTTCAAAAGACCGTCATCCCAGCGTCTGACCAGCGTGAGGATGACCCGGCGGTGACTCACACTCATTTCTTGTTTGTTTCGTACCGAGACGGGGACGTCTTCCGGTGAGTCTCTGACATTCCCGGGACTTGTCGGTCTGGACTAGCCACGGTCGAGGGCTCCGTAGCCATAGGCGGCCAGTGGCCACCGATGGGGACGCGGCAGGCTGAGTGGACAGACAGACATAAGCGCCCTGAATAGTGCCCACAACACAAGGAACCAGGAGGACAGTTAGAAACCCAACCTCGTCTCCTGATCTCGTGCGCATAACCCAGAGGACCATTCAGACAAAACAAAGCAGCTCCCCAAAACGACTTGGGGCTGATGATGAGGTCTGAGGCTTTTTCTGTTGTCGGTCAGTCCTCACCCGAGGAGGTTTTATCCAGTCGATTGATTGCCTCCCTGTGGACTCACCCTGGCAGGGGGCCGGGGGATCGAACCTGAGACCCTTGGGTGCGTGGATCAACACTAACCACTGAGGCCATCAGCATGGCTGAGGCATGAGACTTTTATTAGCAAAATATTAATGCAACTATTTAAATGATTCAGAAACAGAGGTTCTCTCAAGAGCTTTATGGGGGGCCTCTTACCAGAACCAACATCCTTTAAGCAAACCCTAAAGCAGTTGTCGGCAAACTGCGGCTCACGGGCCGCGGGGGGCTCTTTGGCCCCTTGAGTGTGGCTCTTCCACAAAATACCACGGCCTGGGCAAGTCTGTGTTGAAGAAGTGGCGTTAGAAGAAGTTTAAGTTTAAAAACGTGGCTCTCAAAAGAAGTTTCAATCGTTGTGCTGTTGATATTTGGCTCTGTTGGCCAAGGAGTTTGCAGACCTCTGACCTAGAGGAAGGCGAGGCAGGGCCCCAGCACACGGAGTCTCCCTGCCCCCCACGCTGCCATGAGCAATCCGCCAGAGCTGCCAAGACATTTGTTTACCACTTGGCGCGCGCACCACGCTCCTATCTGGGCCATTGCCACCTTGCTTCACGCTCGGTTTCCAGAACAGCCAGGGGCGCAGTGAACACAGCGGCCACGGGGATGCGGGGCCAGGCAGCAGAGGGGGAAGGTCATCGGGAATGACCGAGCCCATTGCTGGGGAGCACCTGCTGCCAAACACCTGCACGCTGTTCACACCCCCCGCCCACAATTGGTTATTTAAAGGGACCTCCTGCAGCTGGGGTACACCTCAATGGTAGATTGCAGAGCAGTCATCCTTACATGTTTAGGCCTTTTAGAAATTAAAAAAAAACAAACAGAGAGAGAGAGGATAGCCCCGCGGTGTGGCTCCATGGAGCATCGCCCAGCACCAGGCGGCCACCACTCAGGGCACCGGCTGGGTCTTTGGACTCGATCCCCACTAGGGGGCGTGCAGGAGGCAGACGAGGGAGGTTTCTCTTTCTCATGGATATTTCTCTCTCTCTCCTCCTCCCTTCCTGTCTCTCTAAAAACCAATAAAAACACATTTTAAAATGGAGTCTAATAGACCCTCTCCCCAGAAAAAGTCATACACAGTCACAGAGCCTTCCACGTGACTGAGAGCACTTCTCTGCCGGAATTCCCACGGCCCTCCCCTCAGCCGGTTTGAAGGGCAGGCGAAGAAGCAGCGTTTGAAAGGGGCACTTGCTGTCACCGTGCCGCTGGGTCTGCATGGCTGAGCGAGAGCCACCGACGAGGACGCATTAGGCCAGGGGTCGGCAAACTCCTTAGTCAGCAGAACCAGATAGCAATGGGACAACGATGGAGATTGCTTTGGAGAGCCGCATTTTTTAAACGTAAACTTCTTCTGACGCCGCTTCTTCAACATAGACTCGCCCGGGCCGTGGTATGTCGTGGAAGAGCCACACTCAAGGGGCCAAAGAGCCACATGTGGCTTGAGGGTTTGCCGGCCACGGCATTAGACCGACTCCTTTCCCAGGTGGGGTTGTAACCATCCAGGGTGTCTGTGTGTGTAAGGCTTCTGGAATCGTTAGGTTAATAAGCCGGCTGTGTGGCCAGGTCTTCATAACTACCCTGTTCCCCCGAAAATAAGACAGTGTCTTATATTAATTTTTGCTCCCAAAGACACGCTAGATCTTATTTTTTTGGGGGGGGGATGCCTTATATGACAGCGAGTAGGTCTTATTTTCAGGGGATGTCTTACTCTTGGGGAAACAGGGTAGGCACCCGATGACTAAATGCATCGGCATCCCCTCTTTGGAGGCTTTATTTTCCCCGAAGGGAGAGAGACAGCGGGACGGGGGGCACCCACCCCGGTGCCTCCAGGTGTCTGTGGCCCCACGGGAGCCACGCGATGACCCGGGGCTGGGAAATAGCAAGATGCTCTTTCCTCCGAGCGAGTCTGCTCGCCGGTTTCCCACGGGCAGAGGGAGAGCCAGGCCCGAACAGGACGTCCCTCCTCCAGAGTCCATCCGGGGAGCAAAAAGGACGGCCTTCTGGCCTCCCGGGCGGGGCAATCGCCTGCTCCTGGTGGGACTCCAGGGGTGTGGTTTCCCGCCATTTCCCTTCGTGGATTAGATTAGAACAACCGGCCCTCGGAGAGCAAAGCCGAGGGGCGCTCTCCCCAGGCAGGGCGGCCAGAGGTTACACACGGGGGCCACCTGTCGGTAGGGAAACGGGGCACATGCTTGTCACTGTGGAGTCCACATCTATGCAGATGGTTGGGGGCCGGGTGGTAATTTTTGTCTCTCTCCCATTTCCTTTTCCCATCCAATGGGTAGCTCGCGCTCTAAATACGAGTTACCAGGGCCGCCTCTGAGAAACGGGGGCTGGGAAAGGGGGAGTTGTCTTCCCTTCAGGCCTCGGTGTGCTTTTCCAGCTTACCTGCACCTGGTGATCCCATGATGAGGCCTCGCTGAGTCACGGCCCATTTTACCAGTGATGGGTTTGGATTAATAAACACCTCACATCGTCCTCCATGTTCCCACTACACATGAATGCACCCGTCACTTACAGGAGCTCTTGGGTGGTGGGAGAAAATACGGGGTTGGGGGAGGGGATTTCGGCATTTGTCAAATAAATGCTCAAGCATATAAATCTGATCAACACGTCCTAAAATCATTGAGGTCTTCTTGCTTTAGGATCTACGTTATAAACTGGTTTGGCTCAGTGCTTGCTCATCGATGTTTCTGACTCTCTATCCCTCTCCCTTCTCTGTAAAAAAAAAATCAATAAAATATATACCGTATTTTCTGGCATATAAGATGACTTTTTAACCCAGGGAAATCTTCTCAAAAGTGGGGGGTCGTCTTATACGCCGGGTGTAAAAATACCGTGGCTTGCAGTTACGATGGGTGTTGCTAACTCGCCAGGGACTTGCCCGGCACTGGCTCTCTCTCTATTGTTTGTTATCTTCCTCCCATCATCATCGTCAGTTCCAGTTGTCTTATCAGCCGGAAAAGACGGTACTTTAAAAAAATGTATCAAGGGCAGAATTCTTCTGCTGAAATAGATCTTGAACTGCTGCGGTTTTCAATGTGAATAGAAGGTTTTCGTAAATGTAAGTTCCACACTTCTAGTTAAATGCGATAATGCTTTGTTGTTATTAATCCTCACCCGCAGATATTTTCCCATTGAGTTCAGAGAGAGTGGAAGGGAGGGAGGGAGAGGGAGAGAACACCGGTTGGTTGCCTCTTTCATGAGCCCTGACCAGTCCGGGGATGGTCAAACTTGCAACCCAGGTGCATTCCCTTGACCGGCACTCAAACCCAAGACCCTGGCGCTGGGCCAATGCACTAACCACTTAGGCAGGGCTGCATGATTTATAGAAGGTACATGTCTTGTTTCTTAGCTGTTTGATTGTTCAGAAGCAAAGGGAAGAAGGTAACATGTGAGTCACTCCCTACCAGATGATGTCGTTTTCTCTCTCCCTGAGATTGTTGGCGAAAATTCAAAACAGGATAGTTGGCTTTCTTAATTCTTCCCGACATCGGATTATGACTATGGCAGTTTGTGTGGAACTTGTTGGCTTCTATTTAGGTAACTAAAGGGAAGAACTACCTGTCGCGTAAAAAAAAAAGTTAAAATACGGTTACAAGTGAAACGTTCTCATATGGAAACGGTCAGAAGGGTCGCAATATTGGTGCCAGATGAACATTGGGTACGTCTCGGGAAGAAACTGGAGCAGAACTGAGTCCTGATTTCTGGAGACAGAGAATTGTTCACAACCAGATATTTGGGTCAGAGCTCTGGGGGTGTTCCTTATCTGTATTTTCATTCCCACGTGTGACTAAGGTTGTCCCATTGGATTTGCTAAAAAAAAAAAAAAAAAAAGGCGCCCTAGAGTTTTACCTGGTGATTCATATTGCGCTAGTTTTTGGCTTCATTGCTACCACTCTCACCGTCCTTGTCGATAAAACCTGGGGATAAGCGGGGAGGGGTGTGTGTGTGTGTGTGTGTGTGTGTGTGTGTGTGTAAAGAACGCTAGTTCAGTTTCTGGAACTGCAGCTTTAAATGGCGCCGGGTCATTTAATGGCACAGAGTCCCATCTCTGAGTGTGAGGATCACGGAGCTCAAAGTTCCTTTGACGGTCCGTATCACTCTGGGAGCAGAGAAACCGCCACATGGGGGGTTATGTAGCAGCTGACAGCGAGTGAACACACCCGCCCGTTTCCCATCTAACACAGAGCTTCCCAGGTCAGAGTGTGAGGACCTGACCCCCTGGTGATACCGGGCCATTGACTGGCGGGGAACAGGCGATGAGAGGAAAGATCCGATTTCGGGGTTTCCTCCCGCTGCCCCAGGCCACTCAGAAGTCCCCATATTCCCCATATTCCACCCAGTGTGGCCAACCTGCCTTGTCCCAACCTGTAGCTCTTTAAAGTTTATTTTTATATGTTTGTATGGATTATAGAGAGGGAGGGAGAAATGGAAACATCGAGGATGAGAATCATTGATCTGCTGCCTCCTGCACGCCCCCTACTGGGGAATCGGGCCCATAACCCAGGAATGCAGCCGACAGATGCCAGAAAGCAGCAGACAAATGAAACCCACCCAGATGGGGTTTCCTCCAGGGAGCACCCCCTTTAGACTCTAACGTGTAGAGGAAACCGAGGATCCAGATGAAAAAGAGCATTTCACTTCACATGGGCTCTGTCCCCCCAAGTGAATTTTTATTAAAAGCAGATCGCATCGCTGCGGGAAACTCAAAGCTGTCTCTCAACACACAGGGTTTAGGCTATTCCTTCCCCAGCGAGGAAGGGATGCGGGAACAGTGTGTCTTATTGGTTTACCCGCAGAGCCTCCCGGAGATAATGCAGATGGAGTGCTGCCCATCAGGCCTTCATTAAACTTCAGAATCGGCTCCCGGCTGCTGGGTCTCGGAACGTGCAGACAGGCCCCTGAGCCGGTGACCGGGCCGCGAGCGGGGGACGACAAAGTGAGCCGTGGCCGGGAACGGCAGGGCCTGCCTGTGGTTCGTGCTCATCACCCCGAAGGCGCCTCACCCCACAGTTTCACCCTGGAAACCCGCCTCCTCGTGAGCGGTCCCCGAGTCTGGAGCTACGGGCAGTTCAGGGGGGTCCTGATCTAGAATTCGCTGCTGATGTTTCTTGTGTAAACGGCCAGGTTCTGACTGTGGCTCTAATTCATGTCCATCTCCCCGTATTCGTGCTTCCAGAGAGCCTGTGGGTTTGAATAACGGACATTCAATCGACGCCGCAGGCAGGGCAGGTGTTCCCTGTTTACCTTCGATGGCCTTCAGATTGGCTTTTGCCGGGAACAAAACCAATAAGGCTCACGGTTCCCTCATCTGGTATTATCGGTCTTCCCTCCCTGTCTCCGCCCCCCCCCCCCCCCCCCCCCCCGCCCAATGCCACAGGGAGTGGGGGATTCGGGGTCAGGGATTCAGACAGAGAGACCAGGCTTCCAAACCAACACTGTCCTAACTCAGTGGTCGGCAAACCGCGGCTCGCGAGCCACATGCGGCTCTTGGGCCCCTTGAGTGTGGCTCTTGCACAAAATACCACGGCCTGGGCGAGTCTATGTTGAAGAAGTGGCATTAGAAGAAGTTTACGTTTAAAAAACTTGGCTCTCCAAAGAAATTTCCATCGTTGTGCTGTTGCTATTTGGCTCTGCGGACTAATGAGTTTGCCGACCACTGTCTCAGCTCATCGTGGGACCGTGGAGGACTTCCCTGTCGTGAAGTCCCTGGCGAGGGGCTGATGTTGTTTGTGAGGGCAGCGGGAGGCAGCTGCGGCCACGTCTGTCACCTGTGCTGGGGGTGGCCCTCCGCTGCGTGTGCCCCGCCCGCCTCCCCTGGCCGTCTCCCCAGAATGGGCCCAATGAAAGGCAGAAGCAAGAACTGACCACACCTTGGCGGTACTTAAAACAAACTTTATTCTCAGGACCCAGAGCCGCGTCTACTCGCTGCCGGGTGATGGATATTCTGCTAGAGAGTTTGGATAGATTCAGAGTCCCGTTGCGAACACTCCACTCCCTGCCGCTGCCCGGCTCCCCGGGCCGCCCCCGCGGCGCTCCCTGTAAACACTGCGCCTGGAGAGGCGCCCCTCCCCGGGGCCGCACGGTCCCGTCCGTCTGCGGAAATAGCATGGCTGAAAAATAAAAGTCTCTTCGTACTCTGCCAACAGGCTTTGGCATAAGCTTGGCGATCGCTTAGAGTTCTGTGTCTGTGCTTCCTTGGTGGTTTTCCCCGAGCGGAAACAGTCTCAGGCTTTGCAGGAGGTGTCCGGGCTGGCACACACGTCCCCCACCTTCCTGGCCGCCGGCTCTGCCTGGTGCCCGTGCCCGGGGCCGCACCGACGTCAGCAGAGCGAAATCCCGGCCTCCTGCGGGCAGCAGCGTTTTACTGGCGAGCTCTCCCCGCGTGAAAGCAAACAGAAAACCCGAATGTCCTTTGGCGGAAACTTCTTACACTTGTCATACATGTAAACGGATATTCTGGGGGGGCCGGCGCGGGCCTCGCCCTCACCGAGAAACCTCACAACAGAACGGGGGGGCTGGGGGGGGGAGAGGACAAAGCAAAACGCCAGTCTCGGCCCCGTGGACCGGAGAGGGTGGTGGGGGGAGACGTGAACAGATTGTCTGATAACACAAATTGGCAAGAATACAAAAAATCTACATAGTACAGTATTTCGAGAAAAATAACTTCATTTGAATACAAAAGGATAGATAGATACACTTTCTCCTTTCCCCCCCCCCCCCGTCGGCCACCCTGGGACAGCGGGCGGGCGGGCTCGGGGCTCTGGGCCCCGGGGAGGCCGGCCAACCGGGGTGCCCAAGGGGCTGTGACAGGTGTGCATGGACTGACATCAGACAAACCTTCCAACCAACCAACGAGGCGACAGCGACGTCCACGAAAGCACGGGTGGGCGGGAGGGGCCCGGGGTCGAGGCGGGCCGCGCGGGCGGGCCGCCAGATGCCCTGACACCCACGGTCACGGTCACGGTGCCCGCCCGCCAAGACCGCTCCTGCACGGCGGGGCCATGCGCCCTGGGCGCAGCGGTGTTGGGGAGCGCACCAGCCTTTGCCGATCGATCGGTTCCATCCGCTGGGTCTGTCCTGTTCGCAGGGGCCTTCCCAGCCTTGGCCGCGCCCGCGGCTCCGCAGCTGGCCCCCCGGGATGGAGGGTTGGCGATGCCCCCCGCAGCTGCCTGCTCCGGGTCGGGAACCAGCAGGGCTGGCTCGGACGCGCCGTCCACGGCTGAGAGATATGGCTTCTTCGTTCAGTCGGGGCTCCCGGGGCGCTGGCTGCGTGGGCGCGGGGGTCGGGGTGTTGCTGGGTCAGAGCGAAGGCGGGGCGGGGCGGGCGGGCGGCGCGGGGGTCCCCGGGGCTCGGCCGGCTGGTGCTGCTGCGCCGCCTAGATGCCCAGCGGCGCGGTCGCGGTCGCGGTCGGGGTCGGGGTCCCTGGCGGCGGCAGCAGCAGCAGCGGTGGCAGCAGCGGGAGCAGCAGCAGCAGCGCCGCGTGGCCGCGCGGGGGCGCCCCCTGGCCCGAGCGCGCCCCGCAGCCGCCCGCCTCCTCGCAGCGCCGCTTCTCGCACAGGACGCCGGTGTAGGCGGCGGGGCACAGGCAGCGCGCGTGGTTGTGGCAGGTGCCGCCGTTCTGGCAGTGCAGCAGCTCGTTGTCGCACACGTTGGCTGCAGGGCGGGGGGGGGGGGGAGGGGGCGCGGGGTGGGGGTGGGGGGGGGGAGAAGCAGAATCAGTGTCAGTGCATCGGGGGCATCCCGTCTGCAGCTCCCCAAATCGCAATGGGACCTGTCCCGCGCTCCCCGGCCCCCTCCCATCCCCCCATCCCCGCCCTGCAAACGGAGCAAGGGACTCCCATTTCCAAACACAAGTAGTTCACTGCCTCCCCTCCCCGCCCCCCCATCCCCGCATCCCCGCATCCCGTCGGTTCTTTTCCTGTCGATTTCTGTCTGCTGCACCCGGGACAGCATCCCTGTCCATGGTAGGCCATGCAGAGCCAGCAGCCTCCCACCCTGGGCTCTCCGGGGACCTGGGGGGGGGGGCGCTCCCCGGCTTCTAAGGGACAAGGCACTCATGCAAAACGCGGAGCTGTCAAGGCAGGGGGTGCTCATTGGAGTGCCAAGCGGGGCTGCTCAAGGACCGGGAACCTCTGAGGGGGTGACATTCTCCCTGCAGGCGAGTCCCGTGCCACATGCATGAGGACAGGAGCCAGGGGAAGGGGCAGGAAGGGGTGGGGGCAGGAGGGGCGGGGGTGTGCGCAGGCAGGGGCAGCCAGGTGCGGGGAGAGGAGGCTGTTTCACGGAGGAGCAGGAGCGTGAGGAAGAGCAGTCACTCCTGCCCCAGGCAGCCTGTGGCTGAGGAAGAGGAGGCCAAGGTTGCCTTGGTTTCGGGGGGGTCGTGAGAAATGCAACGCTGGAAGCCCTGGTTAGCAAAAATGCCCCCGTGTTCACGCATGGGCCCGTGTGAACAAGTCAAGGCCAGCAAATGCCGAGGCGGAAATTCATGGGCTTTGCTGCCATGCAGCTCCCTGTCTCTAATCATTTCCTGCGGGCATTCTGGGTACGCGTCCCCTTGAGGCCCCGTGTTTCTTATTCTTTTAGATAATCAGGGTTTCACTGATGGAGGCCATGTTAGCTGGAAGCCAGGGAACGCAGGCAGCGCTTCCCAGTGGCACCTGCTCCGAAGGACTTAACGTGGGGGGCTGTGGGATGGCGGGGCAGAGCAGAAAAAGGAGTTGTTTTTTAAAAAATAAATTGTAACATCTCCCTTTTTTATTTTAAATGCCATGGTTAACTTTCCCCAGGAATCCCATGTGAATCTCACACACACACTCAATACCAACTGGAAAGTATGTAACGCCCTCCCCCCCCCCCCCCTCAGTACTAGTCACCAGAGAATGCTGCCTTGTCCTTTCTCCCGGCCCGTGGTCCTGTCCCCTCGCAAAGAAGCTTCTTACGGACATGCGCATGCTGTGTGTGCAGGTGAGCCGAGAGGGACGGCTGTGGGTGCTCTCGGGGTTAATCCCCAAGTGGCTGCCCAGGGCCCCGTGTGGTCACCGCCCACAGCTCCTCGGCCGCCTCCTGGCGACGCGTGTGTGAGGTATGGGTGTCCTTTCCCAGGGTGCTCGCCCCGCTGTCTGTAAGCCACACGGACGCCGTCTGCCGCCCACTGACCCTTCAGCTCCGAGTCTTGCTGGACCAGGGGGCGTTCCAGCTCTACAACAAAGGGCCGAGGGGGGTACAGGCGACCTCGCCCTGGGTGGCCTGGACTCGTGAGGGTCGAGAGATGAGATCAGGGCACCGCCTTAGCTTATTATTATTACTACTAGAGACCTGTTGTAGGAAGATTCCTGCAAGAATAGGGCTTCCTGCAGCCTGAGCAAAGCTCCCTCCTTTCTCTGCTGCCTTGTTCCCTCCCTTCTCCACTGCCTCGCTCCCTCCCTTCTCTGCTGTCTTGCTCCCTCCCATCTCCTCTGCCTCATTCCCTCTCTTCTCTGCTGCATCGCTCCCTCTCGTCTCCCTGCCCCACCTGCTTTCCCTCCGTCTCCGTAGCCTGCCTGGTTCCCTCCCTTTCCCCCTGCCCCACGGTGCTTACTTCTCCACAGCTTTGTTCCCCTTTGCGGCGCTTTGGCTGCCTTCTATGCCAATTAACCGCCACATCGGTTGGGTTAATTTGCACGCTCACTCTGATTGGCTGACGGGTGTGGACTGTGGATGTGGCTTGTGGAGGTAGCAGACGTGCAGTCAATTTGCATATTAGGGTTTTATTAGATAGGATTATTTTGGTGGTGGTTAGTTTGGAGAGCACGCATGGGTTTTCGGGATTTTGTTTCTGCTTCCCCTTCAGGAAATATCTGTTTCATGGGGGGGAAACACGGGATAAACAGACCCAAGTGGCTGTTTCCATTTCCAGGTAAAGATTCTTAGCAGCTCCGCCCCAGGCAGCAGGTGGCTGAATGGGACACTTCCTGTCCCCGGGGCCCAGAGCTAGGGAAATAATCTGTCCCATCCGTGTCGATAATCACCTGCCTTGAATAATCGAGAAGAAATCAATAGCTAATTAAATATCACGGCCCCTTTTTTTAAAAAAAAGGGAAAGCCATGTTGCTGCTTCCTGGGCCCGGAGGGAGGGCAGCTGCGGACGAGAGGCATCTTTTTTTCAGGAAGTGGGTGGGGAAGTTAAAATTCAGCACCCTCCCTGTGTTTACCTAATCTACTGAGCGACATGGATCGTTGTGAGACACTTAATAAGCATAGGAGGAACAGATGCAACCTCATGGGGAGCGGGGGATATGTTTTCTGTAAGAGACACAGGGGAGGAAAGGAGACCGAAACATGTTCCGGGGCTTTAGCACTCGCTGCAAGACGCACTGGGTCCCTGGATCGGCTGTCTCTCAACAGACGCAGCCTGAGGACCCGCACGCACGCTCCGCTGGGATCGGGCGCCGGCAGCACATCCACCCCCCGCCACGCCACACGCTTAGGCTCCGTGTCCGTGTCACTGAGTGAGAATCATGGCGACTGACACGTGAACTGGGCAGCCCCAGGCTCGGGGCCGGGAGCCCCGCACGAACCGCCACGGAAACGAACGCCCGGAGATCTGAGCTCCGCTCTGGAGGCCTTCGCGTCTGGTCGGGAAGATAAAATCCAGGCGCGAAAGGACCTCGTATCAGTTTCGTAAAACCACCCTTTTCGGTTCCAGCCAGCTCGGCCGGCCTGTCCGCCGTGTGCCCGGCTCCCTGCGGGTTTGAAAGGGGCCGCCCCGCCGGCCCTGAAGGGGCTCCCCGTTTGGCAGAAAACACACAAGTGAGCGTAAACAGAAATAATTGCGATGCAGTATAGATAAATAACAGACCCTACGGGGAGCATTTGTAAACGGCAGAGGACCTCACGGGGGGGGGGGGGGGAGATGACTAGGAGGGGCAGAGGAGAGGACAGGAGGGAGACTGTGTTGGAAGAGGGGTGTGGCCAGGCAGGGAGGGAGGGGGAGGGAGAGTTCCCTTTTCCTGCACCATCCCTCTTCCCAGCAGGATGACCCCAGCACCCCTCCTCCGGACAAGCATTGGATTTGGGGCTCAGCATTTCCGGAGGCTCTTCCTGTTCCCCAGAGTCCCCCCCTCCCCCGCCCCCCCTGTAAGCCACAGCCTCCTGGCTCCAGAGGTGTGAGCTCCGGGCCCCTACCCAGCAGGGGGAGGCACCAGCAGCGGCCGGCAGGCATGGCCCCCCTCAGGCCTGCAGGTCCCGGGATGTGCGGCCTCCCCCAGACCCCCAGCTTCTCTGAGCCCGTCCTCTCTCCTGTGGCCCTCACCCACGCGTGAATAGTCACCGTCTCAGAGGGACGTCCCTGCCTCCTGTTCACGTTTAATCCTGAAGCACCTGTTTGCCCTCCCGGGCCCTTCCCCCCCGAAATACCCACTGCAGTGCCGGCGGGGCCTGGGGGGCCGCGTGCGAGGAGGGAGGGAGGGAGGGATGGTGGGCAGGTGTGGCTGCCAAGACAGAGACCAGGAAGGTAAGCCCTGGCCCGGGGGCGGGTTCTGGGTGGAGCGACACAGAGTTGGGGTGATGGGTGCTGCGGGCGGGGACCTGGGAGCAGGGCAGCGTTTTAAACGGGGAGAAGGTTAGGCCAGACCAGGGCAAGGGCAGGATGGAGAGGCCAGGAGTCCAGGTGCCTCCAGAGACTGGCCTGGGCCGGGTCAGAGCAGCCGGGCAGAGGGGGGACAGGTTTGGAAGTAGCTCCCTGAAACGGAAAGAGATTCTGGGGCTCCCCTTAGTGTTTGGGTGCAGCACAGTGTAGCTGGTGAGGAAGATGGGAGGCAGAGTCTGGTGAGGGAGGAAAGTGAACCTTTTTTTTGGGGGGGGGGCTCTGTGGACCTTGAGGGCTCTTTGGCTAGGGCAGTGGTCAGCAAACTGAGGCGCTTTGGCCCCTTGAGTGCGGCTCTTCCACACAATACCACGGCCCGGGCGAGTCTATGTTGAAGAAGTGGCGTTAGAAGTAGTTTAAGTTTAAAAAGTTTGGCTCTCAGAAGCAATGCCAATCGTTGTCCTCATGATAGTTGGCTCTGTCGACTGATGAGTTTGCCGACCGCTGGGCTAGGGTCTTGGTATTTGTGGGATCAGCTGGTTGCCGGCCCGGGAGATGCCGATTTGGAGCAGGTTGAGGGTGATCGCTGGGGCAAGGGGAGGAGCTGCAGGAACGGAAGACCTTCTCCTGGTGGAACAGAGGTGGCGCGGACGTGAAGGTGCAGGCAGAACCCCGAAGCCCGGCCGTGTTTGAGCCCGAGGAAGAGAAACGCGCTGTGAGGGGTGGGAGAGGAAGAGGTGTTAACACAGTGCCGTGAGGGGCACAGCCGGTGCGGCTCAGCGGCTGTCGATCTCTCCATCAGGAGGTCAGGGTTCGATTCCTGGTCAGGAGGGTTCGATTTGCGCACGCCCGAGTTGCAGGCTCCATCCCCAGTGTGTGTGTGTGTGTGGGGCGGGGCTGCGGGAGGTGGCCGGCAGATAATTTTCTTGCATCATTGATGTTTCCTCCTCTCTCTCCCTCTCCCCTCCTCTCTGAAATCAATAAAAATGTTTTTTAAAAAATGCGGCGAGAGGATGAAACGGACCACAGAAGGCGTCCAGCTGTGCTCGACTGTGCCTGGGAGTGAACTGGATGGACCGGAAGGGGCGGAAGGGCACCGGAGTGGGGGGGAGGGGATATCGGGGTGACTCTGACAGGGGTTTGGGAGTCGCTGGCTGTCCCTCTAAACGGTGCTTTTAGGGGGGTCATCGGGCAGCGTCTGGGGACGTCTGTTGGGCTGTCCCGGCTCCGGAAAGGGCATGCTGGCGGGTAGCGGCCGGCGAGGCTGCTGATACCTCGCCCCGCCCAGGACCCCCGGCAGGAAGGGTCACCCCTTGGTTAAGGTCAGAGGTTAGCTGAGGGAGGCCTGGCAGGGTGTCGGCACAGCACGAAGGTGGACCGCTGTCCTTGCGGGGAGAGGGAACGGGGGGCCTTAGGGACTCCAGCTCGGGGACAGGGGGTGTTCGGGGTGGAGCTGTGGGAATTCGAGGTGACCAGAAGTGCTGGATGTTGGAAGGAAAGGGCCGGGCTATCATCCTGGGGGTGTGAGTACATGGAGACTGAGATCCCAGCAGACCCTGGGGCACCGCGCACAGTGAGCGAAAGGGAACGTGGAGTTCGTCCTGCCCGGCGCCGGCAGACAGGGGACAGCCAGGCGTGAGGATGACCCGGGAACTCTGTGCAGGAAGCTCAAGTTCAGGGGGAAGCAGATGGAGACTCCGGGGCTCCGGGAGGGAGGAAGGCGCTCACAGATGCAGATCCGCAGCCCGTGCTCACAGCACTGACCGCTGCGCGGCTTCCCGTCGCCCTGTGACGGCACGGTGCTCCCTTACGCCCCCCGCCCCACGCCGGCTCTCTCTTTCCCCCGTCGTGTGGGTCTCGTTCGAAGCTACACCATTCGGCCCGCCTTGGCAGGGCGCCTCTGCCCGAGCGGGGCCGGGTCTGTATTTATAGACTTGAAAGTTTCTCTCTCCGGCGCTGTCTCCCGAGCTTCAAGGGATGGATGCCCTGCGTTGCCATGGCAGCCTTCCTTGATGGTGGGATCAGTGAAGTGACCTGGACCGCGGAGCCATGTTCCCCATCGTTGGCGTCCTTTTCGGAGGCGAGCTGGAGGAGGAGCGACCCGAATCCGGTCCCGATGGAGGCGCCGGAGCGGGCGCGGCCTCGGGGTAAGGCTGGACGGTGACCCGCTCGCGGGCCGTGGCGGGAGCTAGACAACGGAGCACCCAGGCGAGCGGCTGGGACAGAGGACTCGTCACAGACCGTGTCTAATGGCCTGTGTGTGTGTGTGTGGAGGGGGATTTTAGGGACACGGCGGGCATCCCCCCCGTCTTTTCTCACTAATGTCTGGCCACGCCTGGTGGCGATGAGGTGCGGTGGGAAAAGGGTAGAGCCTGGTGGCGTGGCTCCGTGGCTCCGTGGCTGAGCACTGACCTGTGAACCAGGAGGCCACGGTTCCCATCTCGGCCTGGGCGCAGGCCGGGCTGTGGGCTGAGCGCGTGCAGGAGGCAGCTGGTCCGTGATTCTCTCTCATCATGGATGTTTCTCTCTCTCCCTCCCTCCCTCCTCCTTCCTCTCTGAAATCAATAAAAACACACGCATATGAACAAGAAAAAGGTAGATTCGGAGACAGGAAACCCGAGTTCGAGTTCTGAGTGGCCATCCCTCTGCCGGGAGGCCTCGGACGCATCAGGAAACCACTTGGCAACACTGGCGCGTTCGGCGTTTCTTCCGTCCAACCGCGGCCCTTCGAGTCGGCGGCGGCCGGTGGTGGCGGCGGATGAGCAACACGGGCGTCTTCTCTGGCGCTCACGTTCCGGTGGCGACTAGAAAGCCAGGGACCGGTGGGAGGGAAGCAGGTGTGTGCAGAGTCCTCTCGGAGTTGACCAAGGGCGTGAATATTTCTCACGGGAGGCCTGGCCTCTTCAAAGGCCACAGGTGGCGAATCCTTCCTCTTGACGATAGAATCGGTGACGGCTGTGGGACTTCTGGCCCCACAGCGCGCGTCCTGGTGGTGTCGCGGGTGGCTCTTTCTGCCTCTCCGGCTCCTGATGGGACGGGGGTGGGGGGTGGGGGGGGGAGGTTTGGTGCTAAAAGCCTGGGAAGAGGGTGAGGCGAGGAACTTGTGACTCAAGCCCGGCCTCTGTGGTTAATGGGCTGGTGAACTTGGGAAAATCGTTTAACCTTGTGAGCCACATGCGGCTCTTTGGCCCCTTGAGTGTGGCTCTTTGTGCCTCTCTCTTCTGGCTCCTAAAGCAAGGCTATGAACACTCGTCCTCCCCCCCCCCCCCCCCCCAGGTGTTGGGAGCTCCAAGTTGAATGATGGGGGGTGTGCTTTAAAGAGTCTGGAACCTACCTCCCCATACTTTGCTTAGGATGTGTTACCTTCCCCAAGGCCCCTTCGTGCTGGAAGGCTGAGGCTTATTCCTCTCTCTGTCCCAGTAATGAGTTCCTTGCTCCCCCCTCACTCCCCGCCCCCAACCCCCCAGTTCAAGGTGCTGGAAGTGAAAAAGAAGCCAGTGTTCTCCCTCGAAGACATGCCCTGCAGGCCCAGAATGGGGACAGCGTGGGCCGAGCACACAGCTCCTCAATGTTGGTCTCCCACTGCTGGGTCCCCCCACACAGCCCTGCAAGGTCTGCTTGGACCAGAGAGCTGTTTTCTCAAAGGTGATTGGTCCGCTCTCCTTCTCCGTGCATCCTCCTGAACCAATTAGAGTGCATGGGGTGTGTACAGAGGAGCAGGGCGGGCCGAGCTGCAGGCCTCAACCTGCTTCCACTGTCCCCCCGCGCCCCCCCCCCCTCCCCGCCCGCCTTTGGCCTCTGCGACTGTGGGGGTGGGGCCGAGAGATGCACGCGGTATCTAGACTGGCCCCCAGGCCATCGAGGGGTGGCTCCCTGCTCTCTGGCTCTCGGTCTCCACCTCTGTCTGTGTCTGTGGCCCTCGGAGGACGGGGTGCTGGTGGCATGGTCCCCGTGGAGCTTCCAGCCTGCTTGCTTTCGGCTCAGTGAGGTGGAGGGACGGAGCTGAGGGCCGGACAGGAAACCCAGAAGCTGTCAGTGGGTGTCAGACGCATCCGGGAATCAGCCAGCAGGTTCTGACCTTGAGAGTAGTGTTCTTTTTTAGTCTTTTTTTAAAGTTATTTTTTATTGTTTAAAGTATGAATAGTAGCACAAATGTCTTCTTTTTCTCCCATTGTCCTCCTAACCCCCGGCACATGCCTCCCCTCCCCCCGCCCCAGTGTCTGTGTCCATTGGTGATGCTTATATGCACACATACAAGTCCTTCGTGTGATCTCTACCCCTGCCCCCATCTTCCCGCGGAAGTTCAACAGTCTGTTCGACGCTTCTTGGTCTCTTTTCTTACTCCTCTGCCACAGGCACCGCTTATGGGGGTGACGCCTGCTCGTGTCCAATCAAAGGCACACTGCCCAACACGCCACTAAAGAGCCACGCTCATGGGAGGACCTGTGTCTGAGGGGTGTGCAGTGACCCAGCCCAGAGACATGCCAGGTGACCCTAGCATAGGGGCAGGAGGTGCCCCCACACACCCCCGGAGTGCCCAGCATTTGCAGCCCGTTCAAAGCCTCTGTTGATGCGGAAAAAGAATTAATTCCCCGAGAACCCCAGGGGCCGTGGGCTGGGCCCCTTTCCCAGAGCAGCCATGGAGGATGCATTGACATCCTTGTGGAGGTCAACACTTTCCCAGCACGCACAGGCTTCTCCGCAGGTGCCAAGAACACCTGTCTGGCGTCGGAAAAAAGGGAAGCCCCTCCCCTCGGGCCCAGGTGAGAGATGCCCGCTGGGGGGGAGGGGGCAGAGTCACACACACTGGCAGCGCACAGCAAAGTCCATGATACTGTGTCAGGAGACACCCAGGTATGTGCAGGAGGAACCCCTGAATTCCAGCACTCCCCTGGCATCTGCTCTCCGTAGCGGGAGCCGCAGAAAAGGTACTGCGACCAGTTACACCCACAGGGGACCAGGCTGACCCTCCGGCTGGCAGGAGGTCAAGGGATTTTGTACTTCTAGTTTCTGTCTTTCTAAATTTCACTCTGTCCACATCACCTAGGCCAGTGTTCGGCAAACCGCGGCTCATGAGCCACATGCGGCTCTTTGACCCCTTGAGTGTGGCTCGTCCACAAAACACCACGGCCTGGGCGAGTCTATTTGGAAGAGGTGGCGCTAGAAGAAGTTGAAGTTTAAAAAACGTGGCTCTCCAAAGAAATGTCAATCGCTGTCCTGTTGATGTTTGGCTCTGTGGACGGATGAGTTTGCCGACTGCCGGGCGAGGACAGATGTCCAGTCCTCAGATGCCCCTCATATGTCCACAAAAGCGATTCTCGTCGAGAAAAGACACGTGTCTTCACTGAGAGGAGACATGAATCCTGTGGCCCCATTTCGCCATATTTCAGTATTTGTGTTAATAACTCACATATTTCCAGCCAAAGGACCAATCAATCGTCCTAGACGTCTACAAACACGGTCTTGGGAAAAGCTCGTACACAATCCCCTGAGCACGCCAGGGCCGGGGACAGGGATTCCCTGCCTCGCAGACCACAGAGCCTCAGGCGGCCCCGGAGCCAGCACGGCCTCCGGGCCAGGGGGACCTGAAGCAGGTCCAGCCGCCGCTCACTGGTGCAAAGTGAGGGATGTTTTCACCTGCGAACAAAAAGCCACAGCGACGACCGCTATGGGGTCTCCCGCCGCCTGCCCCAAAGTCAGATTTCATGTAAAGGACATGCATCACCTGCTGCTTGAGTTTGTGGGCGATTTGCATGCGGGCCCACGCGTCCATGTCTGCGCCGCCCCTGTGACCACTCCTTGTAGTTCTATCCCCTTGTTCCTGGCACTGGACAGATGCCCAGTGAACGCGAAGCAAGTTACACACAAACTGTCTTTTCTCTGCCACTCTCCGGGGGTGGGGGGTGAGGGGGCAGGATAGATATCTCTTGTGAGTAGGTAGGTGATGGATGGACAGACAGACATGGATATGGATGGGCAGAAAGCGAGTAGGTTGGAGAGCAGGAAGTGGAAGTGCCTGAAGGAGGAGGAGATAACTGGGTCGTTAACTCACACGCGTGGGTTTGGTCGGTTGTGTGTTTTTTGAGACAGGATGTTTTCGAGCTCTTTGTGAAGCTAAACTATACTTGGAGGTTCCTGTTCATCAAGTTCTAACCCATGTCTCCTTGGAGACTTCATCTTTCCTTTGTGGACTTGGCAGGGGTGCCCTAAACATGGACTAAGCCAGTGGTGGGCAAACTCATTGGTCAACAGAGCCAAATATCAACAGTACAAAGATTGAAATCTCTTTGGAGAGCCACATTTTTTAAACTTAAACTTATTCTAAAGGTTACTAATGTTTAGGGTTAAGAATGGTTAAGAACTATCTATATATATAAAAGCCTTCTAAGTGACTGGCCGAGGCCAAGTGGCTGACCAGCCAGGAGCTATGACACACAATGACCACCAGGGGACAGATGCTCCCACCGATAGCTATTAATGCACTGATCACCAGGGGGCTGATGCTTAATGCAGGAGCTGCAGAGCTGCGGTGATTTGGCAGCTGTGGTAATGGAGAGAGGGAAAGACAGAGAGAAACATCCATGTGAGAGAAACACATCGATTGGTTGCCTCCTGCATGTGATCAGAGCCCGGGCCGGGGAAGAGCCTCCCACCAAGGTCCGGTGCCTTTGACCGGAATCGAACCCGAGACCCTTGGATCTGCAGGCTGACGCTCTATCCACTGAGCCACACTGCTCAGGGCTCAGTGGAAATGACTTCTCTCCCGAACAGAAGCCGCCGGGTTTCTCTGTGAGACTGAACTGCCAGTTACACCGATGGTGAAATGTGGATCAGCTCGGCGCTGTAAGGGGTGTGAAGGGGCCGGGGAGCCCGTCACCCCGAGGGCGCGCTCGGGGGGGCCCTCAGCTGCCCCAGCGCAGGGTCTTCCGGGCAGCCTCGGGGTGTCAGGAGGCGCAGGGAGCGGCCACGCCCCGTTCTGACCTGGGTCTGGGCTCGCAGCTGTGTTTGCAGTTCTCCTCTCCCACAGACAGAAGTGTGTCCTCGTCTCAGGGTGCCGAGGACAGGCAGAGAGGGACGTTAGGAGGGACAGCCCAGACTGTGGCCAGACTGTACTTGAACTCGTCAGCTGCTCTGCCTTCCCTCCTGGGTTCCGGCCAGCTGGGGAGGGGAGGCTGGTCTATGGGTGATCGCCCTCTGCTGGGCCCCCCAGCCAGGCCTTCCTCAGGGGGCACCCATGGGCTGCCTGTGAAAAGGCTCCCCGTCCTCCCCCTCATCTCCCCCCAGGGCCGGGCGCAGCTCCTCTGGGCTGGGATCTGGGTTAAAGCTCTCCATTCAGATGATGCGCTAACCCGTGGTCGGCAAACAGCGGCTCTCGAGCCACAGGTTGGCCCCTTGAGTGTGGCTCTTCCACAAAATACCACGGCCTGGGCGAGTCTGTTTTGAAGAAGTGGCGTTAGCAGAAGTTTAAAAAAATGTGGCTCTCCAAAGAAATTCCAATCGTGGTCCTGTTGCTATTTGGCTCTGTGGACCGATGAGTTTGCCGACCATTGCTCTAACCAACTCCCCCTCGGCCCCCCACCAGCCTTGCTGCCCAATGGGTTCGGGTCCAGAGAAGGGAAAGGGGAGGCGGGGTGCTCAGACCTCTCCTCGCCTGGAAGGAGGTCCTTCACTGCGAATAATCCCCAGGGACCCGCCTGAATAGGAATGACCTCAGGTTGAAAATGCAGGGTTTTCTCCCTGTTCTCCGCCTGCCTTGCTCTGCCAGCCCCACCCCCACCCCCCTTCCCTGCAGGCCTTTCCTTTTTGCAGGCTGATATCTCTATGCGGGGAGGGCTCTCCAAGCCCCTTCAGCCCCAGTGCCTGCGGAGGATGAAAAGCGCTCCTTCTTTGGAGGCGGAATGAATGGCATCACCCGCAGCCAGAGGCCTTGGTGCGGGGAAAACAAAGCCCCCATCCCAGCACCCGCTTTTCCCGAGGACGCGGGAACAGAGTTTCGGAGCAGGCGAATGCATTCAACGCCTTCTCTTCTCTCGGCATGCCCATACTCTTTGCAAAGTTGCCAAAGGGGGGAAAAAGAAAAGCTCTCGTTTTCCCCTCTTTGATACATTCCAGGTGATAATAAATAGTGTGCACCAGACGCCACATAAAAATCCAATACCAACTTTTTCTTTTTTCTCTTTTCTGCAGAGGGAAAGGGATGAATAGAAGTAAATAAAACACATCCTATGCATGGAAAGGGACTTGAACACAGACACCCACCCAACCCCCCCAGCCAGTGGTTGACAGACCGCGGCTCGAGAGCCACACGCGGCTCTTTGGCCCTTCGAGTGTGGCTCCTCCATGGAGGACCACGTGCGGGCGCGCAGGTACAGGGCCACTGAAAGTTCGTGGCGCGGGCACGGAAGTTGGTTCTCGGATCTCAGAAGACGTTTCAGTCGTGAAATGTCAATCGTACTGTTGATATTTGGCTCTGTGGACTCATGAGTTTGCCGACCTCTGCCCTACGCTCTCTGCATGGTGCCTGCTGAGATTTAGGGGGTCGGGCGGGCTGGACGAGTGCAGGCAGACGCTGAGAGGCCAGCCCGCGGGGATAGAAAACAGCTGTGGCCCGCGGTCAGGGTTTCCCGGCGGGGAAAATCTGGGCATCGGGAGAGTGGGGCCCGCCGGTGGCTGGCATGCGGAACTGTCACCAAGGGCCAGGGGTGGGCCCACACAGAGGCCGGTGGCTGTCTTCGCAGCGAGCGGGTCCTGGAGGTGGATGATGTGGGAATTCCCTGAGTTCGCAGGCCTTCCCGTCGGGGAGCTGGGAGCACAGAGCTCCTTTCTGCCCCCCCTCCCCACCCCCTCGGAAACCGATACCTAGTTTTTAGAGCCGGAGGCTGGTGGTGGTGGTGGGAGATTTGGGTGGGGGCAGGGGGAGGGAGGCGGTGGTCTCTGTAACAGCCCGCGTAACGACCGGCTTTTCTGTCCCTGATGTGGGAGCTTCATGGAGAGTAATTTCGTCTCTCGGTTTATTTGGGGCAAAAAGCACTGTGCACCCTTTGAAGGTAGCCCGCCGGGCCGCACAGGGAGGGTGGGGCCCCCCATGGCCTGGCGGCTTCAGAGGAGCCGGGGTGACATTTAAAAGGGGGCAGTCTGCTGGGGGGGGGGTTTGAGGGGGGCAGGGTCTGCTCTTAGAAGCCTGTCCCTGGGCGGGGGCACAGTGGACCCTGTCGCCCGTACTCTGCCTGGCTGATGGGAAGTGAGGGGGTTTTAAGCGCTTTCTGTTGTGCTGTGTTCTTTACCAGTCGACAGCAGACAGGGGGCGGGGACCTCGCCCCAACCTTCAGATGAGAGCATGTGGGGACGGAATGTCTGCACTTGGGCTATCGAGCGGAGCACACGGGGTTCCCTTTGAATGGGAAACGAGTCTTTTCCTGGAATATGATGGATAAAAAAGATCATCCCAAGGATGAGCTAATTTCTAATATCTCTGACTAAGGAGTCTGGGATATAGAAATAATAATAATAAAAAAAACCCTTCCTTATACTACTCTTAGCACAAAACGCCAAGAAATGAATGTTCGGTTTCTTAGATATTCCCGCAATGTATTAGAGTCATCATTTTCTGATACTTGAGGAGGGCAATAGTCTCGTACTACGGACTCATAAGTCTAACGATATAAATAATATATGTCTGACTGGAACGGTAATATTTATAAAAGGATGTTGCAATTATCTTGCTATAAAGAAATCTTAATAAAAAAAAAGTGATTGTTAGATAAGCCACGAAACAGAAGATCTGTTTGCCACTTAGAACATATTCCCTTCAGCTAGTCCCGTGGTCGGCAAACTGCGGCTCGAGAGCCACATGCGGCTCTTTGGCCCCTTGAGTGTGGCTCTTGCACAAAATACCACGGCCTGGGCGAGTCTATGTTGAAGAAGTGGCGTTAGAAGAAGTTTAGGTTTTAAAAATTGGGCTCTCCAAAGAAATGTCCATCGTTGTCCTGTTGGTGTTTGGCTCTGTGGACTATGAGTTTGCCCACCGCTGCCCTGGCTGCAAGGCCTGGTGCTTCAGTGCGGCCTCGGAGAATGGGGTCAGGCGCGTCTCTGGGCCATTAGCACAAAGGTCACCCTCGGGGGTTTGAAGTCCTGCATCGTGTGATGTGAGCCATTGTACTGCCCCTCGGTTGGTGTGAGACACAGGATTTGGGTCTGGCATTGCATGCTGTCTCCTTAGAATGCTAACACCCCTCCCCCCTGCTTGCATCCTCTTCTCCCTGCTCACACCCCCTTCTCCCTGTTCACCCCCCCTTCTCCCCGCTCACATCCTCTTCTCTCTGCTCACACCCCCTTCTCCCCACTCGCACCCTCTTCTCCCTGCTCTCACCCCTTCTCCCTGCTCTCACCCCTTCTCCCTGCTCACACCCTCTTCTCTGTTCACACCCCCTTCTCTCTGCTCACACCCCCTTCTCCCTGCTCACACCCTCTTCTCTCTGCTCACACCCCCTTCTCTCTGCTCACACCCCCTTCTCTCTGCTCACACCCTCTTCTCTCTGCTCACACCCCCTTCTCCCCGCCCACACCCCCTTCTCCCCGCCCACACCCCCTTCTCCCCGCTCACACCCCCTTCTCCCTGCTCACACCCCCTTCTCCCTGCTCACACCCTCTTCTCTCTGCTCACACCCCCTTCTCTCTGCTCACACCCCCTTCTCCCTGCTCACACCCCCTTCTCTCCGCTCACACCCCCTTCTCTCCGCTCACACCCCCTTCTCCCTGCTCACACCCTCTTCTCTCTGCTCACACCCCCTTCTCTCCGCTCACACCCCCTTCTCTCCGCTCACACCCCCTTCTCCCTGCTCACACCCCCTTCTCTCCGCTCACACCCCCTTCTCTCCGCTCACACCCCTTCTCTCCGCTCACACCCCCTTCTCTCCGCTCACACCCCTTCTCTCCGCTCACACCCCCTTCTCCCTGCTCACACCCTCTTCTCTCTGCTCACACCCCCTTCTCTCCGCTCACACCCCCTTCTCCCTGCTCACACCCCCTTCTCTCCACTCACACCCGAGCTGACATGAAAAGCAGGTCGCTCTTAGGGGCGCACCAGAACCGTGACCTGGGGAGCTGGGTCCAGGGGATCCTGGTGGACGTGTGGCTGACGGGCGTCCATTTGCTGTGCGTGGAGGGCAGAGGGGAAGGTTGGCTCATTGTCGGAGGCTGAGGGGACAGGGAGAGGGTCACTGGTCTCTGTCGTCCATGCTGTGTCCACCCGGAAGCCCTCTCTCTGGCGTGGGGCGTGTTTGTGTCCATGGACACCCGAGGAGTGAGCGCTGAGCTCACTTCCCTCTCGCGGGAGCCAGGGGGCCCTGTCGCTGGGCTCCAGGGCTGGACGTCGCAGGCTGCTCCTGCCCCCGGGCTCCAAGGACTGAGCCAAAGCAAGGCTAGTTGGACTCGTGGCCATGTGTTTGTGTGGCACGTGGGGCTAAGAGGCAGATCTGTATGTTGGTGTCATAGCAGCTCTGTCGCCTGCTGGCTGTTGGTGTCAAACTCATTGCACTCTCTGAACCCCAGTTCCTCCTCCCTCAAATGGGGGTGGCCCGGCTGGTGTGGCTCAGGGGTTGAGCATCAACCTATGAACTGGGAGGTCACGGTTTGATTCCAGTGAAGGGCATATGCCTGGGTTACGGGCTCGATCCCCAGTATGGGGCAGAGCAAGAGGCAGCAATCAGTAATTCTCTCTCATCATTGATGTCTCTCTCTCCCCCCCGTCCCTTCCTCTCTGCAATCAGTAAAGATACCTCTTAATAATAGACAAATATGTACATCGACCATACCTCTGCTACTCCGCCAGTGATATGCAAATGAACCCAACAAAGATGGCAGTTAATTTGCATACACAGGCACTGAGTGATGGGGGGCGAGAGACGCAGGCATTCTGCCCCACCCCTGGACTCTTAGGGCCTCTGGCCAGCATGGGACGGCGGGGCTGGAGCAGAAAGAGGCGGCTCCAGGGCCTGAGCTGGAGTGGAAAGGAGGTGCCGGCAGCCGGGGAAAGGAAAGCCCATTCTAGCATGAATCTCCGTGCATTGGGCTTCTAGTTTGAAAATAAATAAAATGGGTCTAGCAGCGTGTATTTGCAGGGTGACTGGGAAGAATCAGTGTAATATGTGCGAAGTCCCTGAGCGTGCTTATGGTGCCCGACACGTTTATTACACAAACATGTCCGAATCAGTTTGATTTGTGAGGTGTTGGCAGCATGGCGTCTGTATCCGGGAGACACCGGCCGTTTCCCTCCATGCGCTCACCTCTCCTGCTTATGAAAGTCACGGCCATTGGTACAGACACAGTCAGCGGGAAACGCTTAAGCCCATTGGAGGGAGAGAACTGGGCCGCGCCCAGACTCGGGGACCCCTGGGGGTCCGGTCATGATCGCCTTGTGTGTTCAAAAGCCTTTGCCAGCGAGAGATGTCGGCTTTTGTCCTGGGAACGAGGTGCCTGCTGAGGGGAAGAAAAGACCCCTGGGAAACCCCGTCTTCTTGGCAGAGAGACGTGTTTTCCATGTCTGTCTGGCCTCTCGGGACACGGATGATGCTTTGTCACCCACGCTCTGAGGAAGCACTATTTTCCGTTTTCTGTTGTGTCTGGAGCCCGGGACTGGCAGTGCCTCGCCTTCCCAGAGAGAAATGAAAGACTGTCTTTAACTTGGGGGGAAACAAAAGACCACCTCTCCCTTCAGGGCTGTCGATGAACTTGCTGTTTTACCCACCGATACAATGACTCCTGATTTGGAATTGGACACAAGAAAACTCTCCCTCCTACTACACTAGCGGTCAGCAAACTCATCAGTCCACAGAGCCAAATATCAACAGGATGACGATTGAAATTTCTTTGGAGAGCCACATTTTTTTAAACTTAAACTTCTTCTAATGCCATTTCTTCAACATAGACTCGCCCGGGCTGTGGGATTTTGTGGAAGAGCCACACTCAAGGAGCCAAAGGGCCATATGTGGCTTGGGAGCCTCGGTCTGCTGCTCTGTTGACTAATGAGCTTGCCAACCGCTGTACCATATCGCTGGCTAATGCTGACCACTGTCTGGAGGCACTGAGCTGATGTTGGGGAGACGGCCCCGTGAAGGGGAGCTCACCCTCTCAGGGAACCTCAGGGAAGCGGCCAGGAAGCCTGAGCCTGGCGGGAGGGGGTGGGGACTTGGGCTGTCCTTCATCACCTGCCGAGGACCGGGGACAGGCCTGAGGCCCCACTGAATTTCAGAGCACCAGGGATTCCAGATGAAGGTGTCCGTGCACCCCCAAGCCTTCCGGGCGCACAGGATGAACTGTCTTGTCCAAGATTGCTTGAACCCCAAGGTCCACACCCCCTCACTTCTTCCAGGCCAGCATGGTGTGGGGGCCAGCTGTTCCTCCTCCTCCTCCTCCTGGGTCTTATCCTCTGCAGGAAAACGCAGCCTCATTCCATGCAACTCGAGAGCCTCTCTCCATTGGAGTCTCTCTTTGGCATAAGAGGAGGAATCTGGACTTTGCTGAAAAATAGGCACCTAGCGTGAACTGGCTAAGAAGAGCCAGATAACGAGGGGAAAGGCTCCTGAGTTACACAAAAATAAAAATAAGAAGAGGGAGCTGAAGGCACGTCTGACATACCAATCCCTGAGGGTGTCGACAGAGGCCAAGCTAAAAATAGTCACAGCCCCAGGTCCGAGGAGGGGGACGGGTGGATGGGAGCTGTCCGGTTGTCGCTCCCGGGGGTGGCTTTGTCCACCCGCAGAACCCGGCCAGGCTGTTGGGTTGTTAAGGGCTCGCCATCACTCCAGACCCAGCCAGCAGGCGGGGGGTTTGAAGATCACGAGGTAACATCCAAGATTTAAGAGGACCCTAACATGGATGAAGAAGGGCTGCTAAGGTGAGGGAGGATTTAATGGGGAGAAGCTCAGGGTAACAGCTTTATTTCCCTCTTTGGAAGCTGGGAAGCTCCAAGGCACCGGCGTTGAGAGACAGGATCTTAAATTTTGCAGTTACAGATCACAATTACAACGGGAACGGGCCAAAACCAGGTTGCGGTTGAGTCCCAGAGCCCATTCCCTTCTAAGTCATTTTTTCGGTACCCGTACTGATCATGTCCTGTGTGTGTGTGTGTGTGTGTGTCTGTGTGTGTATGTGTGTGTGTGTGTGGCTGGTGTGTGTGTGTGTGTAGCGTGATTGCTTTCTTAACCTCATGGTTATAGCTGCCACCATTTTCACTGAAACTCTGAGGGCAGGAATCATCGCTTATGGCTGTGTCTCACTCTATGTCCTTACTGTGCAATAGGAACGGGGCTAAGCAACATATTATTTAATTCTCGCAGATTAAATGAGGTGGGTCTAACTCTTTTCATTTTACCTGAGCAAATTAAGGGGAACCATGGCACACTAAATATCCGATAGAGTCTGTAAGGATTACAGCACATGATGTAGGTTGCAAATATTATATTTTGCTCCCTTATCTTTAATTTTGTCATTGTCCATCATGTTCTTACTTTTTATCCCAGGAGTCTAAAATGGACAGCTGTTCATGTCTTTTAATAACCCCATTTATTTCTAAAAATACAATTGAGTATAAACATTTTCTGGATAGAGAAGAGGATAAAGCTATGAACAGGAATAAAGCAGCCCTATTTGTATCTTTATACATTTCCCTTCCCTCTCTCTTAGAAAATATATTTTGATATATTTTTACAGAGAGGAAGGGAGAGGGATAGAAAGTCAGAAACATCGATGAGAGAGAAACATCAATCGGCTGCCTCCTGCACATCCCCTACCGGGGATTTGCCCACAACCAAGGTACATGCCCTTGACCGGAATTGAACCCAGGACCTTTCAGTCTGCAGGCTGACTGTTCTATCCGCTGAGCCAAACCTGTTAGGGCAAGAAAATATTTTATCAAGACAAAAGAAAGTGCCATGAGAAAGTGGATTTTAAAATATGGTAATTGGGCACCTGGTGAAATATATTTTGAGCAATGCTAATCATGTGTGTCAAGATAAAAGGAAATTAAGGAGGCTTCAGTTTTCAGTTCTCTTCGGAAAAATCAATTACAAAGCAGTTACGCTGCTAACACTAAAAAACAAATCCCGGGGTTTAGTTAATAAAAAAGCCTCCACTTCTTGAAGGTTTGTTTTTCCATCCAACAGAAGAAACGGGGAACATTGATTTTTTTTGAGGAAGAAAGGGCTGTACACAGCAGGTAGCTCGAAATCCAGGCGGATTCTTGACCTCAGCCTATTTGGCTCCGAAATGGCCCACCCAGGGAAAAGGTCTTCAGAAAGCCGTCCCCGGCCTACGGAGCTCTGGGCCATGGGTGGGGGCTCCCCCGACTTCTGACTCTAACTCGGGGAGCCCCTCTGGAGCTCGACTGGCAGCTTACTTGGGGTTCAGAACATCGGGACTCAAATTCACGGCTGGATGAAATCGCTCTGATGATGTACAGTGGGGTCCTCAGTGCTGGCTGCGTATCATCATCGCCTGGGGAGCTTCTGTTGTCGTGGTTAATTCTCACCTGAGGATGTTTTTCCTTTTTTTTTTTTTTAAAGAAAATGTTTTTATTGATTTTAAAGAGAGAGGAAGGGAGAGAGAGAGAGCCGTGGTCGGCAAATTGTTCTCTCGAGCCACCTGCAGCTCTTTAGCCCCTGGAGTGGGGCTCTTCCACAAAATACCACGGCCTGGGCGAGTCTATGTTGAAGAAGTGGCCTTAGGAGAAGTTTAAAAAATGTGGCTCTCCAAAGAAATCTCAATTGTTGTCCTGTTGATATTTGGCTCTGTGGACTAATGAGTTTGCCCACCACTGCACAGAGACATAGAAACACTGATGAGAAACATCCATTGGCTGCCTCCTGCACACTCCACATTGGGGGCCGAGCTCACGACCCCGGCATGGGCCCTGACCGGGAATCAAACTCTGCCCTCCTGGCTCAGGTCAGTGAATTGTTACGAATTGCTGAGTCTATATCATTGAGAGTCAACCCCTGGGCAACACCAGCCAGACCCGAGGATTTTTTTTTTCCCGTTGAATTTTAGAGAGAGTGGAAGGGAGAGAAACATCGATGTGAGAGACAAACTCATGGATGGGTTGCCTCCTACATATGTTCTGACTAGGGCCAGCGATTGACTCTGCCAGCCAGGTGCATGCCCTGGACCAGGAATCGAATGCGAGACCCTTCGGTCCTTGGGCGGACCCCCTCACCTCAAACACCGGGCTGGGCTCCCGGGAGGTTTATACGATTCAGATGCCGGGCCGTCCTCAGAGAACTGACGGAGGTTAGCTGGAGTGGGCACACCGACCATCATTCCACTGCAATCTCAGCCCACCTTTCACCGAGACAACCCCGTTGTCACTTGCTGCTCTTGGGTGGCCAGAACCCGGCTGTCACCCTGTCTCCCTTTTGTCCCATGAAACCAGCGACACGAAGGTGACAGCCACCGCGGAAGAAGTCCTCCGACAAGAGCAGTGCCTGCTGCTCATCGCCTCTCAGACAAGCGATTAATAATTCATGGCAATTAACCGAGTTACGAGTTCCTCTCCCGATACGTTCGCAGACATGAATAGATTAAATGGTAATTGCCGTCAGAGTTTATGCTCCATTTCGCGTCCCCGATAAAAGTTTATCTTGTGGAACTCACTTTGTATTTCCTTTTGATATATTCATCACTGGATGCAATGCACTATATTAAAATATTTATTATCAACCTATCAAATATTAACCACGTTTAAATTATAGGGATGAAAGAAAACAAATAGGCTACTTGTTTAAGTTTGCATGATTCTCCTTCTTTTAATAGGATGTGGATGGGTATGCTGTGTCCGCGATGATATGAGATCCTGCCCCTTCCATAAGTTTTGATGAGGTACGTGTATGCCCTTGACCTCCCACCACCACTGTTTTAACCTTAAGCGATAAAGACAGACGCAACCCGGAACTCTCCATCAGCCCATCCCAGGTTAAAGGCCGCACGCATTACCCCCCACCCCTTTAATGTGCCAGGAATCATGGGAGGATCTTGTTAACACACAGATTGGCCTGGGCTGGGGCGCGGGCTCTGCAGTGCACCGCACTTGCAGGTGGTGCTCATGGACTGAGCCCCCCGGGGAAGCTGCACTAGAGGAGGGTGTGCGGGTGACCTCGCCTCTCTCAGCCTCCGTTCCTGGACCTGTAAAGTGGGGATATCTGCTAAAAGGGTTGGATGCAGGTCCAACAAGGCTACGGGGATGGCGAGCCACCATTCCTGGCTCGCAGTAGGACTTCGGTGTTTTTTTTAAGGAATGAGAGTATGAATCACAAATGAGCGAATGAGTGAAGGAATGACTGTATGGGCAACTGAGTGGATCGGGCAACTCTCTAGCCAGCCCTGTTTGCTGGGGAGATTGAATTCGAAAGATGCAAGACTCTCTTAAGAAGCCCTTCGACCGCCTGATTGAATCAACCTTGGTGGCCGAAGGTGGAATGAAGGGCATACACCTCCTACTGGGTATGGTGTGATCTGACCTCAGGTGTTGTGCATGGAGGAATTCAAGGAACTGACTGATTCAAAAACGTTTGATTAGATGCACCTGCCAATAGGCGACCCACAAACTCTCCCTCCCACGACTGTGGACAGTCTTCATAACTTCAGAACTTTCCAGACCTGATAAAATCAGAAGTTGTATGTCACCTCCATAGGCAGCTTAGCATCCTGGGTACAAAATCAACAACTTTCATTGTATTTTAATTAGAAAGAAATGGGGCGCAGTATCTCAGCAGAAGCCTTACAATGCATCCAAACGCCGTCTACACGGAAATGGTGACGCTGAGTCAGCACAGTCATTGAAAATGCTGTGATTGCCATCTGTCATCCAGCCCCAAGAAACGCCAAGCTATCCTGGTAACAGGCCTACCTGTAAACCCCCAAACTCTGTCTTTTTGCACTTAAAATCTGTGTGGACGGTGCAGTTGTCCATAGTATAGATTTTCATGATAAAGATTACAGATTAGCATAAGACTGAGTCCATGGGGTCAATACTACTAATTAAAAAGAGGTCTTGCTGCGATTCCTAAAAATAATTACATCGATATTTCATTATTTCCTAGTGTTTTGTCTCTGAGACGCAGGTCTGTTCCCCTAAAGGCATTGTAGCTCAGAAGAAATAGCCATACCACATGACACTCCTCCTACGACGGGAAGGAATGCTGTTAAAAATACATCTTAGCAATGGTTTCTGTCCTGAAAGACCCCAGCCACGTCTGGATGAACTCGACTGCTAGCCACAGGGATGAGCTGGGATGGCGGTTGGATGCAGAGCAGATGAACTGTGCATGGATTTCTGTGTACGTGTCCATTCCAGATGAAATCCCGTTTTAATGAAGTCACACCAGTTGCTGAGTGTTTAATGCCGGCCTCCCCTCCCCACTGGTGGCGATGGAAAACTGAAGGTTAACTCTCCTTTTTTAAAAACAGAGAACTTGCCCGATTGGCGTGGCTCAGTGATTGACCTTCGACCTACAAACCAGGAGGTCACAGTTCGATTCCCGGTCAGGGCACAGGCTCAGTCCCCAGGGTGGGGCGTGCAGAAGGCAGCTGATCAATGATTCTCTCTTATCATGGATGCTTCTAACTCTCTCCCCCTTCTCCCTTCCTTTCTGAAATCAATAAAAACATATTAAGAAAAACATATTAAGACAAAGATGGGACGAAAGCTGATGCCACTTACGTAGAGGTGGGCCGTGGCATTCTATTCCTGTGGGCAGAGCCACACGATTTTCCTGAATTTCCAAGGCTCAAAAGGCTCATCACACTCAACAGGGCGTTGGGACAGGAAAGGCATGGGTTCGAAGCCCGGGTCTGCCCCCAATGCAGAGTCATCACCTCCGCTATCAAAGGCGAGGGTAAGACATGCGTTCTCCACAGGGTCCCGCGCTTTCCCCCGGGGCCCTCGGCGTGGCCACCTGACGTTATTGTAATTCTCTCGTCCTGGAGCTTTTCGCTGATATTCGAGGCGACAGGCTGTGCTGCTCACGGGGACGGATGATGCCGCACACCAACTGGACAGCACGAGGGCGCCTCCCTGCTCCTCCATCAGCGGCTGATTGGCCACATTGTCCTAAATTGACTCGGCCCGCGCGGGCGCCTTTAAATGGTTGGCACCAACCATGGTCTCGTCCTGGAAATCCTAACCATTTTCTTAATGTGAATTAGGGCTTGGTAAATAGGAATTATTTAGACACATCCCTGTGGTACCCAGGACTAGACAGGGCATGCGTCAATGAAATGGTTTTTGTTTAAAAATTTTAAAAAAATGTATTTTCATGGATTTCAGAGAGGAAGGGAGAGGGAAAAGAGAGAGCAATATCAATGATGAGAGAAAATCAACCAGGGCCTGTGCCATGACCTGGAATTGAACCTTGACCTCCTGGTTCATAGGTCGATGCTCAGCCACTGAGCCACTCTGGCTGGACTAAAATAGGTTTTTTTTTTAAATGTTCTCTTCTGTCTCCTGCTTTTTGTCCTCTCCCCTTGACTGAAAGGTCCCCCGTCTCTTCCTTTCTAACTGCTGTCCGAGTTCGGAATACATCAGACCCCGACGTGCAGGCAGAGCCCCCTTTTTTACTTTCCCAAGTGACTGAGACAACACCCAAAGGAGATTTCGTGGCACACAAAATTGGACGGAATTCAAATTTCCCACAGATGTCACCAGAACGCAGACCGCCCCCGTTTGTGCTGTGTGGCCCAGTTTCAGGCCCAGCCAGCAGCTGACAGAGGTGAGAAGCCGGGACAGAGGTGACATGGTCCGCAAAGCCTCAGCTATTCGCTGTCTGTCCTTTCCCTGGACGGGAGACGGGGGCCCGCCCTGGGGACTCACCCCAAAGCCTCCGTCCCCATCGGCAAAGGGGAACGACCGACTCCTGCAAAAGGCCACAGCCAACTCCACGAGCCATCGATCCTCACGGTCGCTCCGCTCGCCGCGTCCCCGCATGGGAGTGGGGGCGCCTACCCGGTTGAATTTTCAGGGTTCCCGTCTATAAAGCTAGGAGAATGCTCTCACCTCACCTGGGAAATACGAGGATGCATTTATTGACATTCCCGACACAATGGCAAAGGCGCCGCAAAGAGCTATTTATAGCTTGAAGATAATTATTATTCCTCAGAAACGCGGTCGTATGCAAACGGGTCAGGTCATCGCATCTGTTTTTAAAGACGCAGCGTCTACCCCCAGTTGTCCGTTCCTGCCAGGCCCCTGCCCGCACCGACACCAGCCGGGGAGGCGAGTTGCACCACGCGGGGTTTCCTCAGACGGGCACGCAGAGTTTCAGACCCGCTGGGAGCCTCAGACCATCAGAAACTGCCTAGGCCAGTGGTCGGCAAACTCATGAGCTGACAGAGCCAAATAGCAACAGGACAACGGTTGAAATTTCTTTGGAGAGCCAGATTTTTTAAATGTAAACTATATAAGTAGGCACGCTGTTATTAACTTCATTAGGGTTCTCCAAAGCTGGCCTTTGCTAAAAACTCTAGGGGCCAAAGAGCCGCATGTGGCTCTTGAGCCGCGGTTTGCCGACCGCTGGCCTAGGGCTTCCTGGGAGGAGGTGCAGAGAGAAGACCACAGTGGCTGAGGCCACAGTCCTCAGGAAGGCGGCAGCTGCCACCCCCAGAAACAGGGGCCCCGGCTTCACCAGACGGTAGCTCTCAGGTGCCCTCCCACCCGGCTCCCCTGGGGCTCCTCCACCCCAGAATCCTGCTGTGCTGGCCCCGAGGCCGAGCCCATCCCCGAATTCAAAATTCTTCCCCTACACATGTCAGGTGCCTGGCCCTTTAGCAAATGGGCTGGTTTTAATACTTAGATGTTACAGATGTGGTTAGAAGAGTCTGAGGTTCTCTCTCTCTCTCTCTCTCTCTCTCTCTCTCTCTCTCACACACACACACAGCCTTACGAGCAGGTGAAGAATGGCTCAGGAGCACCTCCATTCACGCTCTGCCTCAGGAAGGAAGGAAGGTCACGTGTGGGATGTCCACGGAGCCTCCTGATGGTCTAACCCAGGGGTCGGCAAACTCATTAGTCAACTGAGCCGCAGTTTGCCGACCAGGCGTCTAACCCTCAGTGAGTCCGCGCTGCTGCTTCTGCTCTGGGTTCATCACAGGTAAAACCAGGCCTGCATTTCTCCACCGGCTCTGGCCTCTCGCACCCCTTTCCCTGTGAAACATGGGTGGCCCCGTGGTGTGAAATGGCAGACTGGGGCGTATTTGTCCTCCTCAATATTCTCAAGCAAACAGGGACACCAGCCTGGATTGCCAGGTACATGCGGAGAGAGGGGCCCCCAGGTTGGAGCCCAGGCCCCTCTGGGTGGGGCCGATCGCTGAGCAGCAGGCACCCCGGGGTGGCGGGAGGCAGCCTGGGCTTGTGCCCACAGCCTCCCCCCCCGCACCCCCCCTCTCCGGGTCTGTCACAGTCACAGCTGCAGCAGCTCCAGAGCTCGGGGATTTGAACACATTGGGATCTGGCCCTGCTGTGTGGGGCGCTCTGAACAGCTCGCTCTGAACAGCTGCCCAGCAGCCTCCGCTTCCTGTGCCCCCCCCCCCCCCGGCCGGGCCCTGAGTGCTGGGGAGCTTAGCCCCTCTCACAGCCTCAGGCTAAGCCCACGGCTCCCGGGGCCACAGTCTGAAGCGTCGGAGGTCGTGGGCTTTGCTCTCGACCCCACACTAACGTGGCGTTCGGAACGGAGGGAGCCGGGCGGAGTGGCTCGATGGTGGAGCATCGGCCTCTGAACCAGCAGGTCAGGGTTCGATTCCCGGTCAGGGCACAGGCCCAGGTGGCCGGCTCCATCCCCGGGGGAGGGGGGGGCGTGCAGGAGGCACCCGATCAGTGATTCTCTCTCATCAACGATGTTTCTATCTCTCTCCCCGTTCCTCTGAAATCAATAAAAATAATAATGTCATTACCCAAGCGGCAGCTTCTGGCATGGCAGAGGGGCGTGGCCTCATCCTGACGAATCAGGAGGAATTTCACCTGGGAGCCACCCCGGGGTTCCCTCTTCTAGGTGATCAAATGAGCCTCCCCTCCCCTCCTCCCTGGCCCCCCCCCCCAACTCTCAGGAGGACTCCCCACCCTGTGTGGTGCCCACAAATGATGCTCCTACCTTTGGGCCCCCTAATATTGTCCTTCCCCGGAGGCTCCCTCCTGGCCCAGGTCTGTTCAGAGAGCACCCCTTCCCCCTCCACCCCCTCCCTGTCAGGAGCTGAGCCGCAGGGGCTCCAGCGCCCACCCTGCTCTCCTGTTGGGGGTGTGGCTCAGCGAGGACAGGAGCCCGGCCCGGGGCCTCAGCGACAGGCGAGCAGGCCCGTGAGTGACCCGGCCCGCACACTCGTGGCCACGAGTACTGGGGAAGGAATGACTGTGGCCTGTGTGTGTGTGTGTGGGGGGGGTCAGCACTCGTTTAAGTGACGTGACGCCTGTCGGGGGACGCAGCCTGTGAGGTCGAAGGTGAAATGAGCTGATGCTCTGGGACCCGGTGCAGGGCGTGAACACTCACAGGGAGGTGCCCGGAGGCACATCCTCACCCAGAGGCGCTGGGAGCGTCATGTCCGTGACTACATGTTGTTGGGCCCGTGGGGGAGCTGATCTTACGGGGATTGGGGGGTGGGGGGGGGGAGAAAGGAGGGAGAGCCCCTCCGGGACCCTCCTGGCCCAGCAGCCACGGGGGGGTGGGGGGGTGGGGGGGGATGACTCAGAGGACAGGCGGGGGAGGAATCCGAAGCCTCGCTCTGGAAACCAGTGAGCACGGAGAACCTGGCCAGGGAGACGGACCGATGGATGGCTGGACGGACAGACGGAAGCCCTGGTGGTCAGGAGGGAGCAGAGAGAAGAGTGAGAGGGCCCAGCCGTGGCTCTTACACAAAACCTCACTGCCCCTCCCCTGCCTCCTGGGCCCCGGTCAGAGGTGAGAGGGGAGAGGCCTCGGGTCTTGCACTTGACTTCCATTGAAGCAGGACCTTTCCTGAGAGCATCGCTCTTAGGAGCCCGGGCTGCTTCTGTTTGAACTTCCCCGGAGTGTGGGGACTTCTCCGTCCCCAAGGCAGCGCCTGCGGCTCTCCGGCTCTCGGGCCCCTGGAGAGGGTGATGGCTGCAATCTGCGCGGCTCCGTGTGCGCACCCACGGGTCCCCTGTCTTCCTGAGCCAGCAAGTGCGGTGGTTGCCTAACAGTCCTTCCGACCGGCCCACACCTGTGCCCTCAGGCCTGCTCAGCCCTCTGCACATCGCTCCTCAGACACGGGCCCCTCCGTCACACTCCGCTGTTCCCAGGACGGCTCTTCACTGCTGGTCAATCCGCACCCGAGGGTGTTTTCCCATTGAGTTTTAAAGAGAGGGAGGGAGGGAGGGAGGGAGGAGGAGAGAGTGGGAGAGGAGGGGCGGAGGAGAGAAAGAGAGAGCAAGAGCGAGAGAGAGAGAGAGAGAGAGCGAGAGCGAGCGAGAGAGAGAGAGAAAGAGAAAGAGAGAAGGGAGGAGAGAGAGAGAGAAGGGAGGAGAGAGAGAGAGAGAAGGAGAGGGGAGAGGGGGGGAGAGAGGGGGAAGAAAGAGAGAGAGAAGGGGGGACAGAGAGAGAGAGGAGAGGGGGGAGAGAGGGGAGGGGGAAAGAGAGGAGAGGGGAGAGGGAAGAGAGAGGGAGAGGGAAGAGAGAGGGAGAGGGAAGAGAGAGGGAGAGGCAGAGGGAGAAAAATACCCATCGGTTACCTCCCATACGCCCCTGGACCACGATCGAACCTGCAGCCAATAGCAGGTGTGTGCCCCGAACGGGAACCAGGAGTCGAACCTGCAGCCTTTCTGGTCCCCAACCAGCCGGCCACACCCAGGGCTGACGGAGCCTTAGTCTCCCCATGCACGGAGCGGTCTTCCCGCAGCCGGCCTCCCCGCACGCCCCGCGCCGCCGGCGTGTGCAATGCGTGTACAGCACGAGTTCTCGCCCGGGGCTCCCACACAGCCGCCTGCGCTTGGCCCCGGATAATCCTGAGTGCTGACCCCCCTCTCCCCCCTCCCCCCTACACAGGCCGCAGCCATTCCTTCCCCAGGACCAGTGCTAGGTCCTGCTGTCACCCCCTCTCAGAGGGAAACTGCGCTTCCAGAGCCCAAGGAACCCCCCCAGTCGTGAAGGCAGGAAGGGGTGGAGGTGAGATTCAAACCCGGGTCCATGGGACTCCAGAGCCCATGTCCACACTCACGTCCACAGACATAAGCGATGGTGGTGACCGGCAAGATGGACCTTTCTGACCGCGGTTCCGCGTGGCTCCTCTAGGGGCCTCGGCCCCGGTCCCGCTCCCTCCTCGCCTGGCACTGCCCCCTGAGGGCGGCTCATGGCTGCCAACGCCACTGTGAGCCCTCTCCGCCCACTGACTCTCCTGGGTGTTGGTTCCTTGTCCTCAGGTTAAGGTCATTGCCATTGACAACGAGGCTGACCCAGGGGTGGGTTCAACTCAGGGCAAGCAGAAGTGTGCGTGGGGAAGAGGGAAGAGAGACAGGAGAAGGGGAGAGGGAGAGAGAGACAGGGAGAGAGAAAAGAGAGGGAGAGAGGAGGACAGAGGGAGAGAGAAGAAGAGGGAGAGAGGAGGACAGAGAGAGAGAAGAAAAGAGGGAGAGAGAAGGACAGAGGGAGAGAGAAAAGAGAGGGAGAGAGAAGGACAGAGGGAGAGAGAAGAGAGGGAGAGAGAAGGACAGAGGGAGAGAGAGAAGAGAGGGAGAGAGAAGGACAGAGGGAGAGAGGAGGACAAAGGGAGAGAGAGAAGAGAGGGAGAGAGAAGGACAGAGGGAGAGAGAGAAGAGAGGGAGAGAGAGAAGAGAGGGAGAGAGAAGGACAGAGGGAGAGAGAGAAGAGAGGGAGAGAGAAGGACAGAGGGAGAGAGAAGAGAGGGAGAGAGAAGGACAGAGGGAGAGAGAGAAGAGAGGGAGAGAGAGAAAAGAGGGAGAGAGGAGGACAGAGGGAGAGAGAGAAGAGGGAGAGAGAAGGACAGAGGGAGAGAGAAGAGAGGGAGAGAGAAGGACAGAGGGAGAGAGAGAAGAGAGGGAGAGAGAAGGACAGAGGGAGAGAGAGAAGAGAGGGAGAGAGAAGGACAGAGGGAGAGAGAGAAGAGAGGGAGAGAGAAGAGAGGGAGAGAGAAGGACAGAGGGAGAGGGAAAGTCATCAATCCGTTGCCTCCCTAGGCATCCTGAGTGGGGATCGAGCCCACACAACCCCCTTTTTGGTGGACGGGGTGACACTCTAAGCCACTGAGCCACTGGCCAGGGCTGCACTGTCTGCTCCTGCACGTGCCAGAAGCTGGCCCTCCGGCTCCTGGATCCCACCTGACCTTGGCCGACTCACGGCCAGCTTCCGGACGCCCTGACAACAGGTGGCGGAACATCCCACACCTGCCTTGCATCACGTAGACCTGTGTCTGGCAGGTGGCTACAGGGACCTTCTGGACAGACCAGAACCCCGCCTCCGGAAAGCCCAGAGCCCCTCCCATACTACCCGGAGCCCCCTCCCCTCCATACAGCCCAGACCCCCTCCCTCCATACAGCCCGGACCCCTTCCCCTCCACACAGCCCGGACCCCCTCCCTCCATACAGCCCGGACCCCCTCCCCCCCATACAGCCCGGACCCCCTCCCCTCCACACAGCCCGGACCCCCTCCCTCCATACAGCCCGGACCCCCTCCCTCCATACAGCCCGGACCCCCTCCCCTCCACACAGCCCGGACCCCCTCCCTCCATACAGCCCGGACCCCCTCCCCCCCATACAGCCCGGACCCCCTCCCCTCCACACAGCCCGGACCCCCTCCCTCCACACAGCCCGGACCCCCCCTCCATACAGCCCGGACCCCCCCCCTCCACACAGCCCAGACCCCCCCTCCATACAGCCCAGACCCCCCCTCCATACAGCCCGGACCCCCCCCCTCCACACAGCCCGGACCCCCTCCCTCCATACAGCCCGGACCCCCTCCCCACAGGCCCTGTGTGCTGATGCTTCCCGAGGGCCGAGCGAGCAAAGCGCCCGCAGCCCCGGTCCAATAAGGCAGACATATGTGGCCGCTCCCGCCATCTGGCCAGTCCTAATTGAGCCGTTCCTGTCCGCACGGAGCCACGGCTGACGGCGGCCTGCGGGAGAACGGGAACGTCTCCTCGATCGCTCAAACGCTCGGCGTATGCTGCGGGGATGCCGCTTCAGACCTTCGGGGCACGGAGAGTGGTCAGAGCCGACTCACGTTTACTCAAGATTTCCCATGTGGACAGCAAACCGCGGGAGGCCCCTCTCTGTCGGCACCATTGTCTCCTGCGCCGGGGGTGGGCCCGGCGTCCGACGCCGGCCGGCCGGGGCCCGGGTGCAGGGCTGGTGCAGAACAACACGCAGAGCAGGCTCCGCAGAATGCCCGGAAGCTTCTGCTCAGAGTTTGAGATTCACATTCCCTGGACACACCACCCAACAGGCCACATTCCCCGGACATATGACGTGACTCGCATTCAGAAGGTCTGATGACTCCCCCCCCGCCCCCAGCGATGAGGCTGGACCGGGTGACCCCGGCCTCCATCCAGGGCTCCCCGAATGGTGCCCCACCACAGAGGCGTAACCAGCATTGGTTTTAGCCACTCGGCCTCCCCTGGCGTCATGCCTCTTAGATGGATCACCGTTAGGTTTCCGGCTAAGATTCGGTGATGGGAACAGTACGAGACGTAGAGATCCATGTAATTGATGGGCTCCGGGGCCCCGGGTCCCTCCTGGCTCAGGAAATATACGAACCACAGACACACCGGCCCCCGTTCCGCGGCGAGGGCTCCAGGCCGGGTCCCGATTGTGCCCCTGGATTTACGGTCCCGCCAGGCGCACGAACCCGCGGACGGTATTTCACAGTGAGTGGCTCTCGCCACCGGAGCGGCCGAGCCGGCCTCAGAGACCCCGGCCGGGCGGCGGACAGACTGCCCTCTCTCCTCGCCATCAAGCGTGGCGTTGGGCGGCGTTTACTTTGTTATTTTAAAGGAGAAACGCGGGTAGTTAGTGCTTCCAGATGAAACCGCAGAAAGAAACACCCATGCAGTGACTATAACGAGGCCAACAGGCTGCCTTTCTTTGTCACAGCGGGGGGAGCGGAAGAGGGAGAAAGAGAAGAAAGTGGGGAAAGGAACGACGGAAAATAAACCCCCCGTCTTCCCCAAAGCAGACTTGGGAAAGTACCCTGGCTTTACGGAGTGGCTGAGACCGCTGCTTCTAGAACTTGTCAGGGAAGGGCCACTGGGGCCCCGGCGCCCACACCCCGGAGGGTCTCGGGTTCGATTCCCGGTCAACCAACCCCTGTATCGCTCTGACATCCGTGTTTCTCACGCACACTTTCCTCCCTCTCCCCCCTCCCCTGCATCCCTTCTACTCTTTCTCAAAGTCAATGGGAAAAATATCCTCGGTGAGGATTAAGCAAAAGTAATACAAATAATCCCAGAAAACAGCATTTGGGTGGGAAGCAAAGGCATTCTGAAACCCTCCTCCAACGGGAGTGCCGCTCGGAGCTCGCGAGGTGGGGGAGATGCCCCGGTAGCTTCCGGACTGGGGAGGAGCGCCTTTTTCTGCTCTGAGCGCTGCATGCTGGCCGGCCAGGCGGGGGTCCATGCTGCGGCGATCGGGCGGGGCAGCGCCCGGGTACTTACGTCGGCAGCCGGCGCGCCAGGAGTGGCCCGGCAGACACTGGTCGCACTTGGGCCCCGTGGCCCCCACCTTACACTCACAGAATCCCGAGCCATTACAGCGCTCGTGGACCGAGCCCAGCGGGTTACAGTAACACTCTGCGGAAACGAGACAACACAGGCTGCATGGATGGCCCGGGCCTGGGGGGGGGCCGGGACCCGTGCCACGTCCCTCACTGCCACGTCCATCCCCGCCACGTCCCTCATTGCCACGTTCCCCACCGCCACGTCCGTCCCCGCCACGTCCCCCACCGCCACATCCCTCACTGCCTCACCGCCACGTCCCTCACCGCCACGTCCCCCACCGCCACGTCCCTCACTGCTTCACCGCCACGTCCCTCACCGCCACATCCCCCACCGCCACGTCCCCCACCGCCATGTCTGTCCCCGTCACGTCATCCCCGCCACGTCCGTCACCGCCACGTCCATCACTGCCTCACTCCCTCCAGGACAGAGGCCGCCAATGAGATGCTTTGGCACAGGCAGCCACGCAGGGCCATTGATTTATCTGCCCAGCCTACCAAGGTATCGTGTTTATGATCTGGGAGGAAATCAACCAGAACCTTCCGGGCAGGTAAGGCGTCGCGCTCCCCACCTCGAAGGGGGCCGATGGAGAGGCCGTTTGGGGGGCCGCTGCCACGGCGTCATGAATGTCACCAGCAGTACGGACAGCCAGGCTACACACCACCGTCAGGGCCAGATCTGCAGGAACAACTCAATGGGCTGACCTTCCAGCTCCGGGTCCGAGAACCCCCGGACACGTGTAAAGCGCACCACGGACGCACTGTGCTCATTCACAGGCAGCTTTCCTTTGCGGCTGGGGCGACACCCTGTAGGGGCTGATCTACGAGGCTCTTACGCCCCGAAACGAGCCGTCGGGAAAGAGAAGAGACGCTGAAATCCCACGGAACTGTCTACGTTTGAGACCCTTCTCCCTACACGGTCTGGACTGTGGGCAATAAACAGGCACCGGGATGTTCTCCTGACTCCGCCGTGGCCTCAGGTGGGCACTGCCGGGCTCGAGGGCCGGACCGGGTGGCGTTGGCCTCCACGGGCTGAGGGCTCAGGACCGCCTGGTTGGCAGCGTGTGGAGTTTGGGGGACAGAGTCTCCTCGCCGACCACCCGCCGTGGGGCTGTGGGCAGGCTCTTGGGCACCTCTGTCTCTCACGTTCCCTCTCTAACCGGGTCTCAGGACGAGGCTTTCTTGTTCCAAAAGCAAACACACAACAAACGCCAAACCAAAGGATACCAAGCCCACAGCGGAACCTCCGCCCGGGGCCAGCCCTGGGGATTCCCGCTCCGCTCACCCCGTGGACAGTGTGAGGGTTTAACATCACAGAGGGCAGAGGCGCTCGCTCTTTCTGCCGTGGGGACTAGGTCGCTAATTTCTTCAAAGGATGTGGAAGGCCTTAGAACGGCGATCCATTTCGTGGTGGTGAAATCGTTCTCTTTCTACAGGTCACCCTTCTCCCGCTACAAACATGTGGGAGACTGACAGGTATACACAGGTAAACGTACGACGAGGCTCACTCTAACACGCTCTCTCCGTGACTGGCTTGCTTGGCCCTTAATAACTAGTTTTACTTTAAACCGGCATTTTCTGTCTTAATGTGTGTGTGTGCGTGTGTGTGTGTGTGTGTAGGGGGTTGTTTAAATTTTTTTAAAAAATAGTAATTCTGTTACGGCTTTAAGATGGTTTTCTGTGCATACGTGTAAGTGTGTACCTGTCTCCAAACTGTCATGTGTCTCCTACTGTTGAATGTGTATACGTTGGCTATAAATCACCGCCGTTTTGTCAGCCGGGTAGTAGACGTTTCTCTGGGCAACGTGTGTTCACATACTACCTTAGTCAACCAGCCCCTCAAAAAACTGATCCCTATAAAGTGTTACGACGCAAAAAATGTGTAGACGACGTTCCCCGCCCCCGCCCCTCCCGAAATGTGAAATGTCTGGTATATGCCAGTGGTTGTCTTAGGAAAAGGTGAGGGTGTAATGAATTTAGTCACGAGAATAAGTAACAAGAGGAGGTGCCATCTACAGTCCACCTTCCACACAAATACTTGGGTTTAGACCAGCGGTTCTCAACGTTCCTAATGCCGCGACCCTTTCGTACAGCTCCCCATGTGCTGGTGACCCCCAACCATAACATTATTTTCGCTGCTACTTCATACCTGTCATGTTGCTACTGTTATGAATCGTCGTGTAAATATCTGTGTTTTCCGATGGTCTTAGGTGACCCACAGATTGAGAACCGCTGCTGTAGAGCCTAAGACCATCGGAAAACACAGATATTTACATGACGATTCATAACAGTAGCACAATTGCAGTTATGAAGTAGCAACGAAAATAATGTTATGGTTGGGGGTCACCACCACATGAGGAGCTGCACTAAAGGGTCGTGGCATTAGAAAGGTTGAGAACCACTGGTTGGGAAATATCTATGTTTCCGATAGGACCATGCTGAGTGGCAGGTGCTGGGGGGAGGAGGATGGCCTTGGAGAGTTTTCTCTTCTTCTTTTTTTTTTTTTTTAAATATATTTTATTGATTTTTCACAGAGAGGAAGGGAGAGGGATAGAAAGTCAGAACATCGATGAGAAACATCGATCCGCTGCCTCTTGCACACGCCCTGCTGGGGATGTGCCCGCAGCCACGGTACATGCCCTTGACCGGAATCGAACCTGGGATCCTTCAGTCCGCAGGCCGACACTCTATCCGCTGAGCCAAACCGGCTTCGGCGAGTTTTCTCTTCTTTTATGAAACTAGGAAGAACAGGCAGAGCTGCCAGATTGAAAAACACCGAGGAATATTTTTGGAGGTTTGACTGCGTGGCTATACTGCGATTGATTCATAGGGTCCAAGTGTCTTGCGTTTGCTCCACAGAGGGGACCACTGAGGACCTGAACTTGGGCTTCAAGGAGAATAAAAAAGTAATACAGGATCAGCTGAGCTAAGTTCAGTAGCTGCAGGAAACCAGTCATTGCCTCACTCATAGAGATGTGAACAGAAAAATCAGGAAGGCTGGTGAACGTTCATCACTCTGAAAGGTCAGAGCTATGCACTCACTGTTTAGTTGAGACATTGGTAGTTGAAGAACCTTCCACTTGTTAGTCTTATGTAAATTCTTGCTGATTGACTATTATTGGAATTTCCTGACCTAAAGGATATGGTGTATCCCATAGTCTTAATAAAAGGGGATAGCAAGGCCAGAGCTAGGGCAGTCCTCCCCCTAGAGGACTCACACCCAGCCCCTAATACTCCCAAATGAATGCTTTTCTAGTCTCTTTCATTTGTGTGCAGCCTGCTCCAGATCCGGAATCCTGAAATGGAACCCAGGACCACACGCGACGTGAAAAGGGTCCCCACAAGTGCAATGGCTGAGCCCTGGTAGTGAAAACCCACGTCTCCGCTAGCTTCCTGCCGGGGCGTCTACAAGACCGGCGTGCAGAGACGTCCTCTCCACGTAACTGCTGAGCCCCACAAGGCAACGCCCTGCCTCTCTCTGGGGTCATGGCTGTGCTGGCGTGTGTGTGTGTGGAAATGGGGACCTTCACCAGCGATCCCAGAGCAGCAATTGCCGCGGCAACGTGGCTCAGCCTGCACTTTACGTTTGCCGGCCTGTGAAAGGATGCGAGCGGCGCTCATCTACTTCAGTAGAGTCCACGTTTGGTCAGAGACGATGGGCTGTTCCCCAGTGGATTGGATGGCCAGCTGCTCAAGAATTGGGAAAGCGCCTTTAAAAATATATATATATTTAGCGAGGATTTAGATAAAGTTCACATTTTTGGTGAGACTCCTGCCTCATTCTGTGAAAAGGCGTTGGGTAGATAGCCATTCATTTCTATGGGTGCCTTCTGTACAAGTGAATCCTCCGTTCCTTGTGGTGTATCCCAGTGGTCAGCCAGCCGTGGCTCAGGAGCCACATGCAGCTCTTTGGCCCCTTGAGGGTGGCTTTTGCACAAAATACCACGGCCTGGGCGAGTCTATTTGGAAGAAGTGGCGTTAGAAGAAGTTTAAAAAATGTGGCTCTCCAAAGAAATGTCAATCACTGTCCTGTTGATGTTTGGCTCTGTTGACTAATGAGTTTGCCCACTGCTGGTGTATCCTTTCAAATGCCACCCTCAGTTCTGCCCTAAGCCCCTAGGGGAGCTTAAGTGTGGGGAATGGTTAGAAGGTTCATGTGCCCAATGGGGCCAACCGTGGGCCCCCGGGGCAACCCTCAGCCTCAGTCCCGATGTCCCTGCCCTTGGTCCCTCCTGTGGGGAAACTGGAATCTAAATGTTACTGAGTCGTTGCACACGTGCATATGTAGACTCAAGACAAAAGACAGACCATTGCTTACACTAGCTGGCCACACCTCTCAGTACATCCTCTAAAAACAATCCTCCCCCCTTCAGAAAGGGCCTCAATTGAAGGAGCTGGTGTGTGGGGGACATTGTAGCTACTGGCGAATATAGATAACGGCCCCTCACCACACCCATCTCTGTGTTTCCCAGAGGTTTTCACTCTTCAAACCTTTCCTTGAAGAGTGAAAATACGTGCTCCCCCAAAATTTCTCATTTCTAATATTCCCCAAAGATTTAGGATTTTAATGAACAGACTTTCTAGAAATGGAAAAAACAAAACAGCAAAAAACAACAACAACAACAACAACAACAACAAAACAACATTCTTGATTTTAGTAAAAGCAGAAATAAATAAAAAATGCCTATTTAAGCTTTCCATATTTTATCGGCAGCTTATGTTTTAAAAGACTAAAGTGGAATGGGCTGTCTTCCTGTCTGTGGATAATCAAACATGGATTTACGATACAACTACACCTCTCGGAATCAGATGGGGAGCACAGGTTTTGTCCTTTGTAGGTTATTTGAGGACTGGAAAAAGGCCCAATTTCCCAAGAATAGAATATTACTCCAAATAAAACGTATCGGGGCATCGTTACATTACCTACAATGAGAAAGTCCCTGGGAAAAAAATCTTTTCTCTTGAGGCCTTTCTCCTTCGTTTATTTCAAGTAATATGAAGTTAAGTAAAATCTTTTCATCGTCCATAAATAAAAATAATTAGGTTTCATCCCCGCGCTCCTATTTATTTTACCTCTTCTCTTGCTTCCATATTTATAGTGTGGCATTTCTATATTTTTACAGATGACATTCAGCAACATGGAACTCTGCATTCATAATTCAGACAGCTACACGTCTGTGGGCTGTTAGGAATATCCTCAAGTCTCTGTAACCCCGTGTGTCAGAAGAGGCAACGGAATTTCTGTTCCTAAGGCTGGAGTGGAACTGTGGCTCTCACTCAGAAAGCATTCTAGTCTGTGGAACCTCAGAGGGAAGGCAGGGTGGGGAGGGGGTGGAGGGTGGGGGATGGGAGGGTGGATGGGTGAAAGGAGTTCAACCAAAAACCTAGTATGCTTAGATGAGTAACCCAAGGACACAGACAATAGGGTGGTGAAGGCCTGGGGCAGGGGGCGGGGTGGGCTAAAGGGGTCAATGGGGGGTAAAAAAAAAAAGAGGATGGATGTAGTACTTTCAACAATAAAGATTACCGGTAATAAAAAATTTCCATAACTAAAAGTCTGAGAAGCATAGCTTTGCTAATCGGGTCAGGGTGGCTGGGAGAGTGTTCCAGCTTTGAAGTCAGAAAAGGGACTCTCCGCTAAGGCTGTATCATGTGGATCCACTTGCCTCGCTTTTCTCAAGTAGAAAACGGGAAATTATCAGCGGAAATGACCCTGACCCACTCTTTCCCCTTCCGCTTCCATGCACACGGCTTTGTTAATGAGGATCAAGTAAAACACACATTCGCAAGTCAGCCCTCAGTTCGCCCAGTGTCTGCCCTGCATCCCGTGGGGTCCCAGTGTGACCAGGGGTTTTCAGACGACTTACCTAAGGCACATGGCTATTAAATAGCAACCTGGGACTCGAACCCAGCTCTCCGGCCCCTAAGTCCAGTGATTTCTCCCCTGATTCACAAATGATAAGTGAGGAAGGCTTTGAAAAATACGACATGCCGGAGACATACACAGTTGGATGTAAACCTGGCCCAGCTGAATTCAAAACAAGGTGTGCAGCTATTTAAATGAGACACTTGGCACCACATACCTATATGTCCCTGACAATCTGATTGGAGAACGATGACCCCACAAATTGCATATTGATTGGGTTCCTTTTTTGTTTTTTTTAGGAAAAGACCATCTGCCATTTTTGACCTCCCATATTCTGTTGAAATTAGTCTCTATGTGAAATATTCTATCTTTAAAATGGGTTGCCTATATGGTTATACCTACTGGTATGGGAACGGATACACAGACTTCACCACTTTGAATATATGCATTTCTCACTAGTAAATGATGATGTGAAATTCCATTTATTGGTTCTTACTTTTCTATCAGCCCCCCTTTTGAAAAAATATATTTTATTGATTTTTTTATAGAGAGGAAGGGAGAGGGATAGAAAGTCAGAAGCACTGATCACTTGCCTTTTGCACAGCCCCTGCTGGGGATGTGCCCGCAGCCAAGGTACATGCTCTTGACCTGAATCGAACCTGGGACCTTTTAGTCTGCAGAATGACACTCTATCCATTGAGCAAAACCAGTTTCGGCTCAGCTCCCTTTCTTAAAGACAGGTCCCACTAAGCACAGGCAGGGGGATGGGAAGGCCACCTGATTCTCTCCAGTTGACATGGTCAACGGTCATGGTTGGTGGGGACAGCACCCCAGGGACCCAACCCCACCCCGTGGACTCATTTTCCCAGGCTCACAAAGCTAAGAGCATGAATCATCTAGAACAATCGAGGAATTGCTTCTCTTTTGGGGGACTATAGAAAAACCCAATAAATGGAATTTCTTTTCTATGGATGAAAAAGGCAGGTAAGACTTCTCAACATTACCAACCACATGTGGCTCTCAGTTGCAAATGGCAATGTTTGTAATCAACCAAGATTTGTTGATTAGCGTTTATGGGCAAGAGGTTGCATCCTAACTTCCCACATCGATCACTCAAGCCCCTGTAACGAGTTCCCATTTTGGATGTTGAATGCATAGCTTCACTTTAAGGTTAGGTGGAAATGACCAGGTTTTAAGAATTCATGCAAAAGAAAACCCCAAAATTCCATTATCTCAGGAACATTGTTCAGCTCATTATCTTTAAAGCAACAGTCACGTAAGGATTCTCCATCTATTTCCCCAACTACAATTTCAGCCAGCATATATGAATTTTCATCTACCACAGGGATGTTTTCCCCTTCCAGAAAGTTCCTTCTGGCCTGGCCGCCGTGCACACCCCCAGCCTCTCCACCCTCCACAGCTCCCCACCGCGGGAGAGGCACACAACGGTAGCTGAAAGGAGAAGGGGACTGACCTATGCACACATTCTCATCATCCAGTGGGGCCGAAGCATTGCGGAAGTAGCCCAGCCTGCATAGCTCACAGTGCTGCCCTCTAGTGTTGTGCTTACAGCTCACGCAAATGACTGTGTTTAGCAGATCGATATAACTGCACCGATTGGAGTGGCCGAAGCATTCACAATCTTGCGAGGAAGAAGAGACATGTATACAAGGGTGTATACGGCAGCGTCAGAGTCATCGCACACCACATGCTTGAGGAGAATGAGGGGTGGAGGAGAGATGGGGGATGGCATGACGTCTACACGGTGCGACAGGACACATGGCGACGGCAGGTGGCGGTGACGGGCATGGAGGAGGGGGCACCTGTTTCGAGCGGGAGAGGAGGGCTGGGCGTTCGGAACAGGACGGAGGGTGGCGAGTCTCGGCAGACGGGATGAACAGAAGCATTTGCAGGTGCACACCTTTTAATAATCCGGGAAGGCTTGGCTTCTGGGGATGCCAACGCCTCGTTTCCGCACACTGAGAGCCCTGCTTTCTTGCCCCGTTTCCTCCCCGTCTTTGCAGACTGGCAAGAGAGGAGGGGAAGTGTGTGAGCGTCTAACGCCCGACTCTGTCTTCACCCACGTTCCTTGGATTAGTCTCTCTCACGGTTAATCTAATTCAACGTTTTTAAAAGAAGTAATAGAGACAAAGCCTCTATTGGTAGCCACGATGGTCCAATCAGGGGCATCCGGGGACCTAGCGCGAGGAGATCACAGGGGAGCCTTCAAAAAAGGTGAGGGGTTAACTAGATGGGGAATCTAATTTGTCTTCTCAAAAGATGGGGGTAGACCCAGCTAGACATCTAAGAAGTCTATCCACGATGTCAAGAGAGAAACTCAATCAGGGGTTCACAGAAGTCATGGCCAATTTAATAGGGATCCAGACAACTGGATATTTTTGTTTGTTTGATTTGCGTGTTTTTTTTCCTTCCCCCAAATGTCAAGAGGCAAGGTGGCCTCAGAAAGCAGTTTGCCAGGTCAGATGCGCAAATTTGCTGACACGTGAGAGAAAGTATAAAGAGCAGGGAGGCTATTCGTGTAAAAACAGGGGTTCTTGGTATTTCTTCTCCTTCCAAGCTAAGTCTTCTACAACAGAAAGATTAGGCAGCTACTGTATCCCCAGGTTTTTTTCCCTTCGTCTCCTCAAAATGTTGGAGGTGCCTGTAGCGCTCAGGGACGGCAATGGTAAGAACTAGCCGAGGAAATGGAGCCGAGAGGACGAGAACAGGCGGGGAAGGGTGGAGAGGGACTGGAACTCAACCAAAGCAAGAGGCTGTTCATCTAATTCAACCTTTTTAAAAGAGGTAATAGAAGACAAAGCCTCTATTGGTAGCCACGACGGTCCAATCAGACCCTTCAAAAAAGGTGAGGGGTTAACTAGATGGGGAATCTAATTTGTCTTCTCAAAAGATGGGGGTAGACCCAGCTGGACATCTAAGAAGAAAGTCAACCATGGTACTGCAAACCTTGTTTACCTAAAAATACTCCTCTTACTAATGCCTGGCTTTCGTGTTCTCTCACTAGCAAGCCAAAGACAGTCACGAGGTGAGCCCATCCATCCATCCGTCCATCCACGCATTCAGTCCACACTTACTGGGTTTGTCTGCCATGTGCCAGACACGATGGGAAGAGCTGAGTTAATCTCTTGGCCCAGATAAAATTTTGCAAGTATTGCCTTTGATGACCGAAATAAAAATGAATAAGCATCCTCACACATGAATAAGGAAGAAGGAAGGAGACTGGCCTCCTCCTTCTTCTTTTTAAAAAATTAACCTGCTTCTTACCCATCAGAATGCTATGGATTTATGTAGTGGGGAGCCAGTTACTACGGCAGACAGCTGAGGTCAAGGTCCTGACGGAATGACATACAATTCGGACAGAAGCATAGGGGACAATGGATGCGGTGAAGAGTGGACGGTGGCAGGAATAGGGTCAGCATCTTGGGGACTCCAGAGGCAAGCAGAAGGGGAGGCTCCTGAGGGCGAACGGCTGGCCCTAAGGAAGGCTGTGTGTCTCACGCCAGGTGTGTTGGGCGGGAAGGGACAGGGGCATCCGGGGACCTAGCGCGAGGAGAGCACAGGGGAGCCTTGGGCCCCCAATGGGGGAGGTGGGGTAGACAATACAGGCATATTGCAGTTTTAGGGCATGCCAAGCTAAAAACACAATACTGGGATTACAGGTCACCAAATTAAACTCTCTCAGGAAACAAGCATTTCGCCCCGATACACTAGATCTCTCCGAGTTACAGTTTCCTCCAGGTGGCATTTCTGACTCCCGAGGGAACCCAAAAGGCCTCGAAAACTTTCCTTGGGTGAGTGTTTGAAACAGGGAGAACCTTTTTGGCCTGAAGACACCTCAGAGGAGTGGTAGCAAGGAGGAGACCCAAGTCTGAAATCTCATTCCCAAAGACTTCTTCCAGCTGCCCGGCCTCCTGAGGAGAGCGCTGCCCTGTCTGGAAGGCGTCCACAGTGGCTGTCCTTCCTGGTCCCTACCCCAGGCTGGTCCTCGGTGCACTAATGTAACCCATCTTGTGTCAGAAGCATCCTGGATGGCATACATTCATCCTCGGAGCTTTTCGGGACGATGCAGGAGTCCCCATTGTTAAGAAGCGAGTTGGGTGGGTAAGACCAGCAGGTGCTCAGAGAGGAAACAGAATGGCTCTGGTCAGAACACCCAGGGTGCCCCTCGCGGCCTCGGGAGAAACTCGGGAATTCCAGAGGAGCTAGGAAGACTGACTTCACACTGGACTTAATATGAAACCTCCTGAGGGCAGGTTGAGTTTATTTAAAAAAAAAAAAAAAAGGAGGGAATGATCATTCCAGGGGAAACGAGTAGTATGTGCAGAGACAGGAAGTTGGGAAGTTTCATGATCTGGTTCCTTTGTGGGTGTCTGAGGGTTCGGTAACATCTGCCCCTACATGTAAACCCCCCTTGGCCAGACCACAGCTGAGCTCCATCTGGCAAAGTTTACCCAAGAAAAAAAAGAAGCTATCTGTAGATTTCCAAGTTCCACACTCTTGCACCCAGTCCATGAATGTCCAGAGATAGGTCAAAACGCCATTGGCACTGATATTTTTTTGCGTTTAAGGAATAGTACACGTTTCTGGGATGACATTCACTAGTTGTTCCTGGGTCCTCTTTTGAAAGCCAATATATTACTTTTGATGAGAAGAGTTCAATAATATAAAATATATAATTAATTACATAGTGATATATGGGATCTTACATAGCTCAACACCCAACATTTTGCCTTATTTCAGAAGGTCGGTGAATATTTCACATGCCCGACAATCTAGGAGATGGGCTAATGGTCACTGGATTCTTGTAACACTCCTAAGGCTTCCCGGACTTTGATGAAGTTGCCTTCCTTGGCTGTGATGTGCACTTGAGAATGTGAAATGAGAGAAAGACCTTGGAGAAGGATTTGAAAAACACGAGGACGCTAGATAATGGGAGACTTTTCAGATGCAATTCCGAGACTGCCGTATTCGTTTTCCGTATTCCACGAATTTACCGCTCTCCAGCAACGAGTCTTCCCAAAACAGGCACAGAATCCGTGAGTGCTCATTCACGCTATCGTCTGAGATGCACCAGCATCTTAAGATCCTGAAGGAATAGCTCAATGACTCTGATCGTCCAGTTCACCCACCTACCATCTCCTCCCATCCCTTTCCCCTAGAATGGAGTGCAAGGTCCATCCTGGTAATTCCTTCCTTTCTGTATCCTTACTCCCTCGTCCTCTGCACACCCTCCTCACCCCCATCATCGTCTTCCCGGGCAAAGCTGGTCCTGGTTATAGCCAACTCTCTAGCTTTCCGTGCCTATACACCTAGCGGCCGAATGTGGGGCTTTATCCAACCTTTTTGAAACAACTCTCACTTTAAGTTCATGACCACAACTCTTCACGGAGCCCTCGAGCTGCCTGGGCAACCCCTCTTGGCAGCCTTCCTGAGCAGGGGCTTCTCTCCCTCTTCTCCTCCTCCACACCCACCACTGTTTCCCCTCCTTCCCTGACCTGTCTGCGCACGTGTCCTGGGGCACAGTCATTGGCCCTCTCTGCTCTTTAGGCTCACCCCGGAGCCCAGGTTGTTTTTGTTTTGTTTGTTAATCTGCGCCGAGGACCCGTTTTCCCACTGAGTTTTAGAGAGAGTGGAGGAGAGAGGGAGCGACAGAAGGAGAGAAACACCAATGTGAGACAGGCACATCGGTCGGCTGCCTCTTGCACTCACCCCAACCAGGGCCAGGGATCAAGCCTGCGATTGAGGTACCAGCCCTTGACTGGGATGGAACCTGGGACCCTGCAGTCCTTGGGCTGATGCTCTACCCACTGAGCAACACCGGTGGGGGCTGATGCTGTTTTTTTTTTTTAATCCAGCTTCTTGACTTTCTACACCATCTACATGCTAACCTCCCCCAAACACTGTAAACCCCCGATATGGCAGACCTCCACTGAACAGACTTTGGATTTAATGGGCAACATTTCTGGTTTGCATGTTCTTAACCAAGATTTGCTTAAATTAAATTAACAGGTTATTTTTTTTTGGTTATTAATTCATGGTTATTCTTAAACATTAGTGAAGAGGCCCTTTGTGGGGGAAAACCACTAGTAATTTCACCAACACAACTAAATACCACGTACCTACAACTACAGTCCACATATTTAAACCCAAGGGTTCTGAGACGGATTAGCACATGATCACATGGCATCACCAGTGTTAACTGGTCCTGTGGTCCCGTGGTGGGACTTCCTGCAGCAGGTGGAACAAGTGCGTGTTCCCACAAGAGCTAAGCTCTGCCCAGCCGTGCCCATCTGCTCATTAGGTGACAGGTGAAGGCCTGCACTTACAGGTCTAGTCAGTATCAATTTAAAATGACAGGCATGCTGAAACCGGTTTGGCTCAGTGGATAGAGCGTCGGCCTGCGGACTGAAGGGTCCCAGGTTCGATTCCGGTCAAGGGCATGTACCTTGGTTGCAGGCACATCCCCCAGTGGGGGGTGTGCAGGAGGCAGCTGATCGATGTTCCTCTCTCATCGATGTTTCTGACTTTTCTATCCCTCTCTCTTCCTCGCTGTAAAAAATCAAAATATATTAAAAAAAAATAAAATGACAGGCATGCATATAGACAGCTTTTCTGTGAAGCTAAACTTTTCATACCTACTTACTTTTAATTATACAAATGCTTCTACATAAGTCAAAACAGTAAACTAATTAGTCATTTTTTTTTAACATACAAATTTGGAAACCAACTTGATTCTACAACAGACTCTGGGCTTTAAGGGACACCCCCTGGTCCCAATTGTATAGAGGTTTTCGTGGAGTTCTCCCAGCGGGCGAGCTTAACTGCCTTCTTCATGTCTCACTCAGACACCCAACAGACATCTCAACTCCAACCCACTCCCCTCCCAGCTCCGAGGGCACCGTTGGCTCAGCCAGGGCCATGGGCTCAGTGACAATGCCACTCCTCCAGCCAAGCACGCCCTGATCTGCTCTCCGCACCTCGTGTTCTCCTCCCTGGCCCTCAAATCGCAGCAGCCCCTCGCTGTGCTTTGAAAACACATTCTGAGTCTCTCCACCTCGTCCCGCCACCGCCTCAGTTACAGCCACCGTCCCCCATCCTCCACCTGGGCTATTGGATGGTGCTGGAAACCGATCATTGTCTCACTAATAGAAAGGTGTGGACAGAGAACCCGAAAGGCTGGTCAACATGGAAGCTCTGAAAGGTCAGAGCCAACCACTCCCCATAGCTGAAGCAACTTCCTCACCAAATAACCATGTAAATCCTTACTGATAAAATAATCTGCTTATTACCCGCCTAAAGGCAATGGGTGTAACCCAAACTTGAATAAAAGGAATGGCAAGGCCGAAGCAAGGCATAGTCCTCCCACTAGAGTTGGGCTACTGCCTGGCCCCCAATATTCCCAAATTCATATTTTTCTAGACTCTTTTTCATTTGTGTGCAGCCTTCTCCAGAACCTGAACCCTGAACTGGAACCCCGAACTACTCGGGATATGAAAGGGGTTCCCAGAGATGGTCCCCAAACTGCTGTTCTGGCTTCCACCCCATGACAGTCTCCTCGCCACGCAGCTGTCAGAGCAACTCTGAAAACTTCAATGAGGCCATGACGCCCCTCCACTCCTAATGTCTCACCCAGACACCGAATAGACGTTCATATTCATGGGCCGAGCTCCAGCTCGTTCATTCCCCGTGGATCTGGCCCCCTGGGCTTCCTGGGGGCTCATGGCTATCACCCTCTTCCCCACTGGCTGTAAAACGTCTCCATCTTGCTCTGCCCACTTGCCAAGCCCAACCCCAGGGCCTTTGCAGGTGTTGTTCCCACTGTCTGGAATACTCCTCCCCTTGACACCCCTAGGACCTGCTTCCTCACCTTTAGTTCTCTGCTCAGAGAAAATTCTGGGACCGCTCTGTCTGCAGTCACAGCAATGGACCCAGACACACGAACCTCCCCATTTCCTAAGCCTGTTTCATTTTCCCCATAGAATTTACAGAACCGGAAAAGTATGTTTAAGAAGATGTCTCTCCCCTCCCCCCCTGCACTGACTGTCAATACACGGGTGCAGCCCGGGTCTGCGTGGCTCCCTGGTGTAACCCCAGAGCTGGGGACATCACCCAGCACATGGTCCATACTCACAGCTGTGGACTGCATGGTCAGTGAAGCCACAAGGGTCCCGGGGAGACAGAGGAAGGGACAGAGAAGAACTTTAAATTCACTGATGCACCATTCCTGTCCCCTAAGGGTCTGGCTGTATCCTATCCATTAGAGGGTTTAGAAAACCGACGGCCGCCCAGGAAGATACAACTGAGTTAGTGACTAGGTTAGCACAGTGGTCGGCAAACTCATTGGTCAACAGAGCCAAATACCAACAGGACAACGATTAAAATTTCTTTTGAGCGCCAAATTTTTTAAACTTAAACTTCTTCTAATGTCAGTTCTTCAACATAGACTCACCCAGGCCGTGGTATTTTGTGGAAGAGCCACACTCAAGGGGCCAAAGAGCTGCATGTTTGCTGACCACTGGCTTAGCAGACAGCTGACCAGGGGTTTACGCAGGTCCAATTGAGGCTCGAAAAAACAGACTCCTGAAAATGACTGTAGCTTTACGTAACGTTTCAATCTTCAAATTGCATTGTGGATGGCTCCTATTTTTTTTCCAGACAAGTGCTAACTACTGTTGTGCAAGCAGCCCTAGTGGTGGCCTTGGAAACACATGCACTGGCAACGGGTGTGTACGGAGGAACGCCTTGTACAGGGGGACCGTGTGAACGAGGCCCTGTCCGGCCAAACCCAGCAGGGGTTCTCCACCTTGGCATTGTTTAAATTTTGGAGCAAACAATTCTTTGTTGTTCTGTATGTTATAGCATATCCAGGTTGTGGCAACCGATACTCCCCTGGGGTCAAAATCCTCCATCCTATCTAATAAAAGCGCAATATGTAAATTAACCATCACTCCACCACAACCACAAGCCACGCCCAAAAGCTGAGCCCATCAGCCAATCAGAAGTGAGAATGCAAATTAACCCCAACCAAGATGGCTGCCACCACTGATAGCAGGAGGGAGGCTTGGGTTTCCCTGGCAATGGAGGAAGCCAAGCTTTCCACACACCCTGGTGGGTCCAGGCCTCCACCCAACGCTACAAAGTTTCAATTATAGAAGATAAATCCCAACAAAAATGGCAATAGCCATGAAGCTGGAGAGAGCAGGAGGCTAGGGTTGCCCCGGGCAATGGAGGAAGCCAAGTTTCTACAGGCCTGGCCTGTCTTGGCTTCCACTCAAGGCTACAGAGTTTCAATTGTAGAACATAAATAAATCCCTGATACCAGGGCCTCCACTTGGGTTGTTGAGGGGTGTGGCCAGCCTGCAAACCACCACAGGCCCTTCACCCAGGCCTCCCCATGCTCCAAGAGAACCCCCACCCTGACCTGGGACACTCTTCAGGACAAACCAGCTGGCCCCCACCCATGCACCAGGCCTCTATCCTATCTCATAAAAGAGTAATATGCAAATGGACCATCTCTCCAACACACAAGACAGCTGCTCCCATGTGGTCAAAGATCCTGCCCCCATGTGGACACAAGATGGCCACCACAAGATGGCCAGAAGGGGAGGGCAGTTGGGAGGAACCAGGCCTGCAAGGGAGGGCAGTTGGGGGAAATCAAGCCTGCAAGGGAGGGTAGTTAGAGGTGACCAGGCCTGGAAGAGGAGGGAAGTTGGGGACAAACAGGCTGGCAGGGTAGCAGTTAGGCATCAATCAGGCTGGGAGGGGAGCACTTAGGGGATCATCAGGCTGACAAGCAGAAGCAGTTAGGGGCAACCAGAAAGGCAGGCAGGCGAGCAGTTGGGAGCCAGCAGTCCTGGATTGTGAGAGGGATGTCCCAGATTGGCGAGGGTACAGGCTGGGCTGAGGGACAGCCCCTTCCCCCATGCATGAATTTCATGCACCGGGCCTCTAGTAAGACATATATGAGATCGTAACAGGCCGTTAAGAGAGTAGGGGCTCAGTCACTGGCCAACTCAGAGCCATGAGCGCGAGCAGTCAGGAAGAAGAGGGCATGTTTGACGTTGTTTTTCCAGATCAGGACAGACCCACACCTGCTAGACCTAGGCAGTGAGAGGCTCTCCCTAAGCCTGGCTGGGAGAGAAGGTGTGTGGGAGGAAAAGGGTGGCAGGAAGAGGAGGGGCTACGTCTTCTTTCTCACTGTCCCTGTGGCCTTCCTGTGATCCATATCAGACAGAACATTGTGAACGGGGTGCAGGCAGAGCTCTTTCCCTGGCTAATGAGGAACACTTATTCAAAGTCAGAGCTGGAAAAAATCCATTTCGCTCACTCAGAAAGAAAGGGCTTGGGAAAAGGACTTGCAATAGACAGGAGGCGAATGGATCTGAGCTCTGAGTCTAGCCGGCTGTCCCTTTCTGGCCCTTACCCTCCCTGACCCTCCTGTGGCTGTGCCCTGCCAGGCACACCCTTAGGTGGCACCTTCCTGCCTCCGCCGGGCTGTGTGGGTATTATTAGTGCTGTGATACCAAGAAACCAGGGACCCGATGAAAGGGGGTCAAACACCAGGTCAAGAGGCCTCTTGAGCATCCAGTGTGTGGACAGGACACAGAAGGCATGGACTTGGCGAGAGTCCCCATCGCTCCCTTCTCCGGCACCTCCCTGCTTTCTCTGGGCAGGTCTGCCTGTGGCAGAGGGAAAAGGACCTTATGGCCACCTATGACACACACACACACACACACACACACACACACACGTGACAACCCAGCTCTAGGCTGCTCTGCTCCAAAAGGAGTAGAGTCCCTGGGTTTCCAATCCACTTGGAAACCCCTCAAAAGGGCACCTTAACATTTGCTGCATGAAAGCACATTAGAGGTCGGGAAGGAGAGGAGGGGGTGTAAGGCATGGCATCAATCCTACCGTTTTTGCTTTCCCCATGTTCTGATCAGTTTTCCCTTTTCTCCAGGGGCTTCAGGAGGACCTACTGGGCGTTGATTAAACTCAGGTAGAGGGTGTGGTTACATTTGCTAAGACAGTGGTCGGCAAACTCATTAGTCCACAGAGCCAAATGTCTACAGTACGATTAAAATTTCTTTGGAGAGCCACATTTTTTAAACTTAAACTTCTTCTAACGCCATTTCTTCAACATAGACTCGCCCAGGCCGTGGTATTTTCTGGAAGAGCCACACTCAAGGGGTCAAAGAGCCGCATGTGGCTCAAGAGCTGCAGTTTGCCTACCACTGCCTAAGGACTGGGGAAGCTATGACAGTCATTTTCACTAGGTGGGTCAAACCAAAATTGGATGTAGCTAATCAATCTATTTGTGGGTAAGAGGTGTTGGCTTCCAAAGCAAAAACATATGCCCAGCAGTCACGGGTGGACGACAGGACACACCCGTCACATCAGCCGTTTAAAGGAAAAAGGCAAACTAAGAACAGGAGTCTTTAGGTTTCCTGGGAAAAACAAACAAACAAACAAAAAGACCCTCCATTCTGTGACTGAGTGACAGAGGCCACCTGCCACGGGCCATTCCTGAGTCCCAGGGAGGGCTGCTGGCTCTCACTTAGAGAATGGGGCCTATTACTCTCGGGTCATGATCATTGCTCAGGCCCAGGGTCGAGCGTCCCTGGAATTGGTTCAAATTCATGCCAAACAAGGTTTGGAAGTAGAAATCTCAAGGGATGTCATTTGTCCCAATGTCAAGCGGGTACCACACACAGACCCTGCCCTTCTATTCTCACGAAGAGCATCCTAGAAGCCCCCACTCCGTGCGCTTCCATGGTTCCAAGGCGAGTGGATAACAATGTTAAGACTCTCAAGTGCCTGCTCCACGGGCACCTACGCTGTTCTGGTTCCTATTCGCACACGGATCTCTCGGGAAGCAAATGTTGCAGCGTGGTTGGTTTGCAGCCAATTCCTGAGTGAAGTTTTTTTTTTTGCTTTTTCCCTCCCTCTTACAGATGCCGTCCCAGGACGATCGGATGCACTGCTCAATGTCAGTCACATGCCTCACCGGGAAGCGGATGGGTACGCGTCACAGAGACTCCAGATTCATACAGAGCAATGTTTCACAACACACCACGCGGGGACCGCTGTATGAATCCAAGAATTCCTACCTCTCTTGTGGTTTGCAACTTGGACGGAAGGAACTGTTGGCAAAGCTACTTTGGGAGCCACTGGACAGGTTCAAAAGAATGAGCAGCACATTAGAAACCACTGAGAAATGTTCCCGTGGCAACCACTTATCCCCAGTCCCCGGGGGGAGGGGAGGATCCCTACTGGTACAGGGCGACTACTTGAGTTTGCTCTTCCATCACAAAGGAGAGTCTTATCTTTGGCTGAAGATGGCTTAACTTTGTCTGAATAAAGCTTAGAGGTTCTTTTTTCAGGGGCAAGAATAACTACCACTCCCATCAAGAATCCCGTTAGGCAAGATGGGTCCAGGAGCAACATGGCTCCTGGGGTCCCCCTCTTAGAAACAGTAGTTTGCCTTGTGTAGTTGATCAGCTGTAGCAGCGGTTGGCAAACTCATTCATCCACAGAGCCAAATATCAACAGGACAACGACTGACATTTCTTTGGAGAGCCACATTTTTTAAAACTTTAAACTTCTTCTAACACCACTTCTTCAACATAGACTTGCCCAGGCCGTGGTATTGTGTGGAAGAGCCACCCTCAAGGGGCCAAAGAGCCGCATGAGGCTCGAGAGCCACGGTTTGCTGACCACAGAGCTATATCATAGCCTCCGTTGGCTGTATCATTCTCCCCGTGGGACCACGAGCTGCCTGGACGCTGGTTACACGACTTTTGTGGGACCGGTAAGACATCACAGACCATGGTGACCACGGTCCCCCCTTCAGCAGCACCTGGGCCTGGGTCTCAGGCCACCTTGAACCTGTCTGCCTTTCAGAAACGGAGCCTTCTTCCCATGTGGGTCATGAGGTGGTTTGCTATCGGCAGGGGTTTGCTCTAAGTTTGCCCGCCCTTTCTTTTTGATTACTGGTGGGGAGTTAGTTGCTGTGGAAACGGCCCAAACAGCGTAGAGCTCGATGCTCCCTGTGGATAAATCTCGGCCGCACAGAACGGGCCTCCGCTGGGAAGCACGCAGTCAGCTAAAATGGCACGTTCCAGCACTTTCTTCCATGGGCTGCCTCCCAGATTCAATCACCTGAACTCGCTATCTGCATCCTGAAGCGGGCGGCCAGCACTGGCTGGGGACACTGCTGAGAGCCTCACCTCCCATGACACAGAACACAAAGCAGATGGCTACACGGCGCTGTCTCAGGCCCAGCGATGCCCACGTCCACCCATCTCTATCTCACAGCGGAGCCTGAGGGTGCCAGCCTGTCCTGGCTAATCTGCTGAGCCCTGAAATTCAGGGGGCAGGACCACAGATAGGCCTTGTCCCCTGTCTAATCTGCTGAGCCCTGAAATTCAGGGGGCAGGACTGTAGCCCTCGCCCCACTCCCCACAGAACCCTCTACTATGCTGAGAGTGAGCTCCATTCCTCCCCCAGGAGCGCAGGACTCAGGGAAATCCACCCGGAGCATCTAATTATGATAGTTCTATTTCCTAGTGATGCCTGTAGCTAGGACGGTCTCCACTGCAGCCCCCGGATCGAGGTTGGTAACAGAGCCCTCCAAGTGGTGTCCCCAAACCTGCTAACGTGCTGTTTTGTGTAGTGGCTATTTTTGGGGTTCCTCCCTTTCCCTCAGCCCCCGGCACCTGTACTCATTCGAGGTTAAAAGGAACATCCTAGCAGGGAATGAAGGAAGGCAAAACCAAAGACGCCTTTTTCTCTTCTGAGAAGGGAGGAGGCACAAGAGTGCAATTGTCTAGGGCAGTGGTCGGCAAACCGCGGCTTGCGAGCCACATGCGGTTCTTTGGCCCCTTGAGTGTAACTCTTCCACAAAATACCACGGCCTGGGACAGTCTGTTTTGAAGAAGTGGTGTTGGAAGAAGTTTAAAAAATGTGGCTCTCCAAAGAAATTTCAATCGTCGTACTTTTGCTATTTGGCTCTGTTGACCAATGAGTTTGCCGACCACTGGCCTAGCGGGATAAACGCCTCTCCATGTCTAGGTCGAGCTGTGGTCTCGGTGTTGCTGTGAGGGGGATGTTCCTCTGCGTCTCATGCACTTTGGGGCCCAGTTTTTTAAAGTTCTGTCTACTCCTGTGTCATGGCCCCGCCACATGCCGGTCTCTCTCATGCGTGTCTGTCTGTCTGGTGCTGAAAGTCAGGAAATAACGAGGGCCCACTGGGCAGATGGAACACGGGCGGCTGTCAAGGCTGCAGAAGTGGCTGAGGATTCACAGCAGATCACCAGAGGAAGGGGAAGGCCCACCAGAGGGAATATGTGATAGATGGGGCGGGGAGAGATGGAGCAAGAGATGGCTGGAGGAAGGGTCGGGGGGACAGAGAGATCTGAATTTCTATTAAGTCACAATAGAGCAACAGTGAAAGAAAGCTGGTCTCCTTAGGGGCTACCATCCTGCCTGGACATTCACTGTCCCCGACCCCCAAGGCAATGGATGTCGAGTTTCCTGAACAAAAGAGGAGGCAGGAGAGCGGTACCGGAGCCACTCACAAGCCCTTGAGCCTCATTGTTGGTGCCCTGAGCTGGCATGGCCACGCACCCTGGCATGGCCACGTACCCTGGGATGGTGCCGGGACGGCCTGCCATTTTGTGGGATCCAGCGCCTACAGTTCCTCCCCACCGCCTTCCCCAGCCATCTCTCCCTGGAGGATTTCCGGGACACTCTCCACGTTAGAACAATCTTCTCCAAGTCCGATTCTTTCAAAAGACATGGCGTTTATGACAACGCTCTTATTTTACATAATAATAGACAAACATGTAAATTGACCGTACCTCCACTTCACCCATAGCCAATCAGGGTGAGTGTGCAAATTAACCCAACAAAGATGGTGGTTAATTTGCATACATAGGCACCTAGCCCCTGGCACCCAGGTCCCTGTGAGGTAAGCCATCAGAGCTGAGGGGGCAGGAGCAGAGCCAGCAAACTGAGGGACTGAGGGTCCCCTGCCTAGGCCGGGGCTGGGGTGAAGCCTGAGATTGATGGATCGCAGAGCACTGGGCGTCCCCAAAAGCCTCTGTAAGCCGTCAGCGGGACATGCCCTGAGGGCTCCCAGTATGTGAGAGGGGGCAGGTTGGGCTGAGGGACCACCCACCCCCAGTGCACAAATTTCGTGCACCGGGTCCCTAGTTTAGTGCTAAAAGAATTAGCATTTGGGCTCTCCCCCCTCCACAGGCAGGACTTTGGTATCAGTTGGAATTCGACACGCTCCTACCTTGTTTGGGGTTAGAAACCTCAAGGGAAGAAATATTCGGCCATATCCTATTAACCTTGGAAGGAGCTGCACGCATCGGGGAGAGATCAGGGCACGTTACTGTCACATCTCATGTCATTGGGTCAAACAGAAAGGCACTCGGTCGAGACAGAAAGGCACATGCCACACACCTGCCCTTCCCCTCCCGGCCGAGACGCGCTCCACAAAACACAAGCCCGCACCACACCAAGGACAAGCCACAGATGACGCCCCGAGCATTGAATGGACATTAAAGAGAGAGCCCCCTCGCTGCCCAGCCGTGGCCACTGGCTTTGGCATAGAATCCTCCTCAGCAGACGGGTTGCGGCAGCCGTTCAGCCCCCGTAGGAAGCTGGCGCCTGGCACCGGGAGATAACGGGGGAGGAGTCACTCCTGCCCCGAGCATCCCGGGCTCTGCCGTTTATATTTGCAGATACCAACTGGCTGCATTCGTCTTCCCTGAGAGGTTCGTTGGGGTACGTTTTAAGTGTGAGCCATTATCTCTGCGAAGAAACGGATTGATTTCCTGTTTTCACGTATGCCATTCCTCAGAGAAAGGAAGAGGGGGGTGCCCGGTGGTTGTGGCTGACGGAGGAGGATCCGAGGTGCCTCAGATCTTGTCTGAGGTTTGTCTGTTTGGATGCGTCCTATATATTTTCACCTCAAAATACGTGTCTGGCTGGAGTTATTGGTTCCAAGCCGGAAATAATGGTAAGCATTGCTCACTTAAGAAATTGATGTAATTTCTTGCTTAGATTCACCAGATAAAAAACAACGCCTCAGGCCCAGTGGGTGTGGCTCAGTGATTGAGCATCGACCTATGAAGTAGGAGGTCGAGGTTCAATTCCCGGTCGGGGCACGCGCCTGGGTTGCAAGGGCGTGCAGGAGGCAGCCGATCCATGATTCTCTCTCATCATGGATGCTTCTATTTCTCTCTCCCTCTCCCTCCCTCTCTGAAATCAATAACAATAAATTAAAAAAAAAACACGCACAATAAAAAAACCCAAACCAAACCCCCCCCCCCCCCAAAAATAACAATGACTCAGGATCAGGCCTGGATGCTTTGAAAAGATGTTTGCTAAGGAGCCTAGCCCAGGGGTTAGCAAACTCCTTAGTCACCAGAGCCAAATGTCAACAGGACAACCACTGAAATTTCTCTTGAGAGCCACATTTTTTAAAGTTAAACTTCTGCTAACGCCCCTTCTTCAAAATAGACTCGCCCAGGCCGTGGTGTTTTGTGGAAGAGCCACACGCAAGGGGCCCAAGAACCGCACGTGGCTCGTGAGCTGCGGTTTACCGACCACTGGCCTGGCCTGGGCCATTACTCTGAGAGCAGTCCTTTCGTGAGTCAGAACTACTATGTGCTGAGCTCAGCTCCCACCCCCCACCCCTCCGCCCCCAGTGGCCCTCTGGGCCCAGCTGCACCCACAGGCGAGCGCTCACCTCTGAACTTGGGGGGTGACTGTGGGTGCTCCTGGCTGCTCACTGCCACGTGAGAAACACGCGTGTGCGTATCGCTGGCTAACATCTCATAGGTCTATTTCTCATCCCCGTAATGCGATCGGGTGTCTCTGAGGCAGGGCTGAGCCCGGCGGAAGGCCTCCGTAAACATCTAATAACCGAGTAATTGATAGCAAGTGCCTCGCAACTGTAAACAGGTATCATCCGCTGGTTTCCTCCGTAATTAGATGAGCGCAAATAACGTTCGTGTAAGACATGGAACTTTCACTCTCATTTCGGCTTTTTAATATCTGTTAGGGAGCTGATGTATCATTGCTGGGAGCGTAGGATACACACAAGAGCTAAGGAAATCTTAATTCGGGGATTGCTATAGCTGTCAGCACCTCTGAATGGGGACAAGCGCGTAATAATTTTCCACATCTGACTCCGCGCGTTACTAAGGAGACATTTGGTACCAGCCAGGCAAAAGATGCCAGTTGTTGACTGCAGGCTGCCTGCCCACCCCGAGCACGCCGGTGAGTGAAATGCGTGAGTCCACTGGGACTGGGATGGTCACTTCGGGAAAGTGAAACATTTGCATTTCCAAGGAATTCGTGTGATTTCTGGAAATGGTTCAGAAAAAATTTCAAACCATTGTTGTGGTTCTTATCACAGCATCAAATCAAGAACATTTCAGTTTGTAGACATGGTTCTAACTTTTTCCCGCGGGAGAGGGAGGAAGAAGTATGCTCAGTCTCAGGGACTAGTTTGTCTTATTTAATACACTTTTTCTTAAGTGTCTTATGATTTTCCCCTAGGATGCCAGGGTTCCATTTCAAGGGTCTTCCTATGTGCGAAAATTAAGGTAGGTCATTCTACTTTTGAATTGTTAGTTTCTTGCCTGTATGGAATTATCAAGATAGATAGTTACCATCTGACTCCTACCTAGAACATTATCTTCTTCTGTGTCATGTACTTAAGATAGTTTCATAACCCTGTATTTCCTGGGAATATAATCAGACTTTTTTTTCCTCTCAAATAAGTTTTATTATGTGGGATGCCTAACCTTCCTGAACAATGGGAAGTCAAGACCATCAGTGGTCATACAAAAAATCCTAATCTAATCTATGCCTGTGTCCACTTGCACCAATGTCAATGCTATGCTTTTCCAGGGGGAGGAGGGGATGTCCTGAAAAAAAAAAAGACATGGAAATTTGTGTCCCCTAAATCCCTATAGCATTTTATTGTCTGTGCATACATGCTTTACTATTTGGCTGTCAAGAGATTTTTCATTTACCATCTCATTCTAACTTTTAAAATTTTTATTTTATAATTGCAATGAAAACAACTTAAAATTAGCCAGTTATTGTCTGGTTATTTTTATTACTCTAAGATCCAGAAATATTCAATAAATATTACTAACGAATGTTTCATTCCTATAAGTAAAAAAAAATTAGGCATGTTGGAGGCTATATCCTATGTAATAAAGGGCTAATATGCTAATTAGACTGGACAATGGGATAACCTTCCGGAATGACCTTCTGGAACTACCAGTGGGTGGGGAGTGGGGTGGCAGGGCATGAGGCAGTCAGGGCTGCAAGGGCCTAACCTTGCATAAATTTTGTGCACCGGGCCTCTAGTTAATAGTATACTTAAGGCAAATTATAAATTATCCTATCCCATTCCAATAAAAGTTCTTTGCATAACGAAGCTTCTGAGAATTTCTATCCATGGGCCACTGGTTCAAGGAGTTAGAAATTACAAGTAGGAAAAAAATGGTAACACATCCATTTAAATCCCAGCTCTACCACCTGGACAAGTTCCTTTTCTTCTCTGGGTCTAAGCTTTCTCATCTGTGGATGCTTCTACCGGCTGGCCCCTGTCAGGGCTGCAGAGCTGGTATTTGCTTGTCCCTGTGGTGAGCTTTCGGTGAATGTCAGCCCTTGTTATTCTAATTGTGGGAGCCATTGTAATAGAAATCAGATAACTGTCGCCTGAACAGTTCCTGCTGAGATGAAGTTGAGAAAATAACTGGTGTGCCTCCCGGTTTTTGTTTGTTTGTTTGTTTTTGGTTTTTTTTGTTGTTGTTGTTGTTGATGCAATTTTAGCTGTTTCCCAAAGCAAGTGATTCTTACATGTTAAAAGCTTACTTTAGGGAACAACCCAGGTCCGGGGCCAACATCCACGAATACTGTTCAGAGAGCAATAGAAATTATTTTGGGAAGACTGTGAAAAAGATCTGATTTTTAACATTTAGAGATAAGATGTTTTAATTTCCAAGTTTCTTTCAAGTTTAGAAGCACGTCAGTTTAGACTGTGCATCAACAGGTATCCTGCCTGATTCCCTGTTTCCTTTTCATTCCCCAGTGAACTCAGAAAACTGGGAGGCGACAACTGGGTTGTGGCACTCGAAGTTCATTTCCGTGAATCAGAAAAATGGAGATTCTGGTTCCACGCAGGGGGCTCTGGGAGAGTTTTTTTTTTTTTCTCCTTGGACCCCAAGGAAAACTCTTTGTGCTGCTATTGGGAGGAACTATGTTCGAACTGCCAAACCTGACTATCTGTTGCTGAGTCCCCAGTGTAGCAAGCTGAAAGCAAGCTCAAAGCAGAAGGCTACGTAGGGTTGTTCTAGAACAGTGGTTGGCAGACTGTGGCTCTCGAGCCACATGTGGCTCGCAAGCTGCGGCTTGCCGCCCTGTTGACTAATGAGTTTGCCGACCGCTGACCCAGACTCTCGATTCCAATAATTACAGGCTGTTGTTGTTCCTTATGACTAAGCCCCTAGCCCAGTGGTTGGCAAACTCATTAGTCAACAGAGCGGCAAACTGAAGCTCGAGAGCCGCAGTTTGCCAACCACTGTTCTAGACTATCACCTTGTCTTCTATCTACCATACCAGGCATTCACTCAGCATGAACCACAGGCAGCGTTCCCCTCACTCTGTGGATACCCTTTAAACTCAGAGTGACTCGTGGTCCCCTTCCCACGTTTTGCTCCAGAACAGCCTACTCCGTCGCCTTCCATACTTAATGAGAAGACAGCAACCCAAGGTCATGGCCACGTGAGAAATGGACACTGAGCGGAGAGGGGCCACAGCTGACCTTTCAGCCTCAGTGGCCTCCTCTGGGGAATGATGTTGGAACAGAGCTCTTGAAGTTTCCTAAAAACACCAACTTTCGGGCAATGTCTGGGTTCTACCATAGGATGGGCGCAGGGAGCCACCCCGGGTGGAAAAAGCCACCTCGAGGGGGGGCGCTGGGGAGCCCTTGTGCAATGGGCCACCTCGGGGAGCACCTTGGGTGGAGGGAGAGTCAGTCCTACAGCCCCTCGGGTCGATACAGTGACTGTGGCTGATCCTCAGGGGACCCCGAGACGGCATTAAGGATGCCCAGACAGGAATCCGTGCAAAGCCCTAAAGCTTTCCAGCAGAAATCCCCAGGCAGGGGAGTAATCCCTATCGTCACAATGCGCTGACCGCTCTCAGAAACACAGCCTCGTTAAACCGCGGGGAGGAAGCCGGTCAGGTGACAGAGGTGGGTCTGCCCTTGAGACAACCCACAGTTTTATTTTTCTCTAAGCGACTGTCTTGATTTAAAAAATAAAAAAAGGTTTTCACTGTCACAGACCATGGGCAAACATGTTTTCTAATCTGGGAAGCTCACTTCATGAAATGTTCTGTGTTCTACAATGTATCTGACATCTATGCCGTCTCCCTCTTCCTGAGCATGCAGGGGACATCGGGTGTCAGAGGAACATAGCTCCCTACCCCCTCTCTTCAGACGTGGTCCCTGTACCTTCTGCTTTAATGAAAATATGGCCCGGCCGGCGTGGCTCAGGGGTTGAGCATCGAGCTATGAACCAGGAGGGCATGGTTCAATTCCCAGTCAGGGCACATGCCTGGGTTGCAGGCTCAGTCTCCAGTAGGGGGTGTGCAGGAGGCAGCCAATGAATGATTCTCTCTCCTCATTGACTAGAGGCTCAGTGCACGAAATTCATACATGGGGGGGGGGTTTCCTCAGCCCAGCCTGCATCCCCTCCTATCCAGGACATCCTGCTCACAATACTGGACTGCTCGAGAGCCGCTCCTAACTGCTCACCTGCCTGCCTGCCTGCCTGATCACACCTGACTGCCCCTCTTGCCAGCCTGATCACTCCTAACCATCCCTGCCTGCCAGCCTGATCGCCCCTCACTGCCACCCTTGCTGGCCTGGTTACTCCTAAATGCCTCCTGCTGGTCTGATCACCCCTAGCTGCCTCTGCCTGCTGGCCTGATTGCCCCCAACTGTCCACCCACCCCCTTACTGGTCTGGTTGCCCCTAACTATCCCCCCACCCCTGCCAGCCTGATCGCCCCACACAGCCTGTTCAGTCATCCATTCCATTGTGATGGTCACTTGGGCTTTTATATAGACAGATGTTTCTCTCTCCCTCTCCCTTCCTCTCTGAAATCAATAAAAAATATATTTAAAAAATATGGATTTGTGTTTTCCCAGGTCATTGGAGCTCCCCGCACAGAGATGGACAGTCCAGGGACCAAGAGGCCCGAGGTGCAGTGCCAGGGGCTGGAAGGAGTCTGCGGCGGGAATCAATAAACCCAGAGATGCTCCTCCCTCCTGACCTCTCTCTCCCACTTGGCCTCATGTTATGAGCTTTTGCTGTTGGAGCTAGATGGGCCGCCCTGGCCTGGTTACCCTGGGCGAGCCCCTTGCTCACTCTGAGCCTCACTGTCAACACTCGTAATGGAGCTCGGGAGACACGAGGGAATATGCCCCTCCTTCTACGCAGCAGCTCTGTCTCACGCTTCCCTGGAAGTGGAGCTGCTCATCGGCCAGCCCGCCACGGGTACCCCCGTAGGTCAATGACACCCACACTTCTTAGTGTGGGGTTCACAGTGCCATGTGGGAAGGTGCATCCTAGGACCAGTTCAGCGATCTTGGCAGATCTTGGTTTAAGCTAGAAATGTCCAGGTTCCCGCACGCCGCAGAGATAAAGTGCAGATATCGGCTCACACTTAAAAAGTGGCTCAACACTTTAAAATCGCCTGGGTCAGTGGCCGGCAAACTCATCCGTCTGCAGAGCCAAATAGCAACAGGACAATGACTGAAATTTCTTTGGAGAGCCAAGTTTTTTAAGCTTAAACTTCTTCTGACGCCACTTCTTCAACATAGACTCGCCCAGGCCGTGGTATTTTGTGGAAGAGCCACACGCAAGGGGCCAAAGAGCCGCATGTGGCTCGCGAGCCGCAGTTTGCTGACCACGGGCCTGGGACAAGAGGAATGCCCGAAACAAAGTCAATTTGTTCAAAGTGGGCAATCGTCATTAAAATTCACTAAGCCTCTCGGATATATATATATATATATATATATATATATATATATATATTTTTTTTTTTTTTTTTTCCTAGGGAAGTGGATACTTCCCTCTCCTTCAGGATTTTGTCTTCAGGATTAAGGAAGCAGCTGTGTCCTAATGTTCATTCAACTTTCAGGGCCCCACCAAGGTTCCATGAGCGTGAGATGCCGGGTACACAGATATGAAATGGGTCTGAGATGAGGGCCCTGGGTGCATGAGAGATCCGAGTCCCTCAGCTTTCTCCTAGAACATCAGCAAACAGTTCGGGATGAAGGCAGCTTGGTCGCAGAGCTCCCCTCGCCCGATCCTCCCCCCCTCCACCTCGTTACAGAAAACCTCATTAGTTAAAGGGCAATTCAAATGAAACTTCCATCGGAGGGATTTAGAAGTATTAAAGCAAAGGGGGAGAGCAAATAAGGCAGCTCTCTGCGAGCGCGAACAAGGTCGCTAATAACCTCGGGTGGGGACACGCTGACCTTGAGATTCTCCTCACCATCCAGATCTTCTCCGTAAGTCGGTAGCAAATGGAAATATCTGGAGGCCGCATGGAGAACACAAGGTCTCCGGCTCTAAGGCTTTCAGGTATGGAAACACATCTCGGCTTTCCCATCAGGCCAAGGGGCCCCTGCAGGTGACACGTCCCTTGTTCACTAGTCCCGCCAATGACATCAAACTAGAGGGGAATGTTCGACTCTGTGGTGAAGGCAATGCCCATTGTAAGAGCACACGGGAAAATGGGATTATTTCTCCTATGTGAACAATCGTCTCGAATTGAATGAGCTGGAGAGGAGATGGTCAAATGTCTCCACCCACAGTCTATGCTTTCCATGCCAATCACCTGAAAGTCATGTAAGGCAATCAATCACCTTTCCTTGGGTTTACAGAATGTACCCCTCTCTCTGCTTTTGTTGCTTTTCAAAGAAATACTTGGGTTTCTTAAAAAAAAAATTCCAAGGTTTCTGAAATGGTGTTTTCGGATGTGATCTTTCATTTCAACGGAGGGCCTACCTTTAAGCTCCGACTCGTCTCGTCCCCTTTTTAAGGTGATAATCACCCACACAAACCTATCTGCACCTTAGGCCTATGCTTGCTGTCCTAATTATGTTCTTTATAAGATACCTCTCCACATAATTAGCGAAATCACTTGCTTTTCAGGATGAAGAGCAATATATGTCAGGAGGTAACAATTAGTTTGCCACCTTAACAAAGACGCCCACACCAAACCAACTATTAGTTTGGATCAGCAGCATCAACAAATGTTCCCTTGAATAAACCGTGAGTTTGCTTATCAAGGCATAATACATTAAGAGAGAGAGAGAAAAAAAAGAAAAAACTGAATGAATCACTACCCCCTCAGGTAACCAGGGCTCTGGGATGATCTATTTTGAGGCTCATTAACTGCTGACAACATCACCAGTGTTTTTTTTTTTTTTTCCAGCGGTGGCCAAAGCACAGAGAAATAACTGAGTTTTGAGAAATCCAGAATCTTTGGGGATGCCTGGACAATCTATTTCCCAATGGAAAGACAACAGCAGCTACCGATGACCTTAATGGGAAATTGGTTTCAAACACGTTTAACAGATGATGGGGAAGGATGACCACTCTGAACCCGACTTAATACAGGTGTTGGCAGTTTGAGATCTACACCGACATCTATCAGGGCTCCAACATCGTTAGCCCTTGTATGTACGTGAACTTATGGTTACATACGTTAACGATGTACGTCGATAACAGACATCATGCGTGTCCCTTGAGATGCACTTTGATGATGGGTCTGCTGAGTGCAAGGGCATCTTCCTGTATCTACTTGGTGGAGCTATGTTCATTGATTCCTTCTGTGGGATGAAGGGAACAGCCCTGGCCAAGGTTTGTACCTGGAACCCCCCTTCCTGTACCCTCTGGAATGGGCAGTCAGTCCTTTATCATGAAGTCCTGCCCTGGAGGGGAAAGAAATCCAGCAGAGCGCCTTAGGAGCCCACAAAGCAGGAATGGTGAGGAGGCCCTTAGAGCAGCCTAGAGATACAGTCATGTCTGATGTTTGACCACACGACCCTGGACCTGAAAGCCAGGCCACAGGCAAGCTAGTCCTGGTTGGGTGACCCCCACATCCTGTTTTCTGGAAAAATCTAAGGAAACACCTAACGCGCTCCATGGAGAACAGCCCAGGGAGTGAAGGCAGGGCCCAGGTGACCACTTTATCTGCTGGAGGGCTTTGGTTAGGGATGCAGGAGCTAAATGTGCCTAATAAGTAATGCTGAACATATTTACCCAAGGCACAACCGTGGCATCCTTTCGGGTCACCAGCGGTTTGGAAATAAAAACAAAGCCCCGAGGAGCTGGGGCCCCCGCCTGGGTGTGTAAAAGGTCAACATCTGCTGATGCTCGGGGATGAGGCATGAGGTGGAGGCGGCAAGTGAGATGGCCCGTGAGCAGCACAGTGACAGACACATGCAGTACGCGCTCCACACGCCCCACACGGACACACTCCCGGCCCCAGAGATCCCCTTTCCATCCATCCATTTCTGAAACCTCAGACCGGCCACGGGGCCTCTGCCATCTGCCTCCCCCTGCTTCCCCGGGGGTCCCCGTCTGCTCTCAAGTGCGAGCCTCAAGGCCCGAAAGGAGCAAGTCATGGGGCGCGGCCACAGTCGGGCCGAAACCGCAGACTCTGAGCACTGCAGCTCCCGCACATCTGAGTGGCCCCCTTCCGAAAGGCCCACGAGCAGTGCCAACGCCAGAGGAAGCCAGAGACTGGCTGGTGTTATTTATAGGATTCCTGGCATAATGCAGAAGCAAGGCTGGTAGAGGAGCAGGCATTCCAAAGACAAAGGGTCTAGGAGTGTAAGAGGGGACAATTCTTTATCATCGATGGAGCCATTTCCTAGGCCAGTCGGCAAACTCATTAGTCAACAGAGCCGGATAGCAACATCACAACGACTGAAATTTCTTTTGAGAGCCAGATTTTTAAAATTCAGACTCTATAGGTAGGTACATGGTTATTAATCAGGGTCCTCCTAAGCTGGCCTTTGCTAAAAACTCAAGGGGGCCAAAGAGCCGCATGTGGCTCACAAGCCGCAGTTTGCCGACGACTGTCCTGGGTATTTCGGTTGGTGGAGAATCAGGTAGAAGCTGAAAAGGGAAATGTGGCTAGAAATCGGAAACTGGACTAGAACTCTGCGGTTTGGTTTAATCAACCGAACCTTGGAGGAGCACCTGTGTGTCTGCGGCACTGCAGGCAAACCACCCTCCCCCCTTCCCAAGGCCCGTCCATGTGACTGTACCTCAAGACCTGCGTCTGGGACCTGTCGGCTCGTCTGCAAGGGGCAGCCCCGAGATCTCTCCGCTAGGTCGCGGGGAGGACGCTGCGTGTGTGTGTGTGGCTGAGGGCCTCCAGTGGCTGAGAACATGCCCTCTCTCTGCACCCTGCACTGACCTGGCCAGGGCTTAACCAAGCCACTGGCCTGGCCAGGCCTTAACCAACGGCGCTGGAGCAGTCCCAGGCTGGGGCAAACGGGCTTGCCTTGTGAGTGGGAACACCTGGCTGACATTGAGAAGGCTCGGGAAGCTGATTCCCTAAAGGATGGAATGCTGGGATGGTCTCGCTGGCTGTAGCTGTCACCCGGCACCGCCCGCCCGAGGACAGGGAGGGGGTCCCCTGTGAGGATTCCTCTCTGGCTCCCGGGGTGGAGGCTCAGTGTCCTCAGGGCTCGCTTTCCTGGTACTCAGCAGCCAGAGGTTGGAGCCGCTCGGAAGGGTGTGATGTGTCCAAATGGGTGCGATTCTGCAAAGCTCTGGGGCCTTCTCAGCTTCTCAGGCTAATGTCAGGGGTCCTTGGCTTCGACACAACGAGGAACATAATAGTGGTTGGCAAACTGTGGCTCGTGAGCCACATGTGGCTCTTTGGCCCCTTGAGAGTGGCTCTTCCACAAAATACCATGGCCTGGGCAAGTCTATTTGAAGAAGTGGCGTTACAAGAAGTTTAAGTTTAAAAAATTTGGCTCTCCAAAGAAATTTCAATCGTGGTATTGCTGATATTTGGCTCTGTTGACTGAGTTTGTCAACCATTGTCCCAGAACACCTGGGAAGGGCTCTTAGCGGGGGCATCAGACCGACTTCCCCAGCATGTCGAAGGGCATTTTCTTTTTGATTACTTATATTCCATGAAAAGATTTCTCGCCAGAAATTTCTAGTAGCCAGACTCCTTCCTGCTGCATGTATTTATTTAAAAAAATTTTTTTTAAAATCCCTCTTCTCTAGCAAACCTAAAGCTCAGTAATCAGGAAAACCTGGACCTCTGTATTTTAGGAGGGAGAGACAGACAGACGGATTTGTGTTTCCCTCCATTCCTCCAGAAAGACAAATCATGATCAGAACCTGCTTCTTTCAGGCCTTCACGACTGACGCTATGGGATAGCACAATTCCCTCCCCCTGACTTCCTGGATTTCTCCTTGGAGTCCAATGGACTCACAAGCGTTCACTGGTGTCCGTTCTATGATTTTCTAAATGGTGATGCAAAGCTCATCCAGGGACAGCGTCCCATTGGATGGTTGGTCACTAAGTTGGGTAAATAGAACTGGTCCTCTTGTCCCTAAGTGAGCCCAGGTGACTTCAGTAACTGCACCCCCATGAAGCGGGCCCTCACTGATCAAAATGAAGGCCAGCTGGGCTGTGCCTGAGCCACAGGGTCTACCCAGTGACCCTTTCACCCGTGGCCTCCTCACCTCTGGGCTGAGAACAAACCCAACAACTCAATCCACCGAGAAAATACTCGTATCAGAAATGGAGGAGGGGAAAACAGATCTGAGGAGCGGAACAATAAAGCGAAGCTAGCTTCGACTGCTTGGTGATTTTTTTTTTTTTACTTACTACCGATACTGGAAATACTGGGGATACCTGAGGAAAGAGAAGAGAAGAGAGAGAGAGAGAGAGAGAGAAAAGCTGTTAGACATGTATTAGTACATAGTGTCATGAACTCAGTATAAAAATCTCAGAAACATAACACGCGATAACATTCAGATCATGAGGGCATCAGCTCAGAGAAAGCAGCGTGTCTGTCCCCCCCCAACCCCCCCCCCCCCCGGGCCCCCGTGGAAGCCACTTTGCTGTTGGTGTAGAATTCCAGAACTCATCCGAGTCAGGAAATCAAAGCTCAGCTTCCACAGCTGGTTCAAGGCAGCTTCGTATCAACCATGTTATGTTTGCCTATAAGGTGAGCGGACATTTGTATGTGGTTCAAAACACACATGAAAAACTCGGCTTCTATTCTGGCCACAGAGGACCACACAGTCCCAGCGGGGCCTCTGCAAAGAGACCCACATAACGGACGAGGTCTCTCTCAACGTGCTGTGCGAAGCGCATGTTAGCGGGTGCAAGTCGTCTGGCCTGTTATTTGATTAATGTCCCAGAGCCATCGTTTCTTACTCCTCTTTTACTCGCCAGCTATGTGGGTTAAACCCCGTAATAGGAACTTAATTCAAGAATACGTTAGGTGGTTCCCACTGATAACAGACTTCGTCGATTTTTCAGTTTCCACTTAATTTCCGAGTTGTGCGAAGGCGGTGGAACCATTTCGAAACGCACTGGACTCAGAATAACTGCGGGCACAAATGTATTGTGAGAACTCCTAGCCAACGCCCTACGGTCGGCAAACTCACTACTCAACAGAGCCAAATATCAACAGGACAACGATTGACATTTCTTCGGAGAGCCACATTTTTTAAACTTAAGCTTCTTCTAACACCACTTCTTCAACAGAGACTCGCTCAGGTCGTGGTATTTTCGGGTTGAGAGCATGAGATGGAAGTCGGACTGACTGCACCGAGGGACAGTCCTGCTCTGCCATGGACCAGCTGGTGACTGCGGGCAAGCTCCCCCTCTACCCTGTTTCCTCGCTGGAGAGGGGCTAATGCTCTACCACAAAGGGCTGTTGTGCGTGTTGACTGGCATAATCCATAAAAGCGTCTGACACTCGGTACATAGTGCATACAGGACAGCTGTTAATGAGCTGTTCGGACGTGCTGGTTACATCGTGGAGTGTACCAGCAGGTGGTGACTGGAGGAATCATTAAACTTCTATTTTCGTATTTATTTTTGAACCACTGCCCTCTGCTTATTTTAACTGGTCCCTGTAGATTCCTAGCTTTGTTTTCTTTAAAAGCAAGAGCCCTTTCCCTGTTTCTTCAGAGCGAGGGGAGAAGGAGAAACAAAAGCTTGCCATTATTTTTTGACACCTTGGGAGGAATGAAATCCTATGTTCCATTATTAGATGCATGAAAATTCTCTAGATTTTATTTATTTTTATTTTAAAAATATGTTTTTATTGATTTCTGAGAGGAAAGGAGAGGGAGAGAAAAAGAGAAACATCAATGATGAGAGAGAATCCTTGATTGGCTGCCTCTTGCACGCCCCCACACTGGGGATTGAGTCTACAAACTGGGCACGTGTCCTGACCAGGAATCGAAGCCTGAGCTCCTAGTTCATAGTCGACACTCAACTACTGATGCATGATGCATGCTGGCTGGGCCACAATCTTTCAATTTTAAATGAACAGAGTTTATGGGGCTTCAGTTCAATTACTGGTCACTGATCAACACAGACTGGAGACCGCAGTTTCCATTTCTGTGTTTCAGCGCTGTCCAGCGAAGCGGCTCAAGCTGAAAGCGCCCTCCACAGAGGACTCTAAACTCCTGACCCACACGCCAGTGGGCTCCCTGCCACAGCATGACAATGGCTTGGAACTGAAATTTCTTTCCTTTGCAAATCCCCTGTTGAGTGAGGAACGATGGCCGCATCATCGTTCTGGTACGAATGGCAGGACGCCCCAAATTTCCCCGTGATTGAAACCCCTGCTCCGCTGGGGGGAAGCTGTTTGCCTTTTGTAATCCGTCAGAGAGCATGGGTGTTGGGCTGCGGGAAGAGACGTTTCATGTGCTTGCAAACGCACGGGGAGCTAGAGGGCCATGCATAATGCAAAGCGAAGTTCTCCGGCCCCCTCCCACCCCCTAGCCCCCATGGAGAGCCAATCCCCAAGATGGAGGAAGTCCTTGCTGCAGTAAAACACTCCAGACTCCTGCAAACCTGTCTCCATTCCTTCGGGGAGCCCAGGGCAGAGAGCCTCCCGAAGCGAGGCTGTTATGAGAGCCCGTTTTCCATCAGCTGACATTTGGATGCTTAACATTCAGGCTCTTTCTCACGTGGCAGCTGGCCTTCTTTTGAGATGTCACCAGGTGAGCCACGTCCTACTCCGTTGCTGTCAAGTGGGAATTGCTTGGAAGAGATTTCTTTTCCACTGCTCGTTGGAAGAGAGATTTTTGAGGTTGAGAACAGCTGACTGCCAAAGGGATGACTACTGGTATAGTTTCAAATGTTATTCTTTCCCTCATGTTTCTTATTTAATGTGCAAACACCTGGGTTTCGGCTCTCTACAGACAACTGGTGAAACATTAAATAAACCCATTACACTTATTAAAAAAGCTTCGAGCAAATCATGAGGAATCTTTCAAATGCTGAATGGACTGAGATAGGGCGTGGGGGTTGAATCGATGAATGAGATCCTATATTATACCAGTGACACTGCTCCTAAGCCACGGGGCAGATGGTTTGAACAAGGCCCATTGATGAGTGCCCAGGCTGTGGCCAGCAGGAGCTCCAAATGCCTCAGGAGCTCTTCTTCCTCATCACCAGCTGATGAGGACGGAGGTGATGAGTAAGAAGATGGGTGTGTTCTGCTGCCATTACTTCCGACGTCCTCCCAGCCCTGGGCCCTGGTCCAAACGGCTGTACAGAGCTGTGCTCCAGGAACTTGAAGGTGAAGGAAAGAAGACCGAGTTCACAGAATTGCGCCGTGGCATCATCATACAGGGGATCCAATCAGAGATGGCTAAAAGTCACCTTATACTGGTGGTCGGCAAACTGCGGCTCACAAGCCACATGCGGCTTGAGAGCCGCAGTATGCTGCTTTGTTGACTAATGAGTTTGCCGACCACTGGGATAGGGGTTTAATCACCAGGAAAAACAACAGCCTGTAATTATTGGAATCGAGAGTGTAGGTCAGTGGTCAGCAAATTCATTAGTCAACAGAGCAGGCCGCAGTTTGCCGACAACTGCTGTATACCAACAGAAGGGCTCTGAGGCCTGAGTGTACATGACAAACAACAGAGGTAACGCTAGCGGATGGATGGACACCTGTGAAGAAGAGACGAAGGAGGGGCATTCTGAGGCACGTGGTGGCAGGGTGGCCTAGGAGTGTCTCAGGAAAAGGCATAGGGGACCTCCCACCTTGACCTCTGTTCCGTGGATGCTGGGGAGGCAGGCACGATGTTTCCGCCCGATGTCATTAGCATTCGAGTCATTTACATTTCCTGACCCCGTGCTTGGCAAGCAGCCTTCTGATGACTATCGGGCTCCGCAAGGAGTTTGAATCCCAGGGGAGAGACCACACCAGTCCTAGGACTGGACACTCCGAACACCGGAACAGTCCTTCCACACTGTGGGGGCACAACAGACACGCGGACACACTTTATCTCCCCATAGAGCTGTCTCTGAAGGGAGACACTGCTGGTCAGACTGGGATGGGTCGCTGGGCCGGACGGAGCGCAGTGCAATTCTCATGACAACAGCAGCGGAGGACGTTGTGTGCTGACTGTGTACCCGCCAGTGTTCCAGATACCTCACATGCATGAACTTGTTTCACTTTCATGACAACCCGAGGAGGTCAACACTCAGGTGTTTGTCCCGGGTGGGAGAAACTCACACAGGACGAGTTTGTCCCCGATCATCTCAGTAACTTGGGAAAGAGACTGGGGTTTGAATGAAGCGGTGCTGCCTGCTGCTCAGCTGTGGGTGTGGCTGCAATATAATATAGCTACACCGTATGACCCTTCAAAATGCTAAAGCTTATGAATTCCAAGTCCTATCTGGCCTCATGAGCTTCAGATAAGAGACTGCAGGCTGGTGGTTGCTTGAAGAGTTTGACATTCTGGGTTTTCTAGATCGGGCCCACAGGCTGGTTCATACACCTAAGGCTCTGCAAAGAAGGTCCTCTCTTATTGGGCTGACAGGTTCTGCATCTGAAAGGTTGGTGGTCCTGGCACCGAGGCCAGGAATGCCACTTGGGGAGGCCCATGGAAACCAGCCGGGAGGTGTGTCATCTCCAGATGACCGATGGGCCATGAGCAGCCAGGAAAACAAAGCGAGTCTTCCTCCTACCCTGTTCCCGACATGTTCTCAGTGGGTCTCTTCCTTAGGAGAATGGGTCCCCTGGGCCCACTGTGTTAGAGCCGATGATCAGTGAAGGCCACATTTTCCAAGGGGACATGGGAAAGTCAACAGGAAGTCAATGTACCCACATGGGCATTATAGGGTTCTTTAGGTTCACTTATTCATTCACCAGGTAATTAATTCCATAAATAGTTATAGAATACTAGAGGCCTCGTACATGAAATGTGTGCACCGGTAGGGTCCTTAGAGGCTGCCAGCTGTTGGCCAGGGCCTCTCTTCCCAGGGTTGGCTGGCTGGCCAGCCCTGCTCTCTGGTCGAACTCCTGGTCAAGGGGACAATTTGCATATCAGGCTTTTATTATACACTAGGGGTCCAGTGCATGAAATTCGTGCACTGGGGGTGAACGGTCCCTCAATCCAACCTGCCCCCTCTCACATACTGGGAGCCCTCAGGGGATATCCAACTGATGGCTCACCCCCAGCCTGCCCAAGGCCTAAAGCCTCTGGCCTTGGGCACCCAGTCATCGTGGTGCCACTTGGCCCCGCCCCCGCTCCTGATTGGCTGGTAGCATAGCCAATCAGGAGCCAAGGTATGGTCAAATTTGCATGTTTCTTTCTTATTATATAGGAAGATAGCCCCATTCTTAAATGGCTAGCATTTTAACTCCTGAAGTCAAACAGAGCTGAGTTTAAGTCTTGCTCTGTCATACATTCACTGTGGGACCTTGAGGTACCTAATTAGCCTCTCTGTGCTTGTGTCTCCTTATTTGTAAAATGGGGGGAAACAGTGAGGATTGAATGCAAGAAAGCAGGCAAAGCACTTCCCAAAGCTTAAAATCCTCTGGCAAGTTCAATCAAGAGGAACTGGCATTATTATTCAAATTTGGGTGATCGATAGTAAGTGTCCATTCATTGTCAACACTCCAGAGAGGAAAAAGCAGTTGATGTGGCATGAGAAAGCCTAGGCAGGCTACGCTGAAGAGCTGACATTGATGAGCAGTCCTGAAAACTAGCAGAATTCCCATCGAGAGCGAAGAGAAAGAGATGACTTCAGTATCCAGGGTGTTGACTTTGAGATTTGCACAGCTGGCAAAATTGTCTGGGTTCATTAGAAAAACTCAGGCTATAAATGGTAGATTACTGTTGAACCAATAATACTAAGAACTAAAACCCAGGTATAGATCAGAATATCAAGGACATGAAAAACATCTGTAGCTCGAGAAGAGGCAGAGGTGGGGAGTCAGAAAATGTAAAGCATGGGCAGAAAGGGGTTCTTTGAAGACAAAGAAACAAGTAGAGATCCAGGGAGAGAAGCAGAGACCAGAAGAAGCCCAGAGGAAGTCACTGAGGTCCCCTGATAAGCAAGATGGGGGGGGGGGGCAAGACACAGCGAGGTTCTGACCCTCCTTCTGACCCCGACTTGCTCTGTAAACCTCTAAGGTTCCTTCCCCTCCACCGTCACCGGATGCCACGGCTACGGCGCGAACACAGTAGCATCTTCCCCATCAGGTGGCTGTGAGTTAAGAATGAGCTAATGCACTTAGAGCACTTTGGCAATTGTCTAGATGACGACATATATGTATTAACCTGGGAAAATATAAATCGATGGATGCAAATGCCATACAGGAGAGAAGAAGAGAACCACCGCCAAGACTTCCCCTCACTCCGAGGAGCCCTGGCTCACACGCAGCAATTCCAGTTGGATTTCTGAGCAAACAAATAATGTCAGTGTCAGACCAATTTAATTTTCTTTCTTAGGAGAATGTGAGACCGTGTCGGTAGAAGGAAAGTGGAAGATTGAATACAGCTCAACTAGCCGGGCTTTCTGTCTGCTTCCATGACATTTCCAGCTGCAGCCTGAAGAAACTGATTAGAATAGCGTGTCCCCCCCAAAGAGTAGTTTAGAAATAGAAAGTTATTAGTGTCCCACAAACAAGAAATCTGGGAAACGGTAGATTAAATTGGCTCCTCAACTACAGGATTCTCTGATTTTTAAAATAAGGTAATGTGAATAGCTAAGAGTTAGGATAGTGGACAGCATTTTTCAAAATTTCTTGGCCATTAAATTATTTTAAGGGTCAGAGAACATGGTATGGAAAGCAGTTTGGTGATATTATATTACTAGAGGCCCGATGCACGAAATTCATACAAGGGACTTGGCCCTTGCAGCTTTGGTGCATGCCTCGGCCCTCACAACTCCGTTTTCGTCTGGAAGGTTGTTCAGAAGGATGTTGGAAGGTCGTTCAGCTGTCTGGCCTAATTAGCATATTATGCCTTTATTATTATAGATCTTTCCTGGAGTGATAGTTTCTAAGGTTGATTATTACATTTGCAGCATCTCCCTGTGGAAAAATATTGTGTGTTATTCTACAGGGATCAGAATGGAAAGAAGTGTGACTTCATACTTTTATTCATGAGCTGATCAGTGAGTATCAAGAGGATTTGGACAGAGTCACTGAGGACTCAGAAGTTAGAAGAAGTGATGTTCAAAATAGGATTCCCTCAGAAACAGCACGAGGATCAACAGGGAGAAGAAGAGAGAAGTCTTACTGGTAAAACATCATTTCTACCCACTTCTGTAAAGAAATAAGGAACAGATTTCGATGCACACATCCAGGGATTACCCAGCATGGGTGTCATTCCCAAGTCACTGAGAAGTTGATGCTGAGCGGTCAGAGACTGCAGTCACTTCCTTTTTACTTCTTAGGTCTTTCATTTTTGAATTAGGATATGGCATATCCTAAGTGTCCCTCTTTGAGAACTGACTTGCATTTCACCAAATGGACTCACAGGTGTGTGTGTGTGTGTGTGTGTGTGTGTGTTTTTGTGTGTGTATGAGTGTTGTGTGTGTGTGAGTGTGTGTGTGTATGTGTGTGTGTCTCTCTGTGTGTGTGAGTGTGTGTGTGTATGTGTATGTGTGTCTCTGTGTGTGTGTATGTGTGTGTGTGTGTATGTGTGTGTGTGTCTCTGTGTGTGTGTATGTGTGTGTCTGTGTGTGTGTGAGTGTGTGTGTGTGTATGTATGTGTGAGTGTGTGTGTGTGTGTGTGTGTATGTGTGTGTGTGTGTTGGGGGCGGGGGGATGGGGAGACTTCGCACACAGGTGCCCATGAGCTCATGTATGCAGATGCATAAGAAAAAGCCAATATACAATGAGAACCATAACAGCCCTACAAGTCCTGTGCTTGACCTTAAATGCCCACACTGAAAAATGAGAGAGATTTCCTGGGCAAGCAACCAGGTAAGAGACGTGAACATCTTACTACCTGGAAAAAGGAGTTACTGATGCTGACCTGGACAGGAAAAGAAACCGGGCCCAGTGTAATTCTTTATTTAAAAAGGAAAAAAAAATGTGGTTGGAAATGCAGAGACACTCACTACTGATGTTAAGAAATAAGTTTGATAACAAGGAATACTGTCCTCCAATAAGGGACAAGTCTGCCTGGGAAAAGAATCCCAAAGTTGAACTTGGTTTGAATACTTAGCTGGTGCCATGTGCCTTGGCGCGCACACTGCTGCATTAGCTTATTATATTCTCCCAGAATGCCTGGGGACAAGCGCTGCTGTGATCCTCACAGTACAGCTGGGGACACCAGGGTTGGAGAGGTTCATTGACTTCTTCAAGGTCACCCGGCTAGTGAATGGACAGAGCGGTATGGGATCCTGGAGCCCGTGTGTGCTCAGCCACTGAAGTCTTCCTTTAGTCCTCAGGCATGCTGAAGCTCTGTCTGATATGGCAGAGAGGGCAGGTAAGGGGTTGCTTCCATTGTGGGGAGTTTCCATTGCGAGATGGGACCATCGTAGGTAAGCTCTAGTGCAGTGGTCAACAAACTCATGAGTCAACAGAGCCAAATATCAACAGGACAACGATTGAAATGTCTTTGGAGAGCCACATTTTTTAAACTTAAACTTCTTCTGATGCTACTTCTTCAACATAGACTCGCCCAGGCCGTGGTATTTTGTGGAAGAGCCACACTCAAGGGGCCAAAGAGCCGCATGTGGCTTGCGAGCCGCGGTTTGCTGACCGCTGCGCTAGAGTCTTGAACCTAATTTCCTGATGCTGAGGACTGACACATTAGCTCCAACCTCCTTGGCCACATGCCCATCTGTCACCTTCCTATGTTACAGACACGGGGGAGAGTCTACCGGACTTTGGAAGGACCAGCGAAGGGAAGAGATGGATGGACAATGGAATCGACGGGGAGACCTGGAGGAGGTTGAGTTCCTGGGGCCAGGGAGTGGCCTGCAGCTGCTCCCACGGGGAATGGAACACGACATTCATTTCCACGAAAAGCGGGGCTGGCACAGGACGTCTCCCCCGTGCAAATGTCTTGAAATAAACAGACTCAGCGGCACCGTTTCCGGTAGAAGAACGGGGTCCTGGCATTGCAGAAGCCAACGCCTTGGACAGCGGCGTGCCCAGCCGCCCCTCTGGTGGCCTGAACACGATGGCCTGCCCGTGGGGATGCCAGCCAGTGACAGTGAACTTGACTTTCTTCCGTCCTGTCTCACTGAAGACCCGGCGGACACTGAGAATGAAATCGGAGCCATTTTCACGGTGGGGAAGTTTTAAACTCAATTTGACGACCGTGGCGATGGGGATGCTTAGATAGCCGGCCGCTGGGCAGCAGAATAAATAACCTCGGGGGTTCCTTCGGAATTCATGAGCGATGCCCCGCGGTGATCCGGGAAAGCCCGGGAGAGGCTCAGTTAATAAAATCTCCCTGGAAAAAATCAACATTTCTGCCCAACAGGGCTTTGTGTATTAATTTTAGGAGCCAGACGGTCATTTTCCCCTTTAACACAGATAGAAACCAAATCCCCTTCCACGGAGCGATTTCTTCCTCCGCTTCATGGAGATTTCATCATCATTTCATGCCCCACACTCCACCGGCGGCGTCTCACTGGGCTCGCGGCTCTTGATAAGGCCCTGGGCCAGTGGTACTGGTTTTGGGTGTTGGCTTCTCCCGGTGGTGGCTTTGAGGCTCCTGGGGACATCCCCCGCCTCGCACGGAGCAGGTGGCTTTGTGAATTTTCCTGCTCTGGTAGCTTCTTCTCACCTGGGCAGGTGTAGGCTCCGTCTCATCCTTTCTCTGCTTTTGAAAGATGGCATGTGGCGAAGGGGCCCGTCCCTGGGAGTGGGCGAATCATCTGCAAGTGGTGACTTCTCTCCTTGAGGGTGTCACAGCGTGGTTTCAGGGGGGCACACGCGGGCGGTCACGGGGCACCCCCAGGGGTTCTGTCAACACAGGTAACGCCTCGCTCTTTTCACAGGGACACAAACATACCTTTTCTCAGTGTGGCCCTCGCAGGCCTACAGTCACTCTCTTTACCTAGACCAGGGGTGGGGAATCTTTTTGCTGCCAAGAGCCATTTAGATATTAATCACATCCTTCCCAAGCTATTCAAAATCATCACATTAAAAATTACCCTGTTCTATTTGGTCAAACATTTAATTAACTAATTAACTCACCCCTACTGCCTGGGCAGGGCCAGACCCAATGATTTCACCATCCTTGTATGGCCCGCGGGCTGGACGTTCCCCGTCCCTGTTCAAAAGGGCGTCTCTGCTACCATTTCCCCGAAAATAAGACAGTGTCTTATATTAATTTTTGCTCCCAAGATGCGCTAGATCTTATTATCCGGGGAGGGGGGGGGTGCCTTATATGACAGCAAGTAGTTCTTATTTTCGGGGGATGTCTTACTTTCGGGGAAACAGAGTACTAGGACTCAGGCCTCGAGGGACATTCTCAACCACGGGGGTTTGGAAAAAGCCCATTATTTCACTGGACAAAGTCAGGCTGCGGCTGACCTCGGAGAGGGAAGCATTTCCGAGCAAAGCGTCTCTCGGGTCACCCAGCATGAGAAACGGGACTGCAGATACTTAGAGACTGTCCCGGAAGTTGTTGTCGAGTTAGAGTTCTAATGTCTTTGTTATTTTTATAGGAAACTAATTTGGGGGACAGGGGGAAGAAAGCACCTGTTTCACCCCCCGAGAAAACACATCGCTCTTGTGCTTTCCATCATCTCCCAGCCCACGTGATGCAAACATGGGCAGATGGAAATGAACGGGAGCCCCGGGCCGATAGGTGCTTAAACGAACTGAGACAGGGCCCGGGAGCGTCAGCTGCATTTCAGAGAGGGACCCGGGGGGCTGGGAAAAGGGGTCCAAGAGGAAGAGGGACCCCTGGGGAGTGGGGTCCAGGAGGAAGAGGCCGGGTGAGATGGGGAGGAAGGAGGAACAGCGGCCGGCTCACGGCGCACAGGAGCTGGGCCAGGAGCAGGTACTCACAGGTGTTGGCCGTGCCCTTGGGGATGGGGAGGTAGGAGCCGGGGCTCCACGGTCGGCCCTGGTAGTTCTTCTTGCATTTCCCGCAGTCGGGGCCCGTGGTGTTGTGCTCGCACTCGCAGGCCAGCTTGCTGTTGTCGTACACGCACACGGTGGCGTGCAGGTTACATTTGCACCTGGGCGGGAGAGACGAGAGGTCATGGTCAGTGAGGCTGGCCCGGGGGACTCGGAGCCTTCGCCCTCCTGTGTCTAGAGGTGGTGGCTCCAGTGCCACCTACAGGTTCCTGGATAAAGGTGGCCCCGCCATCAGAATCTTCCCAGCACGTGCCCTGCGGGTGGGGGGCTGGGGTTCTGACACAGCCTGTCCTCACAGCCCACGGGGGGGGGGGGGGGATTGCTAATCCCAGCGGGTCTGGGTCTGTTCCCTGGGGCCTGAAGCTCCCCGAGACTATCCTGGTCCAACACCAAGGGGTTCCTCCCCCCTTTACAAATCCCCTCTCCCGCAGATACGCACACTATGGCCACACCAGAGAGGTTCGGCTGTGATACCATCCCATCTATGGCAATTGCATGTGGGTTGGATCTAGTGTTCTGCTCTGTTCTCCCTGAAACCAGAGGACAATTCTTTTTGTTTATTTTTATTTAAAAAATATATTTTAATATATTTTATTGATTTTTTTTTTTTTTTACAGAGCGGAAGGGAGAGGGATAGAAAGTCAGAAACATCTATGAGAGAGAGACATCGATCAGCTGCCTCCTGCACGCCCCCTACTGGGGATGTGCCCGCAGCCAAGGTACATGCCTTTGACAGGAATCGAACCCGGGACTCTTCAGTCTGCAGTCCGACGCTTTATCCACTGAGCCAAACTGGTTTCGGCTTTTAAAAATATTTTTATTGATTTCAGAGAGGAAGGGAGAGGGAGAGGGAGAGGGAAACATCAGTGATGACAGTGAACCATGGAATCGGCTGCCTCCTGCACCGCCTCAGAGCTCGCAACTGGGGCATGAGCCCTTGACCGGAATCAAACCCGCAACCTTTCAATCTGCAGGCTGACCCTCTATCCAAGGAGCCAAACCAGCTAGGATGATTCTTATTTGCTTAAGAAGAAAGATAGCCAAGACCGGTTTGGCTCAGTGGATAGAGCGTCGGACTGCGGACTGCGGGGTCCCGGGTTCGATTCCAGCAAGGGCATGTACCTTGGCTGCGGGCACATCCCCAGTAGGGGGCGTGCAGGAGGCAGCTGATCGATGTCTCTCTCTCATAGATGTTTCTGACTTTCTATCCCTCTCCCTTCCTCTCTGTAAAAAATCAATATATTAAAAAAAAAGAAAAAAAAGAAAAAAGATAACCCTATGACAGTTACATCATATAGACTCGCCCAGGCCGTGGTATTTTGCCGACCACTGCTCTAGAGGTCACACACGTGACCACCAGACCTATGACAGTGTGCTGCTATTCCAATGGAGCCCCCGAGGTTATATCAGCTGCTCTCACGCCTAAGACCCCACCTCCCATCAGAAGCACCCCTTCCTCCGCCCCCCACGAGGCCCCTAACCCCCCTGCGTGTTGGTCCTCGGGTGCCCCACTCCCGGCCAATGCTCTCATCACAAAGGAGTCTCAGAACCGGGCCACCTGGCTCAGGGAAAAGATGCTCATGTCTCTTTTCAAACCAAAGCCTGCACGTGGCAGCGGTTTGGGGTCCTGAGCCAAGGCCTCGCCTTCGGCGCCTTCCTGGGAAGCTCTGATATCTGAGAGGCCCCAGCAGAACCTGCAATTCCCACAGAAATGCATTCCCGAATCCACAGTCTCCAACTGCAGAATTGCAAAGGCCAACCTGCTGCCTGGTGAGGGAGCAGGTAACAGATTGTAACACCCCAGGCACGGGCCTCATCCTCTAGATTAAAGCCTAGGCTGATGGAATGACCTGACAGAGGTCAGAACACTGCATTCGGGGAGGGGTGCGTCACTCAAAGGAGACAACCAGGACACCCCAACGAGGGATGGGGGGTGGGGGGGTAGAACCAAGATCCGCCACAGTCAGAACCTGAACATGTTTCTCTGTGTGCATGCATTTTTACTGTTAAATATGTTTTTATTGATTTTTAGAGAGAGAGGGACAGAGATATAGCAACACTGATGAGAGAGAAACATCATCAATTGGCTGCCTCCTGCACCCTCCCCTCCCCGCACTGGGGACCGAGCCCGTAACCTGGACCTGTGCCCTGAACTGGGAATCGAACCAGTGACCTCTTGGTTCCTGCCCAACCACTGAGCAACACCGGCCGGGCTGTGTGTGTGTGTTTTAAACTAGTCTGGCCTCTTTCGGGACCCGGAATGAAAATATAGAAAGAAAGCCAAGTTTCATAACGACAAAGAAATAGGGTGGTGTTTTATATGGCTGTCCTCTGCGGCAGCTGGCATGGATCGGGAAGAGAAGCAATACCCCTTCTTAGGGAGGAAAAGGAGGCTCCTCAACCAGGGCTGTTGGTTTCTCTAGCGTCTGTCTGTCAGGGACAGCTGAGTGCGCTCCTGTGCTGATGACCTATTGGGAACCCTGCCCCACACTCACCTCAGGAAAGCAAAGAGATGGCCCCGACCAGTCCTGATAGCGGCCGGGCTCGCTTCTGCTGACTAGCCAGGGGCACCCACATTCCCCGGGGACCAGCCTCAGCTTCCTCTGGGGTCTCCTACAACTTTGTGACACTTGTCGCGACACCCTGCCCTCTGTAGAGTCATCGGCGGTGATGAGCTCTAAAGGCCACTATTCCAACAACCCCTATTCGACACAGACACGGACACAGACAGACACAGAGCCTCCGGAAACGGACATGAGCACCGTCTTTGACAAAGACAAGGGAAACATGGTTCAGTGAAGAGACTAGAGAGTGTTTCGTTAGGAGCCGGGTCTTGTAACAATCCTCTCTGGGCAGGGAGCAGCAGCTTGTGCTAAGCTGCCTGTTAACAGGAGCTTTCTCCTTACAACATCAGCACCTTTATTTATGGGCGTGTTTACACATGGAAGATGTTAGAGACCTAAGTGGTAGAAGCACCTGCATATACTGACTTAGCACCCTCTCTGGTGTCAGAAAGTCCAAATGAGGAAATGAACAGTAGGGACCACCCCCCACCCCTTACCCGCCGCAAAGTATAGGCCAAGAACGCACTAATAATAAATTGGATGATATATCTTGTTACTGTTAATACTTTCATACATATGCAGTCACTTCTGAGATGCAAGCAATTTCCATCCTAAAGACTTCATATTCACTGAGCAAATAGCCTCTGAATAACAAAAGGAGGTGAAAGAAGAATAGATTAATGTTTAGTGGGTCATCTTCACCTGTCCAAAAGCTTATTAAATCATTCTAGTCTCAACTCAATTCATGACTCTCCTTGATCTCTTTTGCCTAACAGCCCTGCTATCTGCCTTTCTGATTTCCTTAAATGCATCTGTGTGTTTACTTTGGTTGATTGTTGCTTAAGACTCTGTGCTTCTAAAATTTTTACGCCTCGGCATGAATCTCTCCCATCTTAACGTGCGTGCGTGTCGGGTGAAATACCCACTTTGCACCTGGTCTTTCCCATTTGTTTCTTCAACATTTCCATCTCTCTTCTTGAGTTTCCTACACTTGCTGTCTCTGTTTCTTCATCTCCTCATCTCGCTCTTTCCAACTAACATAGCTTCTCTTGCCAAGTTCACCCGCAGCCCTGGCCCGGTGGCTCAGTTGGCTGGAGCATCATCCCATACACCAAATCGCTTCAGGATCAATTCCCCGTCAGTTTGATCACCCATTGAGGCACAAACAGGAGACAACCGATGTTTCTCCCTCCCTCTCTCTCTTCCTTCCTCTCTCTAAAAATCAATTAAAAAACAACAACACATATCCTTCAGTGAGGATTCAAAAAAAAAAAAAAAAAGATCATCCACAACTTCCTTGTTGAAAACCCAATGGTTACTTTCCCTGCCTCAAGAGCATCTTACTCCGTAGACCAGTGGTTGGCAAACTGTGGCTCGAGAGCCACATACGGCTCTTTGGCCCCTTGAGTGTGGCTCTTCCACAAAATACCACGTGCGGGTGTGCACGTTCAGTATAATTGAAACTTCGTGGCCCATGTGCAGAAGTCGGTTTTCAGCCCTCAAGAGAAATTTCAGTCGTTGGACTGTTGATATTTGGCTCTGTTGACTAATGAGTTTGCCGACCACTGGCCTAGACCATTCCCTTTTCCCTGCTGGATTTCTCCAGCCTATTTCCAGAACCCTCTTCTCCTGTGTGTTGTCTTCCGGGCTGTTGTGAGGGTTCTGGCCCAGTAAGGTCGGCCCCAGTGTATTCTCCCTGGGCACCCGTATCCAGGTTGTCTCTTAGGTTTCCTCTGTGGTCCTTAACTGCCTTTGAGTTACAGGCAACTGAAAGCAAACTTGCATTGATTTTTGTTCCCAGAAAAAAAAGACATATGCAAAGTAAGCTCACACATTTGAAAACAGTTCAGGAGATCCAGAGGTTCTGTGTTATCCACAGAGATCCAGGGAACCCTCTCCGCTCCCTCTATCATCACCAGGTGAGGATTATCGGATTGACGTGTTGTTAAGTCCTGCGTCTCCACCTCTGCTCTCACTCCTGGGCATCCCAGACTCACATACCCCCAGCCGCATGCTTTGGCTTCCCTCTCCCACCTAGTGCTCCTCCTGTGGGTTCCGTCTCAGCAAACAGCATCACCGTTCAGACAGTTGGTCAAGAATGACTCCTTCTCTCCCTTTCCTACCACATCTCCTTGACATCACTCAGCCTCTCCCCGCAGGTTCCGAGACGCCTCCTCCTGATAGCTCTCAGATCCACCCAGTTCTGGCCACTGCCACTTCCCTCGTTGAGATCGGCAGCATCATCCTGGATCTGGTTCATCATGATGGCTTCTAAACAGAGCTTACTGCCTCCAGTCATGCTACTCTCTCACCCAATCTCAATACAACAGTCCGAACTATCCTTTACTCCGAAATATGTGGGCCAACCTGGCTTAGAAACAGAAAGATTGCCCATTATTCTCAGGAGAGAGTCCACACTCTCCAACCTGCTCTACAAGTTCGCTGGAAGTCTACATCTTCTCCCAAGAATGCCTTTCCCATATGCTCCTCTGATGTGGGTAAGGCTGGCCACTGTCTCTAATACCGAACGTGGGTTATACTGTCACTGTGAGCTCCTGGGAGCAGCAGTCCCACCTGCCTGATTTACCACAACATCCCTAGCACGTGTCAAGTGCTGGCGCCTAAGTACTCAGAAAATATTTGACCAGTAAACAGCTGGGCAGAGTCCTGCTTGGACACCAGGACAAACTGTCACTTCGGCCGCAAATCTGAGCCATCTGTCCCCAGTCTCTGTGTGGTCTGCTGTCCCAGGGCTGGGTATGTGGAAGTGGACATCGAGGTGCCCCCACATTGGCCCATATTTGGGCATGACTCCCTTTCATTTTCTACAGCTCAGTGTATTCTCATCAGCAGTGCCAGCCAGACACTGAATCCTCCACGGGGAACCCCTGCCGAGTGGCTGTCCCTCCCCTGGGGAGAGATGGATTTCACAATTCCCAGGGGTCATGCCCTCCAGATTTGTGATTTCCCAGACACCTGCTGGTCTCTGACAGAGTCATTATCCCACTTCCACGCCCCCTCCACCTCCCACCTCTAATAGCACCTTAGGTGGGGATGGATGATACCAGTGGAGACCTGGCAGACTCTGCTAGGGGAGAAATGCTCATCTATCTGAATCTCTGAGAGCACAGCCTACTCCCCAACTCTGATTACACTCACACCTCGTGCCAAGATGCTGCCCTCAGAACTCACTGCCGTGCTTATTCCTGGGAGAGATCCACTTGTGTGTAAGTGACAAAGTGCACATGCTGTCAAATATGGGCACTGCTGAGATGGACTTAAAGCGAGCCTACCCTAGCCAGTTTGGCTCAGTGGATAGAGCTTCGGCCTGCAGACCGAAGGGTCCCAGGTTTGATTCCAGTCAAGGGCACATGCCTGGGTTGCAGGCTCGATCGCCAGTAGGGGGCATGGAGGAGGCAGCCGATCCATGATTCTCTCTTGTCATTGATCTCTCCCTTTCCCTTCCTCTCTAAAATAAAAAAACACACACACACACATATTGTAAACAAACTAAGCGCTAATCTGCGAAGCGATGGGCTGCAGCGGGCCCCTGCTCTCAGCCTGGTCCGCACCCCGTGTTTCGCTGACCAGCTGTCACGAGTCCCTTTAATCTGGCTTGTAAGAAGGCTCCCACACAGAGGTCTGTGCACCTGCCAGTGGGTATGAAATTAACCTGTACAGCCTGCCTGTTGTTTTTTTAAAAAATGACATAACTTAATATATTTATCCCGGGAAGCACGTGATCCACCCGCATCTTCCGTGAGTCCCAGGTGTGCCTATAGGACACGGCATTGCCTCTCGGAGGCGCTGAGACAAAGGCGCTTGGAACAGGCTTTTTCTGAAGAAGCAGAAGCCGAGGGTGGCCAGGCTGCTGCCGACAGGTCTGGCTGGCGCTGCTCTGAGCTGGAGGAGGAGTGACATGTTGGGGGTGAAGGTCAAGCAGTTCAGCCCTCCCCAGCCCTGGAGGAGCTCCTCTCTAACCTCGCAGATGAGATCTTATCATACAGTTTTATTTAATGAAGATTTTTCCTTGACGAGCTCCCCCCCCCCCCGCCCCCCGGGTATACATTTAGGTGCTACAGGACCCGAGTCAACTCCCTTTGCCCCCCCTGAATTGGATCGGCACTCGGTCCACGAATGTGGTTAGCAGACACGTCAGCATGAACACCAGGGCTTTGCAGATGTCTTTTTAGGAAGATGAGACGTTCTCAAAGGTCTCTCACGTCCTTGTTTTTTGCCCTGGCAACCCTTGACCTTTCTCTTTGCACTTTGACCCACGGACACATAGTTTCTGCCTCAAGGCCTGGTTTGCAATGGGAGACATACATCACTAGCATTGAGAGGTTATCAGTCGGGGTGTCGGACTCTGGCAGCTGGGGTTCAAGTCCAGTTCAATGCAGGCAGGGCAGGGGGCCAGTCCGGACCTCCCTCCCGACGGCAAGCAGAGAGAGATGCGTTCATACTTTGCTTCCGGCATTTAATGCCGTCCCTCTTGCACTCCCCGGAGCTTACGTCTGGGATCTGGCACTGGCTAAACCTAAGCAATGACCGAACACCATCTTACAGCCAAAGACCAGATCTGCAGACAGCCAATGGGCCTGTCTCATCTTGACCCCATCTTTCCAGGATTCCACCCCCCTTCCCTCCACGGACCGAACCCGAACTCTTACAGTAGTTGCCACTGGGAAGCAAACATTCTTTCAAGAGATGTGTTTTTATCAAGTCTGCCACAGCCGGAGTTCAAGGGCAAATACGTATCTGCTTAGGGCAGTGGTCGGCAAACTCATCAGTCAAAAGAGCCAAATGTCAGCAGTACAATGATTGAGATTTCTTTTGAGAGCCAAAGTTTTTAAACTTAAACGTCTTCTAATGCCACTTCTTCAAAATAGACTCGCCCAGGCTGTGGTATCTTGTGGAAGAGCCACACTCAAGGGGCCAAAGAGCCACCTGTGTGCTCACAAGCCGCAGTTTGCCGACCACTGACTCACGGGGTAAGCCTTGGAAAGCAGCCACACACTAACAGACTGACCAAGAGTCTGGGCACCTGCGTGTGCTGGGATTCCTGTCTCAGGAGAAGCACTCGGGAGAGGCAGGAGGGCGTAGGAAGCCACCCCACAAATCTGGGGCCGTGTGCCCACGCTCCTGAACCCTCGCTTCCCCGAATGTGGAGACCCCAACATAGACCCTGGTGGGCTTTCCTCTCCTGGGCTCTGCTCTTGGAAGAATTATTTTCGAAAACTGATCTAGACCTTTTTTTTTTTTTTTTTTTTTTTGGAAGCAGAGAAATGTAGTTAGCTACACAGTTTTCTCTAAAAATAAAAACTGAGATCTTAATTCTCCATGGACACTGGGATCTTATGATCTTAACTGCAGAAGGCGATCGGTTTGCTCCCAAAATTCATGGAACGACGGCCAGAAAGCCTTCTTGCACAGCTGAGCGGTGAGTGACTTAGAGATCGTTGTGGCACGTTTAAAACCCTCTAAAAGGCCCATTTCGACTTTACGCGAAACCCTAACCTTACCCAGAGCGAAGCATCAGACGGCATGATTCACTAAATGGCTGGTTCTTTCAGGGGATGGGAAATGGAGCCCCTTTTCCACAGCTCGGTCCTGCCAGGGAAACGCGAGTACTAGGACTATAAACTATAAACTTATAAATCTGAGAGGATGCACGTATGAGACGGACGCAGGTACAGGGCCGCGGGGTACACCGCTCCCCGCACCCCTCAGGAGTCTGCTTAGAGAGGAGGGGCTGAGGATGGAAGACAGATCTAAGGAGACAATTTTCACAGTTCGGGCGGCCACTGTTCTTGGCCCAAGCGATCAATCTGAATATCGGGATGCAAAGAGCTTGTTGCATGAAAACTAAACGAATCCAAGGCCAATGACTAGATGGCCCTCAATGCTTACTACACAGGCACAGCGAACTTGTCTATTCTTTTTAAAAAATATATATATATTTTATTGATTTTTTTTACAGAGAGGAAGGGAGAGAGATAGAAAGTCAGAAACATCGATCAGCTGCCTCCCGCACACTCCCTACTGTGGATGTGCCTGCAACCAAGGCACATGCCCTTGACCAGAATCGAACCTGGGACCCTTCAGTCCACAGGCTGACGCTCTATCCCCTGAGCCACACCGGTTTCGGCCAAACTTGTCTATTCTTTTTGAGGAAACAGGAAATTGAAGAGTTTCCAGTCCCAGAAATACTAATGACCGCAGTCCAGGGTTCCAGAATCTATAAGAGAGATGGGGCACGTGGTGTTAGGAGTGTGGGCTATGGGAGAGAGGGCTTGAGTTCCAGGTCTGGCTCTACCACCAACCTGCTGGGTGGTCCCCTCGGAGCCTTGCCTCCTCACCTGTACTTGGGACTCCTGTTAGCACCAAGGCTATGGGGTGGCTACACTGGCTGGATGATGTAGGCCAGGTAAGTACGTATCACAGAGTCTGCTAGATAGGGCCTATGCAGTAAATGGGGGCGCTTACTATAGGGAGATACCGCCACTTCATGGCTTGTCTGCTTAAAAGTCCTTCACACATCCCCCCCATCCTTGCCCTCCTTTATAACACGTGGGGTAACACGAAGACACATTCATCCTCCTGCTTAGATCCTGCGTAACCAGTGCGCTGGCTACAAAGAGAACGAACTCAGGATCACCCGCCGCCCGGGAAACAAAAGGGGTCAGGTCCTAACTCTGCTCTGCTGCCTGCAGGTGCACCTGGGATTGCCACCATTCCAGGTATTCGTTGGGGTGAGACATACCCGTTTCTTTTATTTATTACTGGTGGCCCGGTGCATGAAATTCGTGCACAGGGGGATGTCCCTCAGCCTGGCCTGCACCCTCTCCAATCTGGGACATCCCTCTCACAATCTGGGACCGCTGGCTCCTAACTGCTCACCTGCCTGCCTGCCTGTTCACCCCCAACTGCCCCAGCCCTGCCTCTGGGCTGGCCGTGCTCAGTAGCTCTGACCACGTGACCTGCATGGAGGGGTCAGGAGCAGTTTTGAAACAGGACAGCTCACATGGAGTCATTCCTTTGGTCTTGTGCCTTTTCCTCCTATTTTTTTTTTTCTTGTCTGGGATCCAGATTGAAATGCTCACGGGACTGCAGGCGTGGTAGCCATGAGCATGGCGGTTGGGCTGAGCGGTGGGAGGCGAGAGAGAAGCAAGGCTGCCGATGTCCTCCTCACTGTCAGAGCCCCAGCCTGCAGACTCTATGCCCACGAGCTCCAACCTATGAAGACAGGCAGCTTTCCCGTGTTGGAAAACCATCCACATATTCCTGATGTAAGAGGCAGTCACAAAACGCGTGGATGTAGTCACCCTATGTTCACATGGACTCATCCATTCCATGGTTTACCATAATCTACGGCTAAGTTAGATTTCTCTCCTGGGTTTTCTTTTTATAGAGAAAAACAAAGAAGCCCCATGTCAGTGAAATGTTTCTTTCATCTGCTTTTATTAAAATGTCCAGGAGGATGTGCGTTCCACCATGATGCCTCATTGGGTCCTTCGTTGGATTAAGAAATAGGCCTCCTGCCCTAAACGGTGTGGCTCAGTGGACAGAGCGTCGGTCTGTAGAGTAACCCAGCACGTGTCTCAAAAAGAACTCCACTCGCTGCCTCTGGCACCGCCAGCTTCTGGGGACTCCTGGTTGACAAGGAGCACCAGCTCTTCCTGAGAACAGGACTGTGTGTCTCTCTCTCCCTGAGACTGTGCAGTGTGGACATGCTTTTAAACGTTCCGATTCTAAACCCCATTTGGAAAATGCTGCTGCCCCCTGCACACCACCAGGGAGGGAGGGAGTGAGGATGCATGAGCTGAAACGAAGGCGGAAGATGCTGGAAGTCTTTCGGCCCACGATGCACGCCCACAGAGAGGAAGTAACCCGGGCTGGGGCCAGTGCCTGCCCCTGTGCCATCTGGGGCCTGACGCAGGCTCTGTGGGGACCCTGAGGGAAAGGGCCCCTGGGGCGCAGGGCTGCGAATAGCAGATGCTGACTCGCTGCCGCTTTTAATCGGCGGGGCCGTGGAAAAGGTCAATTACCGCGCTCAGAGGAATGCAAGGCGGCGGAGAAAGTCAAATAGATGCACCATTGGACGGGCGTCTCAGGCATGAAAATGAGGCTTTCAAGGCGGCCTCCCTGAATGCGTCGGCAAACACGGGAGCTGCTGTCTCTCTCTCTCTGTCTGCCTGCCTATCTATCTATCTATCTATCTATCTATCTATCTATCTATCTATCTATCTTATTGTCCCTAGCACGGGTCATTTCATCTCTGTGTTCATGGGCCATGGGCCATAAGACTTCCTGAATCTTCTACCTTAGTTTCAGCTGACATATCCTCACTCCCTACTTCTCTGGTAGTGTTTAGGTGTCAACAGTATTTTCAAATTTGGTTAAAAATATCAAAGTTTAAAATCATGTCATTCATATGTACATATGTACATATATGCCATATATATATATATATACACACACACACACATATATATATATATTGGTGGTATAATTGCCTGTTTTATAAAAAAGAGAAAAACTGCCATTCTCTAAGAATACCGTTGCCTTTCCAGGCTCGATCCTGATGCAACAAACAATCGACACACACCACGATAGTCCAGGGCAGTGGTCTAGGGTTTAAGGGTCACACGGAGGGTGTTTCCCGGGTGTAGATCTGACACACACGGAGTTTGTTAGGCCATAGGATGCCTGCTCACTCAACCACAGCTCGCTGGGCACGTGAATGAACTCGGACCACTGGTGTCCGGCCCTCCAGAGGCTCAGCACTCTTTCCTGAGTCTCCGGCCCACACGTTTCTGTGTCCCATCTCCATCCTTAGGGTCCTATATGTGAAAAAAAAATCTATTTGGGGCAAATATGGGTATCTACACTTCCTGTGAGGGGCAGACGCTGGCTTAAAATGCCTAAGTCTCCATTCAGGATGCAGCCCCATTTTCCAATTATATCTGGAAGGAGCAGTGATTTATCATATGGCTTTAATGCCATTAAACATTCATTGAGCTCCCAGAGTGTGCGAGGCATTGTTCCCGCTCAGCAGCCCCACGTAAAAGAAGACTAATGAATACATGCGTGTTCCATAGATCAAGCAAGCAATATACATTTTAAGAAATTTATAAATATTTAATCAAGATGTTCTACAGTCAGTCTGGCAGAGAAACCGAAGCTCTTTGGATTGCTAAAATAGGAGTCTAAAGAACAATGGAAAGGTCTACAGCTTTTGTGGGCAAAGTGAATAGAAAGCATCTCGAAATTAACATTTCAACATGATTCCATACCCTGTCTCCTAAATTTCCCAGAAAGGGACCGAGGATCAGAGAACAGCTTACATCCCCAATCGACAAGATGATTCAATTCAGCATCGTTTAAATCTAGACAGAAAACGTGGAAGATTTCATGTTATCCCAGTAGCTTCTATGTTAATAACTTGGAAGCGATTTGGAGTCTGACTTTATCCTTTCATCCTGAATGCCTTTAAATATGAGCACGCGCGCACACACACACACTTACAGAAATGAGAGCCTTTATCTACAGATCTATAAACTCTATTGGGTTGGCATTTTGTGGCTCTTTGAACATCATCCTTAACTCTAACCCCTTTTGTCCTAAAGTTAATTTTAGCTCCGCATTGCCAGGTCTCCGGGGAGACTGAGCCCTAACAGACGTCGCTCTGAGACAGATTTGGGGTCTACATTTAAGTAAAGGTGCCCCGGACCTCTGCGCAGGTACCATCTTAAGGCAGTCCTTCTGTGATGGGCGTGGCGAACCCCGACTTCCCATCTCTCCAGCTGGGATGCCCTGCACCTGTCTCCCCACGGCGGGAGGGAACACTTTGGTGTGCGGGAGGGTCTACAGTGGTAGCATGGAGGGACCTGAAGAGTATTATGCTGAGCGGAGAAATCCAGTTACGGAAAGACAAGCGTCACACGATCGCACTCATATATGGAATCGAAGAAACGAGATAAACTGATGATCAAAAACAGATCCAGAAAAACGGAAGCATGAGTAGACGTAGAGGATCCCTAGGGAAGACACCTGAGTATTTTTTAAATCAGTGTCAGTTGAATCCAAGGTGCCAGGCAGAGCCACGTCTTGGACATGCATCCACCAAAGAAGGCTGGATGCAAGATCAGTACTGACTTTTAACTTGCTTTCAGGTGTTGTGGGGGAGGTGCCCTCAGATTCAGCAAAGCCCGAATGAGGGAATGAGTGGTGCCTTGGCCCCACTTAAGCTCCTTTGATTTTAAGTCCCTTCATGTGGTATAAATAAACACACTGCGTTTGGGTTGGAATTCCTGTTTCTCCATCAGAGAGCAGAGATTCCACCCAGCCCCAGCTTTATTTTCTGCTTCTGTGTCATCCATTCTTTTCTATTATTTCTCAATCCCCAGCTCCTCTACTCAGTCACTGGACCCTACTTCTCTCTCCACGCTGGACATGGGAAGGAGAGAAACCTCTCCTCCCCCTCTCCCCCTCCCCCAACAAATAGACTGTTGAACTTCAGAGGGAAGCCAGGGGAGGGTGAGTGAGAAGAGATCAAACAATGAACTTGAATGCATAACAAGATATGCATAACCCTTGGTCACAGACAATGGTGTGGTGATGGGGAGAGGCGGGGACAGGAGCAGGCTGGAAGAGGTTCATGGGGGGGAGGCGGGGAAGGAGGACCTATGTAATACTTTCAACAACAAAGATTAAAGAAAATTGCCAAGCTTAAAATACCACTGGAGTGGACATGGGTACAACACCATTCAAAACTGTCCCTGAACTCTCCACCGCACTGTATTTCCCCAAACCAACAGAGCCACCAGGCGAACTGTGCCAGACCTGTGCCAGCCGCTGCTGTGGCAGGAGCAGACACAAGTTACAGCGAGTTTATCTGTCCCAGCTTACGGGCCGAGGTGGAGCAGGTGAGGCACTGACACGGCGGGGAAGGTAGCGCATTTATGACGGGAAAGAACACTGACTTTCTGTTGAGTGGCTTGCTGCCGCTGGGGAAACAAAGGAGGTTAATTTCACGCTGTGCACTGAAGCCCAGAACGAAGGTAAGATAGAATAAGGCTGGGCCTTACCGCGGTGGCGTGCTAAGAACCCCGCCTCCCCCGAGCCAAACAAACGCACTGTCGTTTTAAGACCTTTAAGATAGATTTTACATTCTCAGGCGTGCAGGTCCCGAGGGATTATGTTAAGTGGTTCTTACAAATCATATCTCGTGCCAAGTGGCATATAGGAAAAAATATGCAAAAATATGATTATGTTTCATTGAAGATTCGGTCTATTCTATATGATGGCTGGATTTAAATTTTTATATCTATAGACATCATTGCATCACATAGGGTAAGTGACTGTAAAAATACTCATATATAAAAATTATATGGGTTTACCTGTATGCCAATCAGTAAATATACTCATATGTGTAATTTTCAAATTATCATTCAATGCCTCAAAAATGGGGCTGGAATCCAGTTGTTTCTTTTGTTTATTATTGTTAATCCTCACCTGGGAAACCACTGAGCTTTAGAGAGAGTGGAAGGGAGAGTTGGGGCTGGGGGGGGGGGGTTGGAGAGAGAGAGAGAGAGAGAGAGAGAGAGAGGAAGAAAGAGAAGTCAATTGTTGCCTCCTGTACCTGTCCTGACTGGGGCCAGGGATTGAACATGCAACCCGGGTAGTGCCCTTGACTGGAAATCAAACATGAGACCCTTCGGTGCTTGGGCCTGCGCTTTAACCATTGAGCTACACTGGCCAAGGCACAGTTGTTTCTATAAGCTCACCGTCATTGGTGACCTCTGGCTATGTTTTATTGGTAGGAATCATCACTTTCTTTTGGACAATTCCTAATGCAATTCCTATTGCGCTGCTGGCCTACAGAGCCTTTTGGGGGGCGCAGGACTGTCCCTTTGTTCTTTTGGGGTGCTTCACTGTCACCAGTGAAGAAAAGAACAGAGAATAGATGCTGAAGAAATACTTGTGCTTGACCAAATCGCAAGAACGTGCAGGTGTTTCTGTAACAAACCGCTTAGATTTATTTTATTGAGAACAGGATGCAATGATAAGTCATCAGCTGTAACAGAAATGTTAAGAAAGGTGGAAGAATTAAAAAAAAAATCTGAAAGATCTTAAAATCCTCAACTGCCCTTCTTCTATTTCTGCTGGAAATGAAACTCGCACCGTTGCCTTGTGCTTGGCAGTTTACTAAGTGTTTCCACAGCTATTCCGCGGCCATGCTTCACAGCAACTGGGGATTTCACAGATGACATAGGCGTCTCTGAGGCCCCGGGGGGCCACACTTCCCCTCCCTGAACAGCGGGGAGGGCGCCACACCTGGGTCTTCGGTCCCCAAGTGCCCCTGCGCCCCACCAGCACCACCGCACCCCGTGCTGTCAGCTTTGGTGTCACATGCGCTGGGGTAACTCGAAGACGCATTCATCCTCCTGCTTAGATCCTGCGTAACCAGTGCGCTGGCTACAAAGAGAACGAACTCAGGATCACCCGCCGCCCGGGAAACAAAAGGGGTCAGGTCCTAACTCTGCTCTGCTGCCTGCAGGTGCACCTGGGATTGCCACCATTCCAGGTATTCGTTGGGGTGAGACATACCCATTCCTTTTATTTATTACTGGTGGCCCGGTGCATGAAATTCGTGCACAGGGGGATGTCCCTCAGCCTGGCCTGCACCCTCTCCAATCTGGGACATCCCTCTCACAATCTGGGACCGCTGGCTCCTAACTGATCACCTGCCTGCCTGCCTGTTCACCCCCAACTGCCCCACCCTGCTGGCCTGCTCACCACCAACTGCCCCCTCCCCGCCGCCTAGCCTGATGGCCCCTAACTGCCTCTTCCTCGGCTCTGCCACCATGGCTTTGTCCAGAAGGTATCCCAGTCTAATTAGCACATTACCCTTTTATTAGTATAGATTATTTTTTAAAAATATGTTTTTATTGATTTCAGAGAGGAAGAGTTAGAAACATCAATGACAAGAGAGAATCATTAATCAGCTGTCTTCTGCACATCCTCTCCTGGGGATCAAGCCCACAACCCAGGCGTGGCCCTTGACCAGAACCAAACCCGGGACCCTTTAGGCTATAGGCCGACGCTCTAGCCACTGAGTCACATGGGCTAGCGCTACTTGCCCCTTTACAAAGCACTTACGTTATTGCGATGGGAACATCGTGGCGCACAGGCTTGGGAAACTGTCCGAGAGAGAGCCCAGTGGAAAGGGAGTGGGGGGTCAGAGCCCTTCTGATGGTGGGTTTTGGGGCTGAGAGCCTGTGGGGTGCCCGTGGCATTCCTGCTGGTTGTGGGATGGGTGGGTGTGAGAGGACCCTCTCTCTAACTTTGCTCAGGGCTCCCCTGTCCCTGTCCTTGTCTCTGTCACGCTAAAGCAACCGGTTCGTGCTGAGAGCCTGTCAATCACACTCGGGATCCCAGAAGCCGCGATGCTAACTTGGGAAGACACAGCCATGGTGGGGCGATCCCCCGTGCGGACACTGAACCTGGCTCCCAGTATGTGAGAAGGGGCAGGTTGGGCTGAGGGACCACACATCCCCAGTGCATGAATTTCATGCACCGGGTCTCTAATATATTAATATACATATTTAAATGAAGGTATGGCATTGTTTTTCTTAGACATTATACTGTGGCATGCTCAAGAGACTACAGTATAGTACAGACATCTCTTTTAAATGCTCCGGGACACCGAAAAACGTAACCGGGTATGACACAGACTCTCCCCCACGGAGGCATCATGTCCCAAGTGTCAAAAGCAACACCAGCTTTCAGCAGGAAGGTGAGGTGTGGCACTGAGGAAAAGGTTGGCTTTCTCAAACCATTTTGCCTCTTTTTTTTTTTCTTTGAGCTGTGAACTTGCACATGGCCGGATGCTTTCCTTGAAAGTGATGTAATTCATGAGCTAAAAGAGTGACACAGGCGTCCCATTAGCAGCAGACTTCTGTGTCAGAGAGATTGGCCAACACGAAGGGTCTTCAGCCCACTTCTGGATAATCACAGGAAGGAAAATGGAACCAATGTATTTTGGGTGCATGGCAGCAAATACTCCATTGACTGGTGGACGGATATTCGAAAGCAGCGTCTCTACGCAATTTGGGCCAGGGGCCACGCATTAGGGACTCTTTGTGTGCGGTAAACACTCCAGGACGTGGCGAGAGAGGACTGGCTCTGGTTTTGTAAGAAGGTCTGAAGGCTCAGATGATGGTTAGCATTGCTAACCAATAAAATCCTATCTAATAAAAGAGTAATATGCAGATTGACCATCACTCCAACACACAAGAGGGCTGCCCCCATGTAGACACAAGATGGCCGCCACAAGATGGCCAGCAGGGGAGGACAGTTGGGAGGTTCCAGGCCTGCAAGAGAGGGCAGTTATGGGCCATCAGGTCAGCAGGAAAGGGCAGTTGGGAGGGACCAGGCCTGCAAGGGAGGGCAGTTGGGGGCAATGAAGCCTGCAGGGGAGAGCAATTAGGGGTGCCCAGGCCAGCAGAGGAGGGAAGTTTGGGGCACCAGGCTGGCAGGGGTGCAGTTAGACATCAATTAGGCTGGAAGGGTAGTGGTTAGGGGGTGATTAGGCTGGCAGGCAGAGCAGTTAGGGGCAATCAGGGAGGCAGGTAGGAGAGCAGTTTGAAGCCAGCAGTCCTGGATTGTGAGAAGGATGTCCAATTGCCCGTTTAGGCCCGATCCTACTAGAATTGGGCCTAAACGGGCAGCCGAACATCCCTTGAGGGGTCCCAGATTGGAGAGGGTACAGGCTGGGCTGAGGGACACCCCTCCTACCCCCATGCACAAATTTTGTGCATTGGGCCTTTAGTATATATATATATTTAAATGAAGGTATGGCATTGTTTTTCTTAGACATTATACTGTGGCATGCTCAAGAGACTACAGTATAGTATAAACATCTCTTTTATATGCACTGAGAAACCAAAAAACGTGTGTGACTGGCATTACCGCGATATTCGCTTTATTGTGGCGGTCTGGAATGGACCCTGCATTGCCTCCGAGGTATTCCTGTAGCTCATATTGAGGAGCTCCAGGAATCAACAGAGTGCATTTTTCTCCCAATCACCTTTCCCCCCCACAAAGATGAAAATACCCATACCCTTGGTATTGACTTTCAGATTTCACATATTCTTGTACTTAAAAATCTCTCTCTATTGAATTCTTAGGACTTGGAACACGTTCTCAGTGTCTACGATGGAGTTCACAATAACAGTTCATTTTAAATTCTGTATCTTCAAAAGCTTCATCATGTATGCAAATGGAAGGATGAATTATTTGAGAGCAGTCGGAAATGTCAGAAGAGTCACTGGGCTTACACAGTAGAGGAGGATGTAAGGCTATGGGTCCTGCAGCTGGAATTCCTAAATGTTCCTGAGCTATAGGAAGCAGAGGCAGCTTCAATATTCTATTTCACGAAATGACCTCATCTATATTTCAAATGTTCCCGATCAATATTCCCTTTTAGTTTGTATCAACTCGCCATCAGAACCGCACGTAATTCAAAAGCTAAGGACCGGCTGCCCTGTTGAAAATCATTTACAGTTGCCCCTGTGAAAAACAAATTATTAAATACCGCCGAGAAAAGCAGCATATTTATAATTTTTTTTATGTTAAGCGTACATCCCTGCCCCCACCCCACCCCCTCAGTTTTTCCCCTTCTCTGTTCGCTTTTAAGGGCAGACCCTCTGCTTTCTCTCAACACTGACGTTGCGATTCAGGCTTTCTGGTCATTTCTCAACTCTTCCTATCAGATCTGTCGAGAGAAGGATGAAATGACTGCAGTTTTGAAGGGACTGTGAGATGCCTGGGAAAGGAATAAAAATAGTCACGATGGACACCTGGCCAAGCTTATATACGTGGACAGCGATTCTTCAGCTCACGGCTTTGCCAAACAGATATTCGGACTGGGGTGTCCAGAAAAGATGTTATAAACTCGGATCATTTTTAGCTTCCTGTTCCTTTCTCAGCTCACTGCAGGTCCGCCCGCCTCCTCCGGCCCACGACAACATACACTTAGAAACTTGTTGTCGTTGGTATTGGGGCTCAGTGAGGCTGGCCTACGTCATGGACCCGGCCAGCAGAGAAGAGCCCTCACACTCTGTAGGTGGCGCTCTCGCACCCGGAGGAGGAATCCACGCCTGCATCCTGGGCTCCGATCTGACCTGGGTGGAGCCTGCCAGCCCAGACATTTGCAAATCCAATCCTGACCACTGGCCTGAGGCGTGTTGTTTGGTTCGGAACCGCTGGTATCGGCCCGGATGAACGGAGGCCACGCAAAACCCTCCCAGAATGAGCCTTTGCTATATTTTCCCAGAGACCAGACACATATTTCCTAATGACTTGACTCCCTTCACAAAACAGCCCACTCTTCTTGGGGAGCTTTCTCCCCAGTTGGTTAATTGTCAAGAAACCGTTCCTGAGAGTCCCCTCTCTACCCGGTCCAGTCCAGGTCAATGTCCCCCAATCTTGGCTGCACACCTGCATTTCCAACAGGGCTTTAAAATATGCCCGTTGGCCCCACTCCAGGCACGTAGCCACTTGGTAGGATGGTAAGTGGAACCGGGCCCGGGAGACACTTTCTAGGCACTGAAAGGTGAACAGAACGAAGGCGAGTATTTGTACTTCCGTGAAGGAAGTGGCCCACAATATTTATTTCACAGGACCTCAGTATCTAGCGCCATGATAGTCCAGAACACCCTGGGACCTCCTTACAAGGCCAGAGCTAAGAATACCCGACAAATGCTTTGGTGTTGGTGAAAAAAAGCCTATGGGCATCAGGAATAAACCCTCAAACCACGTGATCATTGAATCTGGGTGGGAATAATGACTGAGCTCTGTGGCCTGGAGCTTGAGGGTGTGTGTGTGTGTGTGTGTGTGTGTGTGTGTGTGTGTATGGGGTATGTGTGTGTGTGTATGGGTGTGTGTGTGTGTGTGTGTATGGGGTATGTGTGTGTGTATGGGTGTGTGTGTGTGTATGGGTGTGTGTGTGTGTGTGTGTGTGTGTATGTATGGGGTATGTGTGTGTGTATGGGTGTGTGTGTGTATGGGTGTGTGTGTGTATGGGTGTGTGTGTGTGTATGGGGTATGTGTGTGTGTATGGGTGTGTGTGTGTATGGGTGTGTGTGTGTGTGTGTATGGGGTGTGTGTGTGTGTATGGGTGTGTGTGTGTATGGGGGTGTGTGTGTGTATGGGTGTGTGTGTGTATGGGTGTGTGTGTGTGTGTATGGGGTATGTGTGTGTGTATGGGTGTGTGTGTGTATGGGGGTGTGTGTGTGTGTGTGTGTGTGTATGGGGTATGTGTGTGTATATGGGTGTGTGTGTGTATGGGTGTGTGTGTGTGTGTGTGTGTGTATGGGGTATGTGTGTGTGTATGGGTGTGTGTGTGTATGGGTGTGTGTGTGTGTATGGGGTATGTGTGTGTGTATGGGTGTGTGTGTGTATGGGTGTGTGTGTGTGTGTGTATGGGGTGTGTGTGTGTGTATGGGTGTGTGTGTGTGTGTGTGTATGGTGTATGTGTGTGTGTGTGTATGGGTGTGTGTGTGTGTATGGGTGTGTGTGTGTGTGTGTGTGTGTGTATGGGGTATGTGTGTGTGTATGGGTGTGTGTGTGTGTATGGGTGTGTGTGTGTATGGGTGTGTGTGTGTGTGTGTATGGTGTATGTGTGTGTGTATGGGTGTGTGTGTGTGTATGGGTGTGTGTGTGTGTATGGGTGTGTGTGTGTGTGTGTATGGGGTATGTATGTGTGTATGGGTGTGTGTGTGTGTATGGGTGTGTGTGTGGGAGATTGGTACCAAGACAAGACCGTGAGCCAAGTATGTCAAAGACCAACCTAATAAAGATGGAATGCAGGCATGGTCAGGGCCTTGTGGGAAAAAATAAACGGATGTGGCATGCCCTTATATTCACGTTCATACCCACACTCACACTCCCCACAAATGCTCCAGAATCCGTCAGCAAGGGACGTTCTTTCTCTTGGCATGGCTCTAAGTAGCAGCTAAGCCAAGAAATACGTCTGGTTGTTTCTGGTCCCTGCCCACCCAGCAGGGGCCCCGGGGTTTGAATATGCCTGATGTGCATGGTCCTGAGAAAGATAAGGTGTAAGTCGTAACTTCAAATAGACACGGGGCTATGCTGCCCCAGGTGCCAGAAAAAAGAACATAGAGATCGAGGCCTGTCCGTGATAAGAACAACCAAAAATCACAAAGCTCGCAGGAAATAAACATCCTATAAGAGAATCAGTGGGAAAACGAAAAGCCAATCAATCAAAGAAACAAATAAAAACATCAACAACACCCAAACATGCAAAGGCTTCAGACATTGGAACAATCAGATCAAAAACAAAATAAATATGTAGCCTTAAGAAAGGAAGAGAAGCCGAGACCGGTTTGGCTCAGTGGATAGAGCATCGGACTGCGGACTGAAGGGTCCTGGGTTCGATTCTGGTCAAGGGCATGTACCTTGGCTGCGGGCACATCACCAGTAGGGGGCATGCAAGAGGCAGCTGATGGATGTTTCTCTCTCCTCGATGTTTCTGACTTTCTATCCCTCCCCTTCTGCTCTGTAAAAAATCAATAAAATATAAAAAAAAAGAAAGGAAGAGAAAAAGGAAACACAAGTGGGAAATAAGAGACTATTACAAATCATCAGGTAGATTGGAAAACAAAACCCGCTTGACACAACGGCAGAAATAAAACTCTACTCAACGAAGCAGAAAACTTCGGTGTGAGTTTGACAGCGAGAGAAACCGGCTATAACTCACAAATAGCATCACATAGCGGCAGGAAAGGGTGCGTGCTACCCACAAATTCTCCCCGGAACCCTTGAGGCCCGTTCTTATTCTCACGCTACCGAGGTGGGAACTATCGCTCAGAGACGCAGCACGGGCCCACGTGACACAGAGAGCAGATGATGGAGAGACGGACTTGAACCCAGTCTGGCTGACCACGAAGACGGCCACTGCGTCATCCGCTCTCCGCTTGCTCTGTCTTACTCTTTCCCATTTTCCTCTCTCCCATCACTCACATGTGCTACGGCTGCTTCTGCCACACTGCTTCCCGGGGTCAGTCCGCCCCCAAAGGAAGGAAACTTACTTTCTCAGAGAGAGAAAAAAGAGAGACCAGGGCAGGAATGGGGGTACTCAGAGTGAACGGCTGTGTTTTGAACTCTCACCGTGTGCGGGTTTCGTGTCAGTACAGAGGCAGGAGAGTCCTGGCTGGGTGGGCGCAAGACGAAAGGCTTCGGGAAGCAGTGTGGACGAAGGGTTAAATCCAGACTGTCTGGCAGTAGCTTGCAAAAGCTATTCTGGTCCCCTAAGCCTGATCGAAGCTTCTTTTTAAGCCAGGCACTGAACATTTTATCTGGGATATACATTTTTCACTTGTTTTGACATGTCTGGAGATTTTTTTTTTCAAAACTTGCCAAAAAAAAAATCTAAATATATATTTGTGAGTGCACCTTGAGAGAAATCTATTCTCGAGCCCGAACAGCCAGCCCGGCCCACGTGGCCGAGCTGTCACCGGGGAAGAGGCGGTGGTGGGTGGCAGGTGGCAGGTAGGGTCTGCGCCCCGGACACCTTTTCAGGAGGGATCCTCGCCGGCATCTGGCTTGCTCTCCAACGAGTGCTCTCTCACTCCTGTCTCACAGTCCTCACCAATGCCAAAATGACTTACTCAAGCCCCGTCTGGCTGCTGGCCGCCAGCGATGCTAAATTCACCCTCTGAGCCAAAGCAATGTGGTCGTGGGGCCGGTGTCTAGGGAGGGATCGTCTCTGGAGCTCGATCGCTGCTGGAGGAAACCTTCAGCGGCTGCAGGTTGGCTGCCACCCAGGGTTTCTGAGTCTCCGACGCTTCTCCTTTGCGAAACCCACGGAAATGGCAAAAGACGGGCAAGTCAGACTGCAACGCAGTGACCACACAGGAGCCCCCCCCCCCGACTCCACTCAAGTCCAGGCTTCTCGGCTCTGCTTCCGAGTTGGCTCCTGGTGGGTACGGCTGTATACGTTTTCTGACGTCTGAGGCCTGAGGACCCCCGGGGAACCCCCTTCTCGGAAAACAGATCAGTAATTTACACCGTTGCTGCCAGGTGAATACTCAACAACCCGGGTCCTGGGAGGACTATTCCCACGTAGCCCTTCCCGTGTCAGATATGTGGCTAAGGAATGAAACATGTTCAGTACCGAAAGTTTAAAAATATATTTTTATGGATTTCAGCGAGAAAGAGAGAGAGAGGGAGCAAGAGAGAGATATCAATGATGAGAGAGCATCACTGATTGGCTGCCTCCTGCATGCCCCACACTGGGGGGATCGAGCCAGCAGCCTGGGCCCGTGCCGTGACTGGGAATGGAGCTGTCCTGGTTCATAGGTCAACACTCAACCACTGAGCCGCACCGGATGGGCCAATTCAGAAAGTTTTTAAAAGGAAAAGAAAGAGGGGCACAGATCTCAGGCAGGCAGTAAGCACCCTTTTCTCGTGGGGTTTACTTTAAAGGGGCAGGGAGGAGGGGAAGAGGGAAGAGGGATGGAAAGAGTTTCTCTCCAAGGTGCTGAAAAGGCAACATTCAGACCACGGCGATGAGGGCAGCTCGGTCTGCACGTGGCGTTTCTGTGCTGCAGGGTGGCCCTCACAACGCATATGAAATGCCCTCTGACAACGCCATCCCAGAGAACAGGGCCCTTTCGGCGGGGAAAGCCGGGGTCACTCGCTTCCCGGGTGGCTGTGTCCGTGATTTCTCGGCCTCGGCCAACAGCAACTGTCCGGCGAGCAGCTGGGCTCGCTGCCTCGCGGTGCCATGCACGGAATCTTGAGGAGCCCCCCTCTGGGCACTGTCTTTGGGGGGGTCACACCAAGCAGAAGAGTTCACTGTTCCAGACACTGCATTGAAGGAAGCAGTTCCGGCTTCTCACCTGTTTGAGAATTGAGCTCTCCTGGATGTTGATAACAGATTCTGGCACCAAGCAGCGTGAAGATAGCTGATACCACCTAGATTTTCCACAGTGCTTTTGAACCCTAAAGATGTATATATACATATACGTGTGTGTGTGTGTGTGTGTGTGTATGTGTGTGTATGTGTGCGCACGGATGTATTTGTTGATTTCAGAGAGGAAGGGAGAGGGACAGATAGAAACAACAATGACAAAAGAGAATCATTGACTGGCTGCCTCCTACACGCCCCCTACTGACGCTTGAGCCTGCAACAGGCATGGGCCCTGACCGGAAATTGAACCGTGACCTCTTGGTTCATAGGTAGGTAGATGCTCAACCCCTGAGCCAGGTTGGCTGGGCTTCCATACTGGCTTCTGATTCCCAGGTTTGTCCCCGAGATGAACTCACACCTGGGAAAGATTTTCACGATCAGACCTACAACACTACGTGTACGAACCCTCGTCTCCCTTCGAACCACGGAGTCCGGCCTTTTGGAGGGAGACAGAGTTATTGTAAGTGGCGTTTGGGAACCACCCCACGCATCTCCATGTTTGAACGGCAAGGGGCTGCTTTTCCAGTTAGATAAAGAAACCATATTGCTTGGGTCTGGTTTTGCAAAAACATCAGACATTTTACTCACAAATCAACCTCTTCTGCTGTTCTGAAGCAGAATATCGAGTTGTAGAGGGGAAGGCCAGGTTCAAGAAAACAATCCGTATCATGGAGAGAAAACAAACGCCTGCCCTCGTCTAACTAGACAGGGTCAGTGTTGAGGTCTGGGGAGGTTGCACAACAAAGGTGAGAGAGAAGTGTTTTGCAATGGAGGACCTTGGGTGTGTGTGTGTGTGTGTGTGTGTGGTGTGTGCATGTGTGTGTGTGCATGTGTGTGTGTGTGCGTGTGTGTATGGCATTAAGGGGAGGTGTGAAATTCTGCTTTGCATCTCTGAAGTATCTTTTGTCCCAAGAAGAGGGCGCAGACCTCCAAAGGACAGCAGAGTGACACGTTTGCAGACAAACACTTCATCAAGTGGGTTTGAAAAAAAGGGAAAAGAAAACACCACCAGATGGGCTGCGTCTGCCTGCCCTCCCCGCTGGGGTGCGTGTCACTGACTCCGGGCAGAGCGAGCGGGAGGCCCCACAGGACGCTGCCTGCTGGAAGGGAGGTGGCAATGACCCAGACGCACCTCTCTCTACAACACACTCAAGGTTGATGAATGCCAGGTCTCGGCAGCTGGCTCTGGCCGCCTCTTCCCCTTTCCCTAGGTGCCCTTGCCTCTTAACAAAGAAAGGGAGGAAGAAAGAGAGAGAGAAAGGTCAGACCATAATTCTGCAGCATAGCCACTCTCCATTTCTGTTTCCATAAAAGCACTGGCGAACCTCATCGGTGGGTTTAAAGAGTCAAACCCTCCTGCTCCCTGTCATTAAGGAGTGACGGTGTCCCGTCAGGAGCAGGACACTGGGAGCCAGGCCTCCCATGAGGGCGCCCTTTGGGGGGGAAGATGTGACCGAGTCTAAATGAAAGGAAAGCTGTGTCCGGGCACCCGCGTGGCCTGCAGCTCAGTGACCAGGTGACTTAGACAACTTGCGGATCTTTTTTTTTTTTTTTTACTATATTTTATTTTTTCCCCCCCTAAAATACATATTTCATTGATTTTTTTTACAGAGAGGAAGGGAGAAGGATAGAGAGTTAGAAACATCGATGAGAGACAAACATCCATCAGCTGCCTCCTGCACACCCCCCACTGGGGATGTGCCCGAAACCAAGGTACATGCCCTTGACCGGAATCAAGCCTGAGACCCTTCAGTCTGCAGGCCGACGCTCTATCCACTGAGCCAAACCGGCTTCGGCCCCCTGTGGATCTTTTTCCTGGGCTCCACACCTGCAGGCGGAGCTCTGCGAGGGCTCGGCATCGCTGTGCAAACCCCAGTCAAGAGCCCGGCTTCTCAGACACACAGCCGGGGGCGCCGCCCGCCGCCCTGAGGGTGCCTCGTGTTTGATGATCAAGCCGGTCTCTCTGTCTCCTAGAGGCTCCGGGGCGCGTTCAAGGCCAGTGGCTGTCTGCAGAGGGACGGACACACGCTCTATTTTCTCGAAACGGAGGCCTCGGATGCCTTGCGGCCTTCAGGAGGTGGGCCTGTTCGGGAGAACAGACCAGGGGCGGTGTTTTCGGCACCAGATCCCCTTTCTCCTTCTAACGGAGAAAAGGCTTGTGCGGCACCACGGGGCTGCCCACCTCCGCGTGGCCCTGGCTCTGCGCGGCGCCCGGGGAAGCGGGTTCTCATCGTCCGACGCAGACGGGGCTGGATTGTCTGCCGGGCTAACGAGCTCTCCCGCCTCCTCTCCCGCAGGCAGGTCCCTGAAGCAAGGGCTTCCATCAGAAGCAGTGAAAGCAGGAGAGGAATGGAGGAACGTTAAAAAAAAAGAAAAAAGAAGAAGAAGAAGAAGAAGAAGAGCCGAAGCCGGTTTGGCTCAGTGGATAAAGCATTGGCCTGCGGACTGAAAGGTCTTGGGTTCAATTCTGATCAAGGGCATGTACCTTGGTTGTGGGCACGTCCCCAGTAGGAGGTGTGCAGGAGGCAGCTGATCGATGTTTCTCTCTCTCCCATGTTTCTGACTCTCTATCCCTCTCCCTTCCTCTCTGTGAAAAATCAATAAAATATATTTAAAAAAGAAGGAGGGTCGAGAAAGGCAACTGAGCTGTAGGCCGAGGGCCATCCGTTCCATCCCTTCCATCGTACGCTTGCAGATTTCCATCCACGCAGTTCATCCCGAAGCTTGCTCTCTCCCGGCCAAGGTGCTGTTCTGAGCATCTCAGCGCCACGCACACCCCCCCTCCCCCCCGCTGGATATTAATGTGATAGATCTTCGTGGCAGATGGCGCTTACATATACGGGTGGCGACCTTGACCGGGGACTGATGGGAAAGGCAGGGATGGAGGAGCACTCTGTCCCCACGGGAAAGCAGAGCGCGCCATTGGAAACCTGGAGGCCCTGCCGCCCGTCCTGGGTCTGATTTCCTCAGGCTCTACCCCGTCTCCGGGGAGTCCGGCAGACATTTTTGGGACGCTCTGTGACAGCATCTAATAGTGTGTTGGGGGAGGAATCATGGCTCCCCATGGCACATGGATGATCTTGTGAAGAAAGACGGTGGTGTGGGTGACAGGAGGTGCAGGGGTAACACTGATGATGGCGGGACCATCAGTCCTGTGCCCGCGCCTGGCTGGTTACAGACGGCTGCAGAGGAGTGGCTTGCAGGAGGGACAGACAGGGATGGAGAGTCTGACCCATCCACATTAGCAGAGATGACCATCGGGTTATTTATCGGCTGCTCTCCATCCCTGAGCAGAATTTGAGGGCCTGCAGGTCTCCGTGCAGAGGGAGACGCCTCTGCAGGGATTCTGTGTCCGAGGGGTGTCCACTGGCTCTATAAGAAGCAGCCCAGGCTGGCCCTGGCCGGTCTGGCTCAGTGGACAGGATGTCGGCCGGTGGACTGAAGAGTCCTGGGTTTGATGCCAGTCAAGGGCACCTACCTCGGTTGCAGGCTCAATGCCCAGTCCTGGTCGGGGAGCATACAGGAGGCAGCCAATCAGTGTGTCTCTCTCACCTCGATGTTTCTCTCAGGCTCTCCTTCTCCCTTCCACTCTCTCTAAAAATCAATGGAAATTCAGAGGGAAGGCAGAGGTGGGTGGGTGGGTAGGTGGGTAGAGATCAACCAAAGAACTTGTATGCACATACACAGAACCCATAGACACAGACAAGAGGGTGGTGAAGGCCTGGGGCAGGGGCTGAGGGTGGGCTACAAGGGGTTCAATGCGGGACATAGGTAATACTTTCAACTACAAGGATTATTAAAAAAACAATCAATGGAAAATATCCTCAGGTGAGAACGAACAACAGGAAGAACGCAGCTCAGACTGTGCTCCAAGTGGTTGAACGGAGCGTGTGTAGAATCCCAAAGGCCAGGGAGGGTTAGGAATGTCGGGGTTCCCAGAGGCAGCTCCTTTTGGAAATCTGGTCTTTGAGTGGTTCAGCCACATTCCCTTCAGCAAACTCCCCGGCGTGGAGCAGATGGTCCCTCCATTAACAGCCGTCTGCGTTTAGCTTACTGTGGGGATGTGTGTACCGCACGCCCCCGAGCGAAGCGCATGCCTTTGGTGGCGACTAATTAAGTGTCAAGACACGCCGCTGCACGCACACTTTTCGCAGCTCATGGTTTTATGTGTGCCGAGCACTTATGTCTGAACTCTGGTGCCGGCCCCACAATAACGGTGATGCTGAAATTATGTTTCTATTAATACTTCAGCCACACTCCTCCCTTGCCCCCAGGGGGCTTATCCTTTACAGATCAGAATTTCCCCGATTGGTCAGCCCCGTGTTTTGAAAAGCTAGTATGCTTGTACGTTGTTACCAAGCCCACCAGACGCTTATTTTTAAGAACCCGGCTTTGCCTGGAAAATAGAACATACTCAATATACAATAGAGATGGAATAAGTCTACTCACCAGACAAGACCAATGTCAGACAAAAAGGGACTGACTTTAATAGGGTTCTGAAAGTCCTTCCTGAATGCAGGATTCTTCTGTATTCTGCCTTGTCCCCCCCAGGGCCCCTGGAGTGACCCCACATAATGTTTCCTTCCCCTGAGAGTCCTCTGCGCCGCCTCCCTCCCAGCCCCTGAATGGTCTCTGAACCCAATGTGCTTCTCAGCCCGTGACCCTGACCTCGCTCCCAGAGCAGGTTCCCTGGGGCCCGAGGAAAGACAAAACGCAGAGTGGCATGTGTGACCGCGTGCCATGGAGAAGAAGGCCCACACTCCTCCTGGGTCTCCGAGGGTCCGGAGACATCTCTCTTTCTCCCTGCTGGCCACTGGGGTCACGGGCATTGCGATTCTGTCCCTGGGTGGCAAGATGACTGCAGGATGAAGCTATGAATCTTTCATTGCAATGGTTGTCTTACTCAACAGCACTCTGTGCGAAATGTCAGAGCAGGCCAGCCATCATGGGGTGGGGAAGGGGGAAAGGCCGCCCATCTGTGGCCAGGGAGCCGGGACAATAGACCTGCCTGTCTCCAGAAAACGCCCAGTTCTCATTCTCATGGAGATTTCTCCCCAGAAGAACTCCAGGGATGCCAAATGGGGCCTGCTGAGTCTTTAAAGGGAAAGGGAAAGACCCAGGCAGATCACACAAGTGCCTTGACCAGGAGCGCCAGAGTGTGGATTATGTATTAGTGTCGATATAAACACAGCCCAGCAACAGGGAAAAGAGGAGTTCGTAGAAGAAAACATATTAATGGTTCATACTGAGCGGGCCAATAGGTTGCGGTGAGACTAATACAAAAATAACTGAAAACAAAGCAAAACTGCTTTGGAAGGGGTCCTATTCCTTTGCAGCTACTGTTCCTGGACCCATCATCATAACCACCATCTACCTAACACGTACGCGGGTCTTGCCGACATTAATAATATTGAAAAGAACTCATCCACGCGGGTCCACTTGTTGCATTTCATAGACAAGGGGCCTGAGATTTAGGTAGTTTTCAGTCATGTCGTTTTTCTTCAGGAGAAAGTGGAGGAGCTGGGATCTGAACCCAGGCCCACCTGCTCCAAGCCTTCCTCTGCTGCCTCGCCATGGAAACCAGGACTGGTTCACAAACCCAGGCCTCCGCTTCATATTTTCTTATTTTCGTTTATATCAGAGACTCGGGGAAAATCATACTGGCGTCTTTACAAATGCTGTTGCTAGCAGCGAAATCTAACAGGACGGTCAACACCAAGGAAAGAAGCAAATAATCAAATTGCAAAGAAGCCTTCGTGGTTTAGACTCATCAATGCTAAGCAAACATTTAATGCGTAACCCGGGGAGATACCCTTTTATCTCTGCAGGACTCTTGTTTTCCACAAATAGCATTTCTGTTTAATGAAAACAGGATTAACTTTTATTAAAAACGGAGCCTGCCTATTTGGTCTGATTAAACACCAGGCCGTCTTGCAAGACCACATTGTACTCAGTATTTCTGTGTGTCTGGAACCAGCTCACCTGTGGAAACATTTTCTGGATGTGCTCATATTAGGGAAAGGAGTCAGACAAACCTGACTTTCTAAGTGAGCGTTGAGTACAGCAATAGGGCAGGAGATATTTCCAATCATTAGATCACATTCAACAATTCGGGACGGATTCACACAAACAATGCCCTGTGGGTGAGCCTGACACGCAGAGGTAATTGTTCAGGAGGAACCTTGATGAAGAACAGACCATCCGAAGGTCCTCCGGAAAGCATCCTGCATCCCACAGGTCTTCCTCCTCCTGCACCTCCCGCTGTTGCCATAGCAACCTTGTGCCTGTCCCCATCACTCCACAGATCCCATTGCTTTATGATTTAACCTGTGACAGGCCTTTAATCCTTCCAGACGATAGCAAATGGAGGACAGGGGCTGTGGCTTCCCATCTCGGTAGCTCTAGCCACTGGCATATTGCCAGGAACCAGTAAGTGTTAACTAAACACAGGGTGTCTTAAAAAAATGCATACACATAAATTTTCTGAGTGCTCAATTGCTGTTTCTCCCTTTTCTGATGGAACCCACTGGGATGAATACGTATTCCAGGCATGGATACATTGTCTGGAACACCCTGTGTTGGCGTGCTTACAATTATTTGCACAGTATTTTGCATTTTTCACGGTTCTTGAAAGGGAAGTGAGGCAAGTACAGTACCCTCCCCAGGATCCACAGTTGCGCTTTCCCTGTAATCAACTGTGGTTGAAACCAGGAAATGGGAGAGTCCAGAAATAAACACTTCAGAGGTTCTCAATGGCGTTCCGTGCTGAGTATCCTGCCCCGGTCAGGGGGACGTGAGTCCCTGCTCCGTGCAGTGTCTCCGAGCTGTGCCCGGTCCCCACCCCTCAGCCACTCATTAGCCAATTCAGGTATCAAATGGGCTGCGGAGGTATCATGGTGCTTGTGTTCAAGTGACCCTGATTTTACTTAGCAATGGCCCCCAAAGGGCAAGAGGAGGGATGCTGGGAATTTGGATGTGCCAGAGAGAAGCCACCAAGTGCTTCCTTTAAGTGAAAAGGTGAAAGTTCTCTGCTTTAGGCGCTGTATCATCTCACATCACCACAGGAAGGGCGAGTACAATAAGATATTTTTTGAGAGAGAGAGAGAGACAGAGAGAGAGACTGCATTCACCTAACTTGCATTCCAGTATATTGTTCTATTTTATTATTATTATTGTCATTGTGCCTAATTTATAAATGAAACGTGATCACAGGTATGTATAGGTAGGAAAAAATATAGTGTATCCAGGGTTCAGTAATATCTGAGGTTTCAGGCATCCACTAGGGGTCTCAGAACTGATCCCCTCATGAATAAAGGGGGACAATTGTGTTATTTCTCAGGTTACAGTTTGGGGATTACAACCCATGTGATTTGATGCCCTGTTCAATGATGTTTTACCCTCCCCCCTTTTTTGTTTTTGTTACCAATCCCCCACATTCTCGCAAAGCTTTTACTAAACATAACTGGTTATTCTTTTCTCTCTTAAGCCACAACCCAATCATCCTTAACAGGGCAAAATGTTGTATTGCATTAACAAATGCAAGCAAATGGTTACACTCCCCTTTCCAAAAGGAACGTCTTTCCTCTTGTAGTAAGAGGGTATTTCGGACATCCCTGGCCTGGTCTAAGTCTCTGTGACAGAAGGTGGCACGCTGCTCGTTTCCCATGCTCCGTGCTGCCACGGTTAAGAAGGTGGTTGCCACGGTCCCCTTTGCTAGTAACACTGTGTACTTTGCCGTGTGCTTGGCCTTCTCCTCGGTGGGGGTCACTCTGGAACACAGGACAGTCCCCATCTCCTGGGCTGGGATCCGCTGACCTCCCAGACTCACCGGGGCCAGAGGAGTGGGCGGAGTTCTGAGCACCACAGGGCCTCTGAGTGGCTCGAGTGAGCTGCAGGTGTCCCTCTGAACCAAGAAAGGCCCCCCCTTCCCACCCTCTGGTCTCCCGGATCTGGAGTCAGCCAAGAGGCTGGGCAACAAAAACACGGATCTGAGGCGGACGTGGACGAGATTTCTCGACGGCTCTGAGCACCCAGGGTAGGATGGCAAGAGAATGCAACCCACCGTCCAAGCCTTCCCTTGCATCTTCAAGATTTCCTGAGAAGCACCTCTTCCTTTAGTTATCTTCCTCTCTTAAAGACATCTTTTCCAAAGGAAACAAGGCAGCCCCAAGATATGGTTGTAGTGTACTACTCTCCATCCATCACCTTACTCTCTACGCTGAGATGACTAGCGCGTGTTCCCATGGAGTCAGCAAACTCATCGACGGGTCAGAACATGGAGCGAGAGTGCCAGTTATTAATGATCTGTGTGCACCCGGGACGACACGTCGAGGGTGAAGATGGTTCCTAGGTATTCGGGTGTCCCTGAGAAAGTCAGCGCTCCAATCAGTGAAGATATCAATGACTGCCATTGCTTATTTCTAAAGAAATGTTTGTGCTCAGATGGAAACTCAAAAGGTGAAACAGCAGTTTACACGACCTGTAGAGCATTGGTAGGCTAACTCGCTCGTCTATTCATGAACAAAGACACTGAGTGGCCAGATTATTATGCTCTCTGAATGCATAATAATCTGGCCACTATATATATATATATATATATATATATATATATATATATATATATGGCCCGGTGCATGAATTCATGCATGGGTGGGGCCAGGGGGAGGAGACATGGGAGGTTGGCTGGCCTGCCTGCTGGTTGAACTTCTGGTCCAGGGGACAATTTGCATATTAGCCTTTTATTATATAGGATATACACTGAGTGGCCAGGTTATTATGATCTCTGAACTCATAGTAATCTGGCCACTCACTGTAGTTATCATATCTAAGTTTCCTCTCTCACGCTTTTATTAGTCTCATAATTCCAACCTCCCACAGGCCATCACCGCATTTAAGCTAAAACATGAGCTCATAAGGGTCTCAAATAGGTGCCCCTCTCAATTTCTAAAACATCAATGGCTCCCCAAGATGAAAAACGTAGCCATCCATTGCAGATACCCATAACTCTCTCTTCTGCCGTCCACTATTCCTGTCCTGGCTGCCCCCCCCCCAAAAAAAATGGGTCACTGCTCTGCCCTGTGACTTTAAGGAGTCTCCACCATTATAAATATAGGAACACATTATTTATTTTTTCCTTTTTGTGCTCATTCTCTCAATCAATCTGTAATGATTCCTACTATGTATCCGGCCCCGTTATAGGCACTGGGGGCAGATCAGTGAGTAAAACACAAGTCCCACTTGGGTCTAAATTCTGCTTATGCAACAGTATCATCTTTGGCTGATTTAGTTAACCATGCTGTTCCACATTAAAAAAAAAAAAAAAAGGAGTTCGATGAGATGATCCCACGGTCTCCTTCAGTGCTAAGAGAAATGATTCTGCAACGCTACGCCGCTCTGACTACTGGGCATGCACCGTGCACGTATCATTCCAACCCGGGAGCTCATGATGCTATCTATTTCCAACCTGCCAAACTGCTGACCCCTTCCACGCCCCCTCCCGTCCTCTCCTGGCCCACCCTCTCCCCATCTGTTCCCTGTTCCCAGCAGCACTGGAGGAGCTATAATTACACATGGATGTCACCCATATGTTGTAACAGCTTCGCTTCCCTGAGGTTCTGGCGAGACCGAGGGAGTGAAAGCAGCCGGGGCAACAGCACAATGTCTAGATGAGGCGACGCCCCCTCCCCGTGGCCCCGGCTTCATACTGCCGGGCTCCCTTTTGTTCACCACCGCTCCCGAGGAGCCCACGGGAAGGCGAGCTGCCTTCAACGAAAACCGACCTGTGGTTTCCATACAACGGCACGGGATAAATTAAATATCAGTTCATCTCATTTGCCTTTAAAGACATGGCTTTAGTTTATTGGTGTCATTAGAGTTTGAAGAGATTACGCTCCAGAGGAATAGAAATCCCCGGGCATCTCGATTTCTCTCTGAAGCACGCCAGATTGAATCACTTGGCATTTCATTTTTTACATCTCTGCTGTCTCTTCCATCACAATTTCTCCAGCTTCGAAACAAAACACAAAATATCCCCACCGTTGCCAACGCAGCATTTAATTTCCTATCATTCTTCAGCGTGCAGGGATCCCAAAGGTTCAGAATATAAGAGCAACAGTTAAAAAAAAAAGGAAGAACGGAATAAGGAAAAGAAAGAAAGGTGTTCCTTATTACGGCTAGCCTTTCCCTGAGATGGTCTCATTTTTCTCACCCAATGGAGAAACACTATAGAAAGGACGATAGCAAGAATTAGACCTTGCTGTGGAATATCTATCTGTTCTTAAGTGCAAATAATTCTCTCTCTCTCTCTCTCTCTCTCTCACACACACACACACACACACACACACACACACACACACACACAGGCACGATGCTTTCCTTGTCTTCCTTATGCCCAGTGAAGAGTCCAATGACATTGGAGAGGAAAGGAAGCTTGCTTACTCAGGAAGGTTCTGCTACTGCTCATTCCTTGGCGGTCTTCACAGACGTCCTTGGCCAAGAAGATTTGGGAGGCTCTGGTTAAGTCAGTGGTTGGCAAACTGTGGCTCGCGAGCCACATGCAGCTCTTTGGCCCCTGGAGTGTGGCTCTTCCACAAAATACCACGGCCTGGGCGAGTCCATTTTGAAGAGCTGGTGTTAGAAGAAGTTGAAGTTTAAAAAATTGGGCTCTCAAAAGAAATGCCAATCGTTGTCCTGTTGATATTTGGCTCTGTTGATTAATGAGTTTGCCGACCACTGGGTTAAGTAAAATGGAAGTGTCTCTTTGCTGTAGGACATCTCGGGTGCTCCTACATGCGCTGTGACTTCCCGGAAGAAAGCATTGCAAAACACATGTCCCCCGCATGTGTCTGGCCTTCGTTGGAAGAGCAATTCTGAGGAATGCCAATCCAGTAGGACCCGCTCATGAAGACGGGGAGGCTGTGCTTAGAGGGGTGGGACTCACTCTGCGCTCACAGAGTTATCAGTACAGCTGAAGCCAGGACCGGTTTGGACTGCCAGCCAACGTTCTCTTATAACATAGGACAAGTAGCCCCAGCCAGTGGCTCAGTGGATAGAGCATCACCCGCACACTGAAAGATCTAGGGCTCTGACCCTGGTTGGGGTGTGTGTGGGAGGCAACCAATTGATGTGTGTCTCTCTCTCACATCAATGTTTCTCTCTCTGCCTCCCTTCTACTCTATCTAAAACCAATGGGAAAATATCTGGTGTGAGGATGAACAAAAATAAACAAACAGACAAGACAAATAATGATCTTGAGATCCTAATGTTTTTGCTCTCTGTCCTCTCTACATTCCTAGCTCAAGACCAGTGGCCTTAGGCACCCATCAGCCAGAAAGAGCTGACCCAGTAGCGATCCTAATTATATAATGTCCTGGACCGGGATTTATCAAGCTCCTATATCACATATTTAAAAACTCTATCTATTCCGTCAATGTTTTTTTATAGTGGAAGTTCAGAAACATACTCACTGGCCAAACCCGTGGTCAGCAAACTGCGGCTCGTGAGCCACACGCGGCTCTTTGGCCCCTTGAGTGTGGCTCTTCCACAAAACACCACGGCACAGGTGAGTCTATTTTGAAGAAGTGGTGTTAGAAGAAGTTTAAGTTTAAAATATCTGACTTTCAAAAGGAATTTTAATCGTTATCCTGTTACTATTTGGCTCTGTTGACTAATGAAGAGTTTGCTGACCACAGGGCCAAACCATAAATAATTTAAAAACTGTCCTTTCTCCTTTGCCGCTGATTGACCTTGCTTAGATACAGTTTCGCTACGGCTTCGACACAGGTAGAAACAGCCATCCTGCGATTACGTGCAGTGCTGTTTGCTCCGGCTAAACGAGCAGATTGGGTCCTGACGATAACTGTCTGAACTGGAATACGGACCCACGTTGAAACGAATCAGCCTCTCTCTCCACACGGTCAAATGATGAGGACACAGCCCTTGACCTTCACTCGTTCGGTTCTGTGTTTGCAGACTGAATGGGGATAGGGTCCCTCCTGCGCCCATGGTCACATGGCTCCACACAAACTCTTACAGTGAGTACCCACCGGCGGCATGACCTCCCCATGTGTCGGGAAACTCCTCTGAGCCTCGGGACAAAACCCACCAAGACCTTCCCAAGATGCCAACCACAGAATTCAGGCAAAACACAACTGCAGACGGTAGGACTGATGCGTGCACCCCGTCTCCCCCTGCTTGCTCCCCTGGCTTTAGCTGGGCTCCAGCTTCCTCCACCCATGGGAAGTGAGGAAGGAAATGATTTCGTTTCTCTAGGATGTGGTATTTTGCCCAAGGATCTGGATGCTTCTTAAGAAGGAGACATCTTTCCTCTGTGAAGACCCACTCGTTAAAAAATATCCACGGCACTGGGGAAGCGAGGATAAAGGGAAGAGCTCTTAAACCAGGCTGTTTTTCTGCACCCTAACAAAGTTCATAATTGAATTGGAGGGATTATTAGATACATTCTCTCCTTCTAATGCTGTAAACCTCAGAGGAAAATGAGCTGCTTATGCATAGTTTCTCTTTGTAATTCAAGCAATCCTTAAGGATGTAAAATATATGCTTTAAATCGGGATGGTCCTCCGTCGTCCACTTAAAATGGGTTCCTGCCACAAATCTTTATTTTAAGTGTTCCCATTGGAGTTAAATAGCAATGTTTGTGGTTTTTAATTTTTATTTATGGTCGCTAAGCTTTTCATTTGAATACTCTTATTTGCTGAACTTCATTCTCCTCTTAAAAGAAGGGCAAATTAAATTTAAAAATCTTAGATGGTAGAATAGTTAAATATTCATTTAACTTGGAAGGAAAAAGACTTTGGGGATAGGATCATTGACTTCAAATTTACATAATTTTGTTGTATGAAAGAGGCAGACACTTATGTGCAGTATGGTTCCAGAAAAGAGAATATAACCTAAGCGGTGGTGGAAGTTAGAAAAAGCAGATTGCCTTCAATTAAAAGATAAACCTTCTTAAAATAAACCAAGGTAGTTGGCCATTTCCAAGTTGATCCAGGAATGTCTGTGGCTTGTTTTACTATTTGATGATGCCCATGAAGCAAAAGTAGTTGTTGGTATTAAACGTTTATGGGAAAATATGAGGACAAACTAATACTGAGAAAATTCAGCTCATTTCTTTTTTCCTCTCCTTTTAAAGTGAGAAACTATCATCACCATTTTATTTTCACAGTAAGACACCAGCACCTAACACAATACGACAAATTAGCCCAATAATACACAGAGAGTAGATGAAAAGGAGGGAAGGAGTTCCGATAAACACTCCCAGGACATTGTGAGAAGAACAGAGCCCCGAGGCCTAGTGGCTAAGGATGCCATTGAAAGACGGCTCCTTGGGGAATCTCTTGGGCCCCCTTCCTGCACTGAGCTGACGCCAGGCGGGGCTGGCTAACATAATGACAAAGCACACGGTTTCCAGTCAGCAGCCTGATTTTGTCCTCTCACTGTATGTGGGATGCTTTCAACGTCATGGAACTTCTCGGGTCCCCAGTTTCCTCACATGTAAAATAAGGCTAAGCAACACCTCCCTCCCGAGTCTCTAGGGAGGATTCATGGGAAGAGGGTACCTGGCCAGAGCCTTGTAACCTGAGTGGGATACAGATGTGAGGGACTGCTACACAGATACTGACCTATTAGGTAGATTTGGTGGAATGTCCTTAACTCACCCCCCTCTCATTCCGATTTCTCCCTCTTTCCCGAATTATTTCTCAATTTCCTTCAGAAATTACCACTTCAATGAATTCCACAGAGTTCTGCAAGTGTTCCATAAATGACCAGTCATTCATAATTACAAGGGGAAAGAACCCTACCATTTCGATGTCATTCATTCTCTAAACTTCAACCATCACAGGCGAGGAGATACTATCCAAACGTGTCAATCTCCAGCTCAGACCTCTTTCTGCAACACCAGAGGAGTGTTTTCAAATCCCTCCGTGGCCCCTTCACTCGGATTCCTGCTAATGTCTTTCCTCCAGCCCTTCTTTCCTTCAAACCTGATTGGTCCACCAAGTCCTATTGGCGGGGTGAGCAAATCTCAAACCCGCATGTCATGACGGATTCTGTAGAATTTGGGGAGCTTTTCTGGGCTCTCCATTTAAGCATCAGGATTTGGAGTTCCAGTTGCTCCACAACTAAGCAATGGCCTAGTCCTCCTGGTCTCTCCCTGCATCTCCTTGTCCAACTTGTCCAACTCAGCCATGTGGGAGCCATCTTTCCTCCCACGGCTTTGGAGAGCTGACGTATAAGAACCCAGAGAATTTACATTTCTATGGCTTGGGGGATTCAAGGCCCAAGGTAAGAGTCTTTCAGACCAGTGGTCAGCAAACTGCAGCTCGTGAGCTACATGTGGCTCTTTGGCCCCTTGAGTGTGGCTCCTCCACAAAATACCACGGCCTGGGCGAGTCTATTTTGAAGAAGTGGCATTAGAAAAAGTTCAAGTTTAAAAAGTTGGGCTCTCAAAAGAAATTTAAATTGTTGTACTGTTGATATTTGGCTCTGCTGACTGATAAGTTTGCCGACCACTGGCCTGCGGGGGGGGGGGGGGGCTCAAGGCCCAAGGTAAGAGTCCTGCAGTATTCTTGGAGATCCTGGAAGGCCATCTTCAAGGATTTGCCCAACTACTTGGAGTTCCTTACCAGGTGTGCTGTTCTTAAGCACAATGGGTCACCTCAAATATCCCTCGGGCCCTGGCTGCTCCACATTCTAAAGCGCTTATTTCAAGACATCGTCCAAATGTCACATCCTCATCAAAGCATTCTCGAGGCTTTCTGCATTGAATGAGCCGCATCTCTGTTGCCAGGGCACTTTCCCCACCCATGTGGCAAAAGCACTGGACCCACATGGTCCTCCTGTTCTGTTTACATGTCTGTGCCCTTGTGGGCATCAGCTTCTTGTGAGCACTGACTACGCCTTGTGCTTCTCCATATGTCCAGCGTCTAACCCAGCGTCTGGCCCGGGGTGGAGGATGAGCAGTGACTGGTGGCAGAAGGGAGGTGTTATAAAAGCAGAGTCTGTTGGGCGGTGGTAAAACCCAACTCCAATGATTAGGTCTCACTGGGAAGAATGAACAAAGGCCAGGCCCCCCGCTTTGGCGCCTCTCCCCTGACAGGTGAAGAGTAAATGTTTTGGTAGATTTATTCACATTGCAGCTGAGAGAAAGACTCAGTGAGCTTGCAGGATGACTGGAAGCCTTTTGTCCTCCACAGATCACTTGCATGCTGCATGGTTTTCCCTAAATTAGTTGAGGAAGTATGGGGATGCCTAACTGCTTTTATACTCTGCCATCTCCCCGCAGTGTTCTTGCTTACCCGAGATCACACCCTTCCCCATGACGTGTTTAAAAGCCTTGATTCAAGAAAGTTGAGTTTCCTGAGTATGTAGCAAACACTGAGGTGGTAACATTCAAACAGGGAGGCTCCATGATCATATCTGCTTCCTTCCCAGGGTGACGGTGCAGGGCCTTTCTCACTCCGATACCCAGTCCTAGTGGCTCTGTCACTGGGCCTTTCTCCATCCTGGGATTGGACAGGGACAGTAGGTTCCACCTGGGGCAGCACCAAACAGCGTGTAGAAGAGGGGCGTCCATGCTAGCAGCACCTGGCTCCTTTCTCAGAGATGAAGAGCAGAGGCTCAGAAGGCAGAGCCATTTCTTCCAGGAGTAGCTGAGGGCCAGCTACCTGTAAAGCGCTTGGGCAGGTGCTGCCAAGGGTAGGACATGGGTGAACACCATTGAGGAAAATGATTGGTGGTTATGTTGAGGGACACTGTCTAGCAAGACAAGTAATAGAGAGGCTGGTTAGAGTTTTCTAAGCCACTGTGGAAAGGTCTTACAATTCGATCCCAGAGATCTTGAGGTCGAAAAAGAATTTCTGTTATTTTGTGACTGAACCCAGTGCCTTGAGCCATTGCTGACAGCACACCTTGCAGACGGATGAGCGTATCATCAAATGGCCACGTGTCTTTCCAGGTTTACAATGATGACAACACATCGCACGTCTCTCTTGACACCGTTCACCTCAAACAAACACTAGATAAGGCTGAGTTTATGTCCCCTAAAACCAATGCCTCTGACAAATACAATGTTCAACTTTCCGATTTAATTAGGCAATGCTGAGGAGGAAACCAAACACTTCAACAAAATCAAAACTTTCCATGTGTAACTAAGAAAACATTTTGTTCCTTCGATGTCGCAGCCCAGGGGCAGCACAAACAGCTCCTCCCCACTCCTCCTCTCACCTCTCATTGGGGTAGATTTTATTTATGCATTAGACAACCTTTCTGGCCATTAGAACCATCTTGCTCCGGCAGTGAATTAACACAAGTACCATCATTTAATACAGTTAATGCTACTTGATGTCCTTTAATGTACCTTCCATTAGTGATATTATTGTAGCATTGCCCTGTAAATTAAAACGAGATCAAGACGAAGAGAGGCACTCTGCGATGAAGGAGCTGGCGTGCTGCGCCCCTCTGTCACTCGTCAGGGAAAAGCAGCCTGATTTACGGGAGGAGGACGTCCACAAGTCAGCGTCAGTCCCCGCAGGTCGCCAGCAGCCACCTTCTTGCTCCGCGAGGGGAACAAGCACACACGGCGAGAGGAAGTGGCGGCCGAAGAAGCAAGTAGCCAAAGAGAGCCGCGATGTTTACGATGGGGAGCTTAGGTTTTGTCACCAGTGAAGTAGGTCTCAGGGGTGTCACATGCTAAAAAGAACCTAAATGCGACCTTTGTCTTATGACCACCAAAACATTATTATTATTATTATTTTTTTACACCAAACGATGCCAGCCAGTAGGAAGCCTACCCACCAAGTGCATTTGTGCACAAGAAATAGAGACCTGGAGCTCATGGTCAGCCAGCTCCAAGACCCCCCACCTGCTTTTGTTGCCTCGCTTAACACTTCAAGGTGGGAAAAAAGTCTTATATTCTCTGCCCACTATTCTGTGGCCATTTCCCTACTGTCCCCAAGTAACTCATGGCAGTTCCCACATTACTTGTGGAGTGGCTAGGCAGAAAAACAGCTCATTAAAATGGGAAGGCACGTTAAATATTGTAATCATTCCACGAACGGAAAAAGAGGAGCGATGGAAACAACTCCTTGGGGAAGTTCCCGTTGATGATAGTCTTGAAAAGGAACCTTGAGAACTTCCTCTTCTAGATCATCAACTCCCCTCCTATAGATGGCGCGCCGAGGAAAAGACAGACGAGGCCGAACCTCAAGGGTAGAAGCGTCTATCAGCTTCTACGCTGACAGATCTGCTACCCGGGCTGCCGTTCCCTCGCGTGGCTCCACGTTCCTTATATAACTGAGGAGCTGGAGACACGCCCGCGCCACGGGCCTTGCTTCTTTAGTCCCTCCCCCGAGACTAAAAATACCCCAGCCATCTGGCGCCTGGCACAGCACACGCCATCGGCGTTGCCCGGAGGAATTTGGACAGGAGTTCGGAGGTGACAGAAGGGGACCTGATGGGAGGAGCTCACCTCTGTGGCACCTTTGTCTCCTGCCCAGCTGCTTCCTCACCAGCTTACCAGTGACTGGCGAACAGGAGAAGGCGGTGAGGGAGGCCCACTGAGGGGACTCAAACGCCTCAGGACCAGTGCAGTGCCGTTGGAGGGTGGCAGCAGGGTGAAAGGAAAGTAGTAGATCTGGGGGGATTTCGCCCGGCTGGTGTGGCTCTGTGGTTGAACATTGACCCAAGAACCAGGAGAATAAGGTTCAATTCCTGGTCAGGGCACACCCAATCCACAGGCCTGGGTTGTGGGCTCGATCCCCAGTAGGGGACATGCAGGAGGCAGCCAACTAATGATTCTCTCTCATCATTGATGTTTCTCTCCCTCTCCCTCTCCCTGCCTCTCTGAAATCAATAAAAAAATGTATTTTTAAAAATCCTGCCTTCTTTTGTTAAAATTGTATGATTATTTAATTAAACGTAGATGATTTATGTACCATTTATATTCTTATGACCATATATTCTGATTGAACACTATCATGACATTTTTAGAATGATTACTGCCTTGATTTGCTTTCTTGTTTCCATTTTGCTGTATCGTTCGCTCATCTTTAGTTTTCCCAACTCATCCCCTCATGCTCCAGCCTCCACCCATTGGTAATTTTGGTGACATCCCACACTTAAAAAAAAGTAGAGTTGGAAATCTCTACTTTGGTGGTCCTGGTTCTAAAGATTGAAGCTTTTCAAGTAAACATCCTCAACGTTCTTGGTAACTTGCTCAACTGTGTATCAGGTACATTATCAAAACCGAAGGCTGTGGTTGGCAAGCTGCGTCTCACGAGCCACATGTGGCTCTTTGGCCCTTCGGGGGTGGCTCTTTCACAAAATACCACGGCCCGAGCGAGTCTATGTTGGAGAAGTGGCGTTAGCAGAAGTTAAAAAAATGTGGCTCTCAAAAGAAATGGCATTCATTGTCCTGTTGATATTTGGCTCCGTTGACTAATGAGTTTGCTGACCACTGGAGGGCATGCCTGAGCATGACCGATGCTGCTTAAACCCTTCCACCTGTGCCTGCTCACAGCAAGAAGAGAGCCTGCCTCAGGGCCTTGGGGCAGCATATCTTTTTTAAGACAACAGCAGTAAAAAACACTGAAAAAAACAAAACAAAACACAGCTTGCCCCTTTTAAACAAATGCATTATTTTCCCTAAATGCGTTTGGCCCCGCTTGAACCCATTTAAAGAAAATACAGCTTCCGTTTCAGAGCCGTTTGCGCCAGAGAACAAAACCACAGAGAAGCCTCCCTCTCTCGCATCTGGAAACCACAGGAAGACGCATTGCTGGTTTTCCAGTCCCTTTTCTAAGATGCGCTCCCCCCCCTTTTGCTTAAATTCTACGCAACCCTGCCAGGTTCCAGCCTGAAGACAGCAATTCGGGGCTCAGGAATCACTGCTGGGTCAGAAGGGTCTCCGGAGCCTCGGGACCTACCCCCAGGCTGGGGCCCCTGGGAATCCGCTGCAGTAGAAATCTATAGACATTTCTCCAGTTGCAAGAACAGTCCCCCTTCCTATCTCCCGCCCCCCCGCCCCTTTCCCTATGAACACACCCGGCCTCACTCCGGCGGGAGGGGTGCACTCTTACCTGCCGTGGACCTTGATGTCCGAGATGGCGTAGAAGTAGCGCGCCAAGTGCAGCTCGTCCACGAAGACCTCGCCGACGGCCGGCCGCAGCAGCCGGATCCGCAGGTCCGTGACCGTGAAGAAGTCTCGGAGCTTCTTGGTCGTGTCCAGCTGGCCGTAGAGGGAGGCCATGTTGCGCAGCCAGGGCCCCGCGAAGAAGGCGAACCTGTCCTTGATCTCGAAGTGGATGATCTTGCTGTTGGTCATGTAGCCCGTGGAGTACTCCTCGGTGCAGATGATCTCCAGCACCGTGTGCTGCGACAGGTCCTTCACGGACTTGGGGTCCATGTGGAAGGCGTCCAGGCAGTCCGTGGCGTAGTACTGGTAGGGCTGCCAGGTGCGCCCGTAGTCCAGGGATTTCTCCAGGATCATCTGGTCCGGCCGCCCTGACTCGAAGGTGATGACGATGTTGTCCGTGAGCTCGATGGTCTTGCTCCAGGACAGAGTGATGTTCACCTGCAGGGGCTTGGGGTAGTCCTTCCAGGTGGCTGACTGCCAGAAGGTGGAGGGGTGTCTCCCCTCGAAGTCGAACATCAGCTCCGGGGGGTGCGCCAGCTCTGGGGTGCTCGCATCACACTCGTTGTTGCACATGTAGGGGTTGCCCTGGGGGGGAGAGGAACACAAGAGGGTGCGTCAAACCGGGGCTGGGCACACGTCTTGCCATCCTCCTGCTGCTAAGAGGTTAGGAGAGGGAGGGAGGAGGGAAGGAAGGGAGGATGGGAAGGAGGGAGGAAGGAAGGGAGGGAAAGAGGAGGAAAGAGAAAGGGAGGGAGGAAGGAAGGGAGGAAGGAAGAGAGAAAGGAAAGGATAGAGGGAAAGAGGAAGAAAGAGAAAGGGAGCAAGGGAGGGAGGAAGGAAGGGAAAAGGAAGGGAGGAAGGGAGAAAGGGAGGAAGGAAAGAAGGGAGGGAGGGAGGGAGGGAGGGAGGGAGGGAAGGAAAGAGGAAGAAAGAGAAAGGAAGGAAGGGAGGGAGGAAGGAGGGGAGGAAGGGAGGAAGGGAGGGAGGGAGGAAGGAAGGGAGGGAAAGAGGAGGAAAGAGAAAGGGAGGGAGGAAGGAAGAGAGGAAGGAAGGGAGAGAGGGAAAGAAGAAGAAAGAGAAAGGGAGGAAGGAAGGAGGGCAGGAAGGAAGGGAGAAAGGGAGAGAGAAAGGGAGGAAGGGAGGGAGGAAGGGAGGGGGGATGGAGGGAAAGAGGAAGAAGGAGAAAGGGAGGAAGGAAGGAAAGGATGGAGGAAAGAAGGAGAAAAGGAAAAAAGAAAAGAAGAAAGGAAGAAAATAACCTGTTTGCAGTAATAATTTTATAAAAATGTATTTTTTAATTAATTTCAGAGAGGAAGGGAGATGGGGAGAGAGATAGAAACATCAGTGATGAGAGAGAATCATTGGTTGGCTGCCTCCTGCACTCCCCACCCTGCGAATCAAGCTGTAACTGGGCATGTGCCCTGACCAGGAATTGAACTGTGACCTCTAACTGTGGCCTCCTGGTTCAGAGGTTGACACGCAGCCCCTGAGCCATGCCAGTGGGGCTGCAGTAATCATCGTTATTTGCCCCAACTGGAGCCTCCTATTAGATTGCTTCAAAAACAATAATACATATGCTAATTGTCTTGCCTGGTTCCATTCCAGGGGTGCTAGGAAGTGGAAACAGTTTACTTATCGTGTTTGTGTTGGGCCCATAACGTGGTCCCAGAAGCACCCGGGACACCGAGTGGCTGTCTGCCGGCTCCACGCCGCCCCGCCGCCCACAGGGAGGCTTAGGAAAAACAAGGGAACTCCTCCAGGCCTCCAGCCCTTGCCTCCAGAGCCCCGTGCCCCCAAACGCCAGATTCCAGGCAGAGCTGCGGAGTGAGCAACGCCCCGCAGACACCTGCGTCCTGATTGGGCAACCCCCCCCCTCCCGCCGTGGGACACTGGCCATCTATTCGCCTGGCCTCCCATCCATCATCCTTAATGGGGTCTCTGCTCCACAGGGCCTGCGATGAGAGCATTTACTTTGCTCACCACAAATCATTCGGGAGGCGGGCTGCTCCGGGCTCTGGGGTTGGCCCACACATCAGCCGCCCCTTTAGCCAGAGGCCAGGGCCTGGCTGGGGAAGACGGAGCGGGCCTGCTGCTCTGTATCAGACCAGGAAATGCCAGTAGCCAACTGGGAGGCTGCTGCCAAGAGCCAGGGACAATTGCTATTGTGGACAAAAGGAGCCACATGCTGACCTGACCGGCTCAGGTGAGGCCTGTGTGGCGGTCTTGCAAACTCAGAGGCCCACAGTCACACAAAGGATGGTCTGAAGATTAAATAACTACAAACAAGGTTACAGTAGGTAGTCATGTCCTAGGCCTGTATTTTCCCTAACAAAGATCAATTTAGATCTTTCCTGAGCCATTTGCCTTTTTGCCTTTAAGATAACACATCTGTGAGATGTCTGGGAAACTTGTAGCTTCCCTTTCTCTGGAGCCCCTGGGGCACAGCCTGGTGTGGTGGGCGCCAGGACAGATGCCACAAATTCCTTCATTGTCATGTTCATTGTTCCTGCATTCACCTAAGCATATGTCCATCATTTTACTTATATCCAATCCCAGGTGGGATTGCTTTATCCCACCTCCTGAATCCATCAGCAATGAATTTCATGTAACCCACCTATGTCCCTCCTTTGATGGCGATGTATAAACAGAATTGTAACCCGCCATTCTCCGGAGCATTATCTCAATTCCTTGAGGTTCTGCTTCCCGGCATATGTTGACAGGGTGGCTCAAATAAACTCACTAAAATTCTTTACAGGTTTCAATGTTTTTTTTGTTGTTGTTGTTATTTTGTTTTATTGTTTTGTTTTTTCATTAACACTATGCGCCTGCTCCGGCCAGCTGTCCACGGACTTGAACTGCTACCACTGTTCTCCGCCTCGCCAAGGCTCCTTCCTCCACAGGCCCATCAAACAGGTGAAAACACCATCTGTGTGCCCCCAAGGCCGCTCTCAGCCTCACCCACGGCTTCTCGGACCCGTTTGTCCTGTGCTTAAGCCAACAGGGGCCGTCACTGGGAGCCAGCCCTGCAGCTGTTTCTGGCTGATCCTGACCTGGGGAAAGCTAAGCAGAGGCGGGAGGAAGAATCGCAGGGGACACTGCCCTGAGGTTTCCTCTGGGAATTGCAATTAGATTCTCTTCATCCCCCTTTTCCCAAGCTGAGAGCTTGCCGTCACCATCAGACCTGCACCTGTGGGGTGCGAGAGCGGGGTCTCGGATGATGAATTTCCACTCTAGACGCAGAGGCTCCGTTTCCGCTGACGCCTGTGAAATGGGAGGTGACATCGGACACCCGCCCGGACCCCAGAGGCCGCCTCTCCCACCTCCTCAGCGGCTACTTCCCCTCCGTCTCCCCCATTAACGCAACCGGATCCCAAAGCAGCCACAGGTCCCGGGCCTTGCATCACGGAGCCAGGGCGTGAGAAAGAGGAGAAGGCAGGGGTCGGGGACAGAACTGTTTCAGGGATCGGGCAGGGCAGCCGCGGTAACGGAGATGCTGCTGTATTTCCCTCTCGCGTTGCAACTCCCCGCTCCTGCTCCGGGCATCTGCGACGCTATTTATAGTGTCCCCTTCAGAACGAGCTGGGGGGTGGGGGAAGGGAGAATAGAGTTCTGTTCCAGGTGAAATAAATCCCCAAATTTATTATTATTTAAACTCTCTTCGGCATCCCGGGGAGCCAAATGCAGAGCTCCGCGAGAGCCAGGCGCGGGCTTTTTACGGAGCGCTATAAATACGGTGGGATCTGTCGGGATTTATAAATTCTAAACGCATGGAAATGCACGTTTGACTGGAAGGGGTCAGATTTACACAGATCACGCCTTCCTTTGAGATGTACTGAAAAAAAAAAAAAAAAGGACAGTCCCTTCCGACTCTAGCAGCAAGTAGCCACCGGTACTGCCATCAGCATGGACGCCCCTCCTCCTGACACAGGCGGCTCCCCCAGAGGTGGAAGGGATGGGACGCGGGATGGGGACTTACTCGGCAGAGCACACTGAGGGAGCCTCATGCAGATCCTTGACTTCAGCAGAGATTCGCAGAGCTTCTCAGAGGGGCAGAGGGCACCGGAACAGAGGAGGGGGCTCCACAGAGTGGTCCTGGGAACGGGAAAATGCTAGCACCCCTGGCTTAGCAAAGATCCCTGAAGATGTCTATCTAAATAGCATGCGTTCCTAGATTCAAACAAAGGCATTGCCTGTGGGAACCCCTCTCACGTCCGCATGGTCCAGGGTTCCAGGGTCAGGGTTCGGGTTCTGGAGAAGGCCAGCACGCAAATGGAAAGAGACTGGAAAAGTATTAATTTGGGAATATTGGGGGCCAGGTGGGAACCCAAGAGAGGACTGCTCCTCACTCCGGATTTGCCATCCTTTTATTAAGACTATTAGAGGCCCAGTGCACAAAATTCGTGCATGGGGGGGGGTGTCCCTTAGCCCAGCCTGCACCCTCTCCAATCTGGGACCCCTCGAGGGATGTCCGACTGCCCGTTTAGGCCCAATCCTGGTAGGAGCGGGCCTAAATGGGCAGTCAGACATCCTTCTTACAATCCAGAACTGCTGGCTCCAAACTGCTCACCTGCCTGCCTCCCTGATTGCCTCTAACTGCGTCTGCCTGCCAGCCTGATCACCTGCTAACCACTACCCTGCCAGCCTAATTGATGTCTAACTGCTCCCCTGCCAGCCTATTTGCCCCCAACTTCCCTTCTCTGCCAGCCTGGTTACCCCTAACTGCCCTCCCCTGCTGGCCTGATTGCCCAAAACTGCCCTCCCTTGCAGGGCCTGGAACCTCCCAACAGCCCTCCCCTGCTGGCCATCTTGTGGTGGCCATCTTGTGTCCACATGGGGGCAGGATCTTTGACCACATGGAGGCAGCCCTCTTGTGTGTTGGAGTGATGGTCAATCTGAAAATTACTCTTTTATTAGAAAGGATAGAGGCCTGCTGCATGGGTGGGGGCCAACTGGTTTGCCCTGAAGAGTGTCCCAGATCAGGGTGGGGGTTCCCTTGGGGCAAGGGGCAGCCTGGGTGAGGGGCCTGTGGAGGTTTGCAGGCTGGCCACACCCCCCCGCAACCCAAGCAGAGGCCCTGGGATCTGGGATTAATTTATGTCTACAATTAAAACTTTGTAACCTGGAGCAGAGCCAAGCCTTCTGCTCGCTCTGTGGCAGCAGCCATTTCTGTTTGAAACTCTGTAGCCTAGAGTGGAGGCCTAGACTGGCAATGGCAGGCAGAAAGATTGGCTTCCTCTGTTGCCAGGGAATCCCAAGCCTCTGTTCTCTCCAACTCAATGGCTGCCACCATTTCCGTATCTTTTATTACTGAAACTTTGTAGCATTGAGTGGAGGCCTAGGCAGGCAATGGCAGGCGGAAAGCTTGGCTTCCTCTGTTGCCAGGGAAACCCAAGCCTCCCTCCTGTTCTCAGTGGTGGCAGCCATCTTGGTTGGGATTTATTTGCATAATCTGCTCCTGATTGGCTGGTGGGTGTGGCTGTGGGCATGGCTTGTGGGTGTAGCAAAGGTAAGGTCAAATTTGCATATTACTATTTTATTACATAGGATGGGACACACCCATATCCCTCAGGCAGGAAATTTCAATAATAGCCAATAAGACATAAGACTAACAGGTGAAGGCTCTTTCAACTACCAATGTCTCAAGCAAACAATGAGCGATTAGCCCTGACCTTTCAGAGCCATTAAGGTTGACCAGCCTTCGGATTCCCTGTCCACATCTCTCTATTAGTGAGACAATGATTGGTTTCGGCAGTTGAGGACCATCACCAGTTACGTAGCATGTAAGGGCTGGACACTTTACCTACATTATCCTGGGTCATCCTTTTCATCCCCACCTTACACAACAGGAAACTGAGACGCAGGGAGTGTGGAGGAAAGTGCTGAAGGTCACACAGCGAGGTCAGAAGGGTGGCAGAGCTGGGCCCCCCTTCTCCTGCCCCTGCCCTGGCCGGTGTGTCCAACGCCCACTGGACTTCCTACGATGCAACCGAACCTTGGAGGAGGTTGGCTGGCACAAAAAGAAGGGTCTAAGGTCCAATGAGTTTGGGAAACACAGCCTCACATAGCCTTGTGTTGGAGAGCGCTAATGAGCATGATCACAGGTGAAATTAAATTTGCCTTAGCTTCCTGCCATACCTAGTTTCAGAAGCTTATCAGACCGTGGACCCCCTGTTTTTTTTAGGAACTCATGCTTCTATAGCTCATAACGGTAGCTAGTGCACTGAAGAGCATCCTTGGAGGGTCTCTGCTCTGTATGCATCTTCTTATACATATATACATGTGTACATACATACATATTTATTGATTTCAGAGAGAAAGAGAGAGATAGAAACATCAATGATGAGAGAGCATCATGGATCAGCTGCCTCCTGCATGTCCCCCACTGGGGATCGAGCCCAAAACCCAAGCATGTGCCCTGACCGGAATTGGACCATGATCTCCTTGTTCTTAGGTCCACGCTCAACCACTGAGCCACACCAGCCAGGTTATGCTGCTCTTAAAATGGTAAACAGGTGGATGCCAAACAGGCTCTGCGCAGCCCAAAGCTTTAGCCCTTTAGGGAAGACACGCCGGGGAAGCACCCGGACTCTGCTTTTGACCACAGGGCCATTCCGCTGGGGCTCGGCGAGACATGGGCTCAGGAGAAACGCCCACAGTCCCATCATGTTGTCGGCCACCGGGGCGCCCGCCAGGGCAAGGAGAAGAGGTCCCTGCTCCGCACCGACCCGCTGCTTTAGGCACCAAAACCAAATGAGAAGAGCTTTGTGCATCTGACGAGCACCTGCTGTATTTGATAGTTATGGATCGCCTGTGATATTGCTATCGTGAAGGCCCTTGTCTTGGCCCCCAAGACACAGCAGTGAACATATCTGAGTCCTTGCTTTCAGCAGTGCGTCCCTCTTTGCTGTGGGAGGTCAGGGGAGGGAGGAAGATGCACCAAAGAATTAAATACATAAAGTTTTATAACGGTACCTGCTCTGGGGAAAGAGGCGGCCTATTGAAGGAGGAAGGGCAGCGGAGGAGGGATTCTGACGGTGATTTTATATTGCGAGGTCACGGAAAGTCTCTCCCGGGTGACATTTGAGCAGATTCAGAACAATCCCCAGTTTACACTGGAGATGATCAGAGGTTGACCAGAAGGACCATTTTGTCCTTCGTCTACTTCTCTCGCCTTCGTGGTAATTCTAACAGCATAACCATTTATTGAAATTGGTGGGTAAACAAATCATTTCACATGAGAATCTAAACCAAATCACTGTAGGTCCCCCCCCCCAGCCCCCCCACCCCCAAAAAAGAAAGAAATCAATAGAACTGTTCTTGTTTCCTACTCACACTCTTTTTAGGAGATTAATGATTTGCTGGCCATTAACATAATGACTAAGAGACAATGCCATTGAAAGAAAATGAGCAGGATTAAAAAAATATATATATATTATTCTGGCCTCCTGAGAAGAAAGCTCGCATTTTAGGTGAGAGAGAAAGAACAGAAGAAGGCTAAGGAGACCGAAAATGTTACCATTCTACAGAAAAAGAGAGCTGGGGAGAGACTTTTTTATGCTAAAATGTTTAGCGTCAATATTTCACAAGGTTGTGATCCGTATTGCTGTTGCTAGTGAGAATTACCAATATGAAAACAATTGCCGTTAAAGGGATTAGATTAATTGCATTTTCAAGTACGTCCACCCCACCCTAATCCTCTCTAATGCCACCAACAAAGAAAGTTCTATAAGAAACATAACTCCCCCCTGCTTGTGGGAATAAAGAACTTCTTGCTGCTAAATCCAACAGATTCGGGCATTAGCAAGTATCAGTCATTATTTTGTAGCCAGCAGGCACCCCGAAATAGATCTTAAGTCCCACACGCAGCAGATCCTTAACTGTCCACGGACGGAAATATTTTATGACTGTGCTGATAATACTGACAACCCTTAAGACAGGCCTACATCGTTAGGCCGGCTGGGCTGCTAAATATTTTTATAACAACGAAAAGGGGAAGGAGGCTGCGACGCTAAATTTCATTTTAAAAATAACACTAATATTTCCCCTCCGGGAGCACTGAGGTTCGTTTTTAATTAGCACTTTGCCGCCCAACTGCAACGCGTTATTACTCTTCCCTAATGTGCTTTCGGAACTTCGAGGGTGTAAGTACAGTTCCAGACCTGCTTTTATCGTTTCTGCAGAGGGGAGTGCCTCTCTTCTGACAAGGGACACCTTGGCAAACAACCGCCTTTCGCCTACCCTCTGCCAGACCTTCAGAGTTAAAAGAGGAAGAAAGGGAGAAAGTCCTAGAGAAGCAGTATTCAGGCAATGCCTGCGGTTCCTGCTATTTGAACTTGTCCTTCCCATCTTCACTCACTGGCAAGCTATCGGGGAAAACAGGTGGAGGTGGAGGGAATTCTCCCGGGAGGTGTTGCGACTGCTCTGTGAGTCCGTGCCAAGCAGGCACGCGTGTACACGCGAGTGTCTGTGTGCAGCACCCGGGGTCACACGTAGACGGATTGTGAAGAACAGTGAGGCAGAGCTAGCTCACCCCCACGTGCTTCTGGCGGGTCCTTGCCTGTTGGATTGGTGAGAGGCAGGCTGGGATAGCACCCCCCACTGCTCTCACTGTGGCCTGGAGGCACACCCCCCACCCACGAGGGCTGTGTCAGTGTCACTGATGGGGCCCGGAGTGCTCTGCCTCAGGCCGCCTGGAGAGGGTGCGCTCTTGACTTTGTGAAGAAGAGATGTCACAGGACGAGTCCAGGGGATGTGGGCAGCACGATGATTAAAGCTGGGGACAGTGATGCAGAGGAAGGACTTAGGGTAGACGAAGCTCCTGGACAGAGCCTACGCAGCGTACCCCAGAAACGGTGTGGAGCATCAGCCTAGGAACCAGGAGGTCACGGTTCAATTCCGCGTCAGGGCACAGGCCTGGGTTGCGGGCTCGATCTCCAGTGGGGGGCGTGCAGAGGGCAGCCGATCAATGCTTCTCTCCCATCATTGATGCTTCTATCTCTCCCTCTCCCTGCCTCTCTGACATCAATATAAACATAAAACACACACACACAAAACACAACATAATCTACATGTTATGGGACTGTCCCAGCTATAGATATTCTAAACCTACTATGACAGAAGTACTTTTGTGTTTGTCAGAGCACAAATCCCACAGTTCAGTTTGGGAAATGTGGCCGCCAGGAGAGCCACGGAGGAGAGGGGGCTCCGTGTGGGAACTCCCGCCACTCCATCTTCTAACGATACTCCCCCACCCCTCATCGCCAAGGTCCTGCCCAGCGTAGCCACACACCCGGCCCGGGGGCAGCCGCTGTTGGTTCCCGTGGCCCGCCTGAAGGTACTGACACCACGGGGCCTGGTCCTCGGGAACGGAGACAGCCGGGGATAGCCTTTCTGCGCCTGAACGCTGGGAGCCACGTCGCAGACGGTGGCCATGACAGGCACCTGTGCAGGTCCCCACGGGGGCCCGCGGTTAACACTTCCAAACCCCAGACAGCATCAGAGGTCAAGACAGGCCGAGTGTCTCAGAAGAAGCCAAATCCATTCTCAAGCCGCAAGCCACAGAAATGCATCCCACAGAACAGCCTGAGTCGTTACTCGGTATAGACAGAAGCAGAAAGGAAATATGAATGGAATCCAAGGCGTTTGAACGTGAATGTCAACAGAAAAGCACTGGAATAAGATGACATTCTTTATCATCTTAGGAAAGTTGCTTTTTAAAAATCTATGGTCTTAAAAAATAGCACTTAAAAATCTTGGGCACGAGATTTGGACTTCAGTCTCAGAAGAAGTGAGGAAACAAACCCTTGAGTGTTAATAACGCACAGCTGAAGCAGGCTGGCTGCGTTTCAGGTTAGAGCAGTGGTCGGCAAACTCATCAGTCCACAGAGCCAAATAGCAACAGGACAACGATTGGAATTTCTTTGGAGAGCCACATTTTTTAAACTTCAACTTCTTCTAACGCCACTTGTTCAACATAGACTCGCCCAGGCCGTGGTGTTTTGTGGAAGAGTCCCACTCAAGAGGCCAAAGAGCCGCGTGTGGCTCGCGAGCCACAGTTTGCCGACCAGGGGGTTAAAGAAACTCGAGGGGAATGGCACTATGAGGAGGGTGGGGAGCTGGGGGTCCTGACACCGCCCTGCAGTGTGGGCTGGTGGGAGCATCCTGAATTCTGTAAGTTCTCACTCGAGTCTCGGAAACTGCTGCCTTCTTCTTTCCCGGGAGAAAGCCATCCCGAGACTTCCCAGGTGAAGCCCATTTTCTTTCTTTCTTTTAAAATACATTTTATTGATTTTTCACAGAGAGGAATGGAGAGGGATAGAAAGCCAGAAACATCGATGAGAGAGAAACATCGATCAGCTGCCTCTTGCACACACCCCACTGGGGATGTGCCCGCAACCAAGGTACATTCCCTTGACCGGAATCGAACCTGGGACCCTTCAGTCTGCAGACCGACGCTCTATCCACTGAGCCACACCAGTTTCGGCTGTGAAGCCCATTTTCTGAAAGCTATCTGCTTCCGGAGAGAAGAGAAACAGCAGCACAGCCGCAGCCGAGTGGCCGCTCTGACAGGAGAAGCACCAGGACCTGAGGTGACCCGAGCATGACCTTCTCTAAAGCGATGCTTTCCCGGGAGTCCCTGCAGCTCCCTCACACTCCTCACCCCTCCCGTCCGACTCCTCCCTTCCCAGCTCCCTAGCTGTTTATTGGGCACCCACCACATTCAAACGTCATCGTGAAGAACACAGAGATAACCCAACCAGACGTCCCCAAATCAGTAGTGGGGGGGAGGAGGGGGAGACCCACACAGCAACACCCTCCTGCTCCTCAAGTTAGCTGCTTGTGCCGCTGGAGAGCGTGCACTGGGTGTTCTTGTGGGTAAACAGAGTCAGCATCCACACCTTGCAACTGCCTGGAGTGCCATTGTAGCCCTCGGTACATAATAACCATGTATTTACATGAAAAAACAAAAAAAAAACCAGACACACTGCCTGCGGTACACGGCCAAAAAAATGTGCGGGCCTTTTTAGGGAAAAATCACAAAGGGGAATTTCAGGCCTGGGCCAGTTTGGAGGCACACGCCAAAAGCCACTGAGCAGAGAACGAAGAAGCAGAGTCTGGAGGGGCTCGGCTGGGTGACAATTCCCCTGACACCCCCCTCCCCCAGCCTTCCTGCTCAGCAGACCCCCTCACACCTCCCTGGAGTGGTGGGAGCAACGCTGGCCTCACCACGATGGAGACTGAGTCACACCATCCCAGCACCAAATTCAGCTGGAACAGGTTTGCTGCCCTCACACCGCCCCTCCCCCCCCCGCCCGTGGGGGCAACATGGGTGGCATTTTCCATACAGGAGCATCTCCTTCTTTTAAAATAAGTGAATTTGGTGTGGCTCTGGCTCAGCGGTGAGCATCAACCTATGAACCAGGAGGTCACGGTTCGATTCCTGGTCAGGGCACATGCCCGTGTTGCGTGCCCAATCCCCAGTAGGGGGCGTGCAGGAGGCGGTGGATTCATGATTCTCTCTCATCGTTGATGTTTTTCTCTCTCCCTCTCCCTTTCTCTTGAAAATCAATAAAAATAATATTTAAAAGATAATTAAAAAAAGTGAATTGGCCACCCTCCTGCCTCCCAGTTTGATACAGAAGATGTACTGCGGCAGTGTGTAAAGTTTAAGATTCATAAGAAATATCTGGTGAGTCCCGGCCCCACCTGTCAGGAATCCTGCTTCAGTAGATTGGGTTGGACCCGGGAACCTAGTTTAACAAGCACCGTACATGATTCCGGAGCAGAGACTTTGACAAACACGGTGTATTGTCTGGGTTAGATCTGCCCACGTCTATGGAATCCCTGCCCTACCACTCCGCCATTGAGTCACTTTGGACAAGCTGCTTTTTTTTTTGAGCCATGATTTTGTCCTTTAAATTCAATGTAATAATATGTACTGCATGACGTTCACATGAGATAAAATTACATAATACATGCTAAGTGTGCAGCATCTCCGAGGCATGCAGTAAGTGCTCAATAATTAGCAGCCAGCATTAAACCTGGGCCACCTGCATTCCTGGACTTTGAGAATGACAGCGAATATTCCCACTTTCCAAGCAGGCGGCATGGGACATTCCTTCTTTTTCCTCAATCTGTTCACCAACCAAGTTCTCTAGATGCAGCCCATCACCACAGCTTCATTCACACCGCCAACGCTTTCTTTAGTTTTCAAAATATTGACACCATTAAGAATGCTTTCTCCAGCTTTGCTGTAATAGCCTCTCCAGTGGTCTCTCTCCATCTAATATCGTCCTCTTATAGCCTGTTTCCTAAGCGCTGCTACAGCGGTCTCTCTAAAATCCAACCCTGGCTGTATCATGCCCCCTCTTAAAGCTCTTTAAGGGATTCCTCATTACATTCAGGAGGACAATTCAAATTCCTTAGCTCAGCTTGTAAGATGCAGCCTCTGTATTTTTTATGTTTTACTGACTCATGTTCATACCTAAGAAGTCAGTCATACATATATATGCATATATATATATATATACATATATATATATACACACACACACATATACACATTCATATATATATGTACAATTACATACATACATACATATACACCATACAGAGGACCATATATATTATCACGCAACTTAGCACATTAAGTTCCAGTTATTTACACTGATGTCTCCATCACCAGAATTCTATAAGGAGAGAGAAAATTGGCACATAATAAGTGTGCAACAAACATTTATGGATTTAAAGAAAGTAAGGAAAGTAGAAAGACAGGAAAGCAGGGAGGAGATAAGATAAATAGGATCAATTATCTTATGTATGGAGGGTTAGGAGGGGTTTGCCCACAGGTCTGTGACCTGCCCAGTCCCCTAAGTTGTAGTTGGAATTTGTATGATGTCATGTTTGGTAAAACACAAACTAGAAGCAAACGAAACCTAAAACTCAAACCAAGTGCAGAGTGTACTGTGAGTGACTGATAGGGTTCCTGAGACCTGTGTGGAGGCTGGAGGACAAATACAAATGGCGTGAGCTGCAGTGACATCCCAATCCCTTCCTTGGGGTCATTTTATCTTCACTTTTCCCTCCACCCTTCACAGCAGTATTTCTCCTGGTGGCTTTAGAGCTGAAGATCTCTTCGCCTCACCCCATCTTGCCTGTTTATCCAACCCGCAGCATCTTTCTGAGCTTATAGAGGCGTAGCCGAACACCAAGAGTTTGGCTTGTCCTTGGGTGATGGTGGAGAACTCAATAAAATCCAGAGCAGCAGCGAGTCAACTGGTTGCAATTTTACAATGCCCAGCATGGACGCACCTCAGTGGTGCAAATCCTTGAAAGCTATAAGATGTGATACCTGGAAATGGGTGGAGGAAAAAGGAAGCCAACAGGCAACTGAGGTCCTTGATGGGTTTGCTTTGGGCAGAAGTGCAGGAATGGGGATACGCTCTCTCACACATAAGAATAAGGTCAATGAGGAGGAGGAAGAGGTGGAGGAGGAAAAAGAAGAGGAGAAGGAGGATGAGGATTAAGAGGAGGAGGATTATAAGGAGGAGGAGGAGGAGGAGGAGGAGGAGGAGGAGAAAGGAAGATGAAGAGGAAGAGAAAGAAAGGGAAGGAAAAGGAGAAGGAGAAGGAGAAGGCGAAGAAGAAGAAGAAGAAGAAGAAGAAGAAGAAGAAGAAGAAGAAGAAGCAGCTATATGAGTACTGAACGGATAGAAAATATAACCCGACCAGCTGTGAAAACAAAACCCCAAATGAGAAACGGAGTGATAAGGAGTCTTGGAAGAATTGTCTGAGTCTTATGCTTTTCATGGTTGAAAAAGCCAAAGGCAGATCAGCCAGAAGGACTAAAAATTCTTTAAAAATTACATTTGAAAGAATGTGAAATAGATGGCCAAAACCCCAACTACGACAAGGATGCATATATGCATCTCCAGAAAGGTGACTAGAAGTTCCTCAGTCTCATTATTCTCGAGCTATTCTAGAACTTAGGGTAGAGGAAGAAGTGACCCTTTCTGGAGTGACCTCTTGTGGGCCAACACGTAGAGAGCGATTGGGTCAACTCCCCTAGAAGAAGGAAGAGTCCACAGATTTGGTCATAAAGTGAAAAATACCATTTAGTTAGAACTGGTTATACTGGTGGCTTACAATCCATATTTGAGTTAATGCATAGGGTATAGAGAAATCTATATATTTGAATGTGTACATAAGAAGAGAAATAAAAATTTAATCTGACTTCCAAGAAAATGAAAAGGCAATTCATATACTAAAGAATAAAAAAAACCCAAACACCATCTTTTTTTAAATACTAGAAGAAAAAGTACAAGATCAATAATGGCAGATACCTGAGAGGAGATAAGAAGTAAGAAAAATCTGTGTGATTTGTCTTGAAAGTGGTTGTCAATGACCTTGGAAATACTCTGTATAATAGTGTTGAGGCAGAAGCCATCGTACTAGGGAATGGTGGAGTGATTGAAAAAGGGGGTGGCCAGGTGGGTGGCATTTCTTTTGAGGATTTTAACAAAAGAAATATCAAACAAAATGAAACAAATACCAAGCAGGGATTCAAAACACACATCGGAGAAGTCGGAAAATAAAAGAGGAAATGGGACAGTAGCTTCATGGGGAAGAGGATCAAGTAGTGAACTTCTAAGACTGATCCATCTTTGAACACAGAATGCAAAACAACGCAGTGGGAAAAGAAAAATGACACCTACTCATGAAAGCAGAGTGAAGTGTGGGAATGAACTGCTAGTATCCTATCTAATAAAAGAGTAATATGCAAATTGACCATCATTTCAACACACAAGATGGCTGCCTCCATGTGGTCAAAGATTGCTGCCCCCATGTGGACACAAGATGGCTGCCACAAGATAGCCAGCAGGGGAGGCTATTCGGGAGGGACCAGGCCTACAAGGGAAGGCAGTTAGGGGTGGTCAGGAAGGCCTGCAGGGGAGTGCAGTTAGGGGTGACTGGGCTGGCAGAGAAGGGCAGTTGGGGGCAACCATGCCAGCAGAAGAGGGCAGTTATGGGTGACCAGGCCTGCAGGGGAGGGCAGTTAAGGGCAATTGGGCCAGCCAGGGAGCAGTTAGGCATCAATCAGGCTGGTAGGGGACTGGTTAGGGGTTGATCAGGCTGGCATGCAGAAGCGGTTAGGGGCAATCAGGCAGGTGAACAGTTGGGAGTCAGCAGTCCTGGATTGTGAGAGGGATCCCAGATTGGAAAGGGTGCAGGCTGGGCTGAGGGACACACATACAACCCCCCCAACCCCCCCCCGCACAAATTTCATGTACCAGGCCTCTAGTCTACTTCATAATTCTGGAAACAAAACATGGATTTCCAATGCAAAAAGTTCTCTTTTCTATTGGCTAAGTCTTTCTAGTTAGTAGCCAGGATGCTGGAAGATTAAAATTATTGGAGAAATGTCGCCTTGCATCCCTCACCTTCTAATTGCATTAATCTGCGATAGTTAACTCCCAGAAGCAGCAACTGATATGAGGATTGATTTGAGGCAATTTCAGATCTTCCTCGATATTAGTTCAGGCCCGCATCCGCGGAAAATCTATTTGTCCTGAATGGATTGCGCTGGTCTACTCAAGTGATTTCAGAATGGGGAAAGTCAGAAGAGATTGGATTTTAAATATTAGATTATTTTATATTGGACTCGGGATCTAATATTAGATATTAAAGTGTAAAATCACATTGTCCTTATTACGAGCCTTCTTCTCTCCCCTGCTGCGGAATCGGTATTGTCTTACAGGGCACTGTGCGGGGGCTCAGGAGCCTCCGGGGAGGGAAGGTGTGTACAGAGCTCACTGAAGGCTGGGCAGCCCAAGCCCTCAGATTAAGTGCAGTCATTTATTAGCGTGGGATGGCCAGATCATCTTCGACAGTTGCAACCAAAGAAATGCCAAGCACAAGGGAGCAAATACCAGGCTAACCACTTAAACAAGGGATGAACGTGCTTGAGTCATCTGTGCTGTTGCCCTTCCGAGGAACGTCATGGGGCCGCGGCACAGCCTGGTAGGTCGACACCGTAGAAAATGCAGTAGAGAAACACAAATGGAGACCGTGACTCTGAGGATCTAAACTCACAAGACCAAAGCAGGCCGACACTGCTCTCCGGCGGCACTGTTTTGACATATTCTGAGAACAATCAGTGTTGACTCATGTTTTAAAAAAATATTAAGAGCAGAAACAAGACGTGCCATTTCGAACCCTCACAGGAAACAAGTATTTGATTTTTATTGAACAAAGAAAAGGCCCAAGTTCTTCAGAAAAATCACCAGTAAATTTGTTTAGAACAACAAACAATAATAAAAGTGAATGTTTGCTGTGAACTACTATGTGCTAGGAGTGTTCGGAGTGTTCTATTCCAAAGCGAAACCAGTGAACCAAACTGATGGGGAGTGTGCTGCTATTTTTCCAATGGCAGGATACGGAAAGAACAAAATCTAAGCTGTTTTGTTTTTAATGATGCTCCAATATTTTCTTCGGCTCCCTGCACGGGCCACGTTGTAGTGGACTGGTTAGGGTCAATGGTGTTCATCTTAGTGCTTCCCAGTCTCTTCTGTGAGACACCAGTTCAATGCCATTATACCAGAAACTAGAGGCCCACCCTGCAAAATCACATGGGACCCAGACCCCGTGTGCCCTGGGGCCCAGCGTCAAGTCCCTGCCCAGCGGCTCGCGCTTGGCTGCACATGCAGCCCCGCACGCCTTGAAGACAGTTGTAAATGGAGATCAGAATGGTTTCCTGCCCTCACCTTTCCTTCTCAGAGCACTTACATTGACCTTCGTTGGAAGATGATAATTGAACAGAGCAACACATACTTGTTCCCATGAAGAAATCATACAATGTCCAGAAGGTGCCTTTTGGCGTTTGATAGTGAGGGTGAGGCGGTGTTACAGCCACAGGGTTTTTATAATAGACGCTAGTGGCCCGGTGCACGAAATTCATGCACTCGGGGTTGGGGGGGGGGGTTCCTCCAGCCTGGCCTGTGCCGTCACAGTGTGGCAGCCCTTCGATGGATTGCCCCAAAGAGGCAGGCTGAACCAGGGGAGGCCTGCAGACACTCGGGCCAGGCCGTGGTAGAGGCCTGCAGACCCCCAGTGCAGGCACGTGGAGGCTCCTGTCGTGGCCCTGCCCCTGGGACGGGCCTCGATGGAGGCCTGCGGACCTCCGAGTGGCAGAGGGGCCTCTCCGTGCCCCTGCAGATCCCCAGCCGGGGCCACAGTGCAGAGTCCTCTCCGCTGCAGCCAGACTCACAGAAGGCCTCTGTGGGTGCTGTGGACCCCCGATGCAGGCGTGTGGAGAGGCTTCTCTGCCATGTCCCCACCTCCATCCCCAAAGCTACAAGTCTCTGCCCACCTACGTCTGCTGTGCACTCAGCCTGCTGATCCATCATTACTGTGCTGGCATCCCAACCAATTTGCATATTACCCTGTTATTAGCATAGATAAGAACGAGACAGAGTATACTTGTCAAGTAAGTCTAGGAAATGCTGGGTTAAAATTAGACAGGTCTCCTTGCTGTGTGACTTCTCATTTTTATTTTTATTTTTGGTGCTGAAACCCAGGATGCAATCAGGGACCTGTCCTATCTATCTATCTATCTATCTATCTATCTATCTATCTATATTTTAAAGAGAAAGGGAGAAGAAGATAGGGATAGAAACATCAAGGATGAGAGAGAATCATTGACCGGCTGCCTCCTGCACGCCCCCCTAATGAGGATCAAGCCCACAACCTGGGCATGTGCCTTGACTGGGACTCAAACCAGTGACCTCTTGGTTCATGGGTCAATGGCTCAAGCAACAGAGCCACACCTGCCAGGCAAGACCAACTGTTCTGATAACTGCCTATGAGGATAAACAAGTGATCGTCAACCTGCCTGGCACTCGACAATTCTAAGTAAAATATTTTAAATTTGTGCTACACAGAGAATATGCTTATCAGGGAGTCAAAACAAATAAATTGATCAGTTAGGGCTTGTTCAGGCACATCATTCAGTCAAGTCAACGGGAATCCCAGCCAAGCCGGTGCAGGCGACCACCATCGGTCAGCAACGGTCAGACCCCACGGACCGGGATACGCATCCTGACTTCAGCGAGGCAGCAATGCCGGGGACAAAGTGAGATTTAGGATCGATTGAAAATGATCGCAACCCACATGCCAGGAGCTAGAAGACCTTTCTTTTTTCTATTTCTTGTCAATGATTTTATTTGTGGATAACTTTGGCCAAATGGGTTCTTGGGTAACATAGTCGCCACTATTTGCACATCTGAAGATGGCTCCTCATAGGAATGTCACCATTTCCTTCCGGAAATCCTAGAATCGCTCCATGGTCTTTAGGTCTGTGAAAAGGCACGGGAAGGCTGGGATGAATGGTTAGGTTAACTCCCGCTGAAGGAACCGAACGTTTCTACCCTGCAACTTACGAAATTCATTACCATCTTCTAGAAGTTAATAATTTTAACAAAAAAGAGTTTGTGTCATTCCCCTGATTATTCAGTTACCTGGGCCACGATAAACTCCTTTAACTGCTATTTTGGGGTCCTTTTTCTCCCCCAGAATTCTAAAATAGAGGTTATTATATCTTCAGTGATGCATTTTGATCCATTGCTTGAGTCTATAGGTTTTTTTTATCTCCATCACTGACCTCCCTGCCCATTATATTCCGGGCTCATTTTTTAAACCTGTGATTTCATTTTCGAAGTATTCTGGGTTTGGCTGATTCGATTACCCGCAATGTCAGGTCTGCTTTTTACTACTTTCAAATAAGATTTTTATTTCAGTTATTGTCATTTTCATTATGTAGCGTGCTCTTCTTACCCAGGCCTGCTTTGGCTCAATAGAGACAATGTCCTCCCTTATTGCATTAGGAATAAAAAGTAGGTAATTTTGAAAACCATAGCCTCCATTTCGTGGAATAGATCAGATTTATTCCTGAACCCTGAGGACGCGACTCTGGCTGTGGGGCCGACCGGGGGCTCGGCGCTTCTTCTTTGAGACCAATGTGTGGCTGTTTTCAACCTTGAAGGTGAGGTTCTGACTGGGTGCCTTCAGCAGCAGCCACTGCTTTGGGAAGAGATGACGATGATCCCGCCCCCTTTTAAAAATATATTTTATTGATTTTTTTTTACAGAGAGGAAGGGAGAGGGATAGAAAGTTAGAAACATCGATCAGCTGCCTCCTGCACACCCTCTACTGGGGATGTGCCCGCAACCAAGGTACATACCCCTGACCGGAACTGAACCTAGGACCTTTCAGTCCTCAGGCCGACGCTCTATCTACTGAGTCAAACCGGTTTCAGCATGATCCCCGCACCTTCACCTTCAATCAGCGGAGCTCACGATCCAGAGCCCATAGACACCCCCTGGGCAGCCGTCTAAGAATGCAGATTCCAGGCTCCACCCCCTGGGACCTCCATGCAGCACAGCTCGAGGGGCGTGCCACCGCACCAACATTTGTTAAATGTTTAGTATGAGATTTGCAACTGTACAATAACACAGAAGAACAATACAGTGAGCCACTCTGTACTCACTGTACAATACATCAACCAGCTTCCAACAGTTATAGGACACTTTGTTCACCAGACACTGTGGCGTGAAAACAAATGAGGGCAACTTCCTATTGCCGCGGAGCTCATGGGCCCTGGGGGACCGCCGGTTTCTGGGGCTGAAGAAATGGCGATACCGCTCAGCAGGGCGATTAGGTGAAGCAGAAGCTGCATGGACACTCGACGGGCTTTCTCTCAGTGTTGCTACAGGGTTCCAGGGTGAAACTGAGTGAGTAACTGGCTATGGGAATCTGGTGATCACCCGTGGCCAGTGGCCGGACCCGGGGGAGGTTAGGTTATATCAAGTGGAAAGATCAACAGGTTGAAACATCAACAGGTGGGTGATACCACCCTGGAGGGGATACATAGAGCCGATAAGAACAGAAAGGAGCAAAGGTGGGTGAGCCAAAGGCATTATTAGCTATAATAATAAAAGTGTGATATGCTAATTAGACGGGGCGACCTTCTGAACAACCTGGGAGAAAAGAAAAAGAGTGGGTCCAGAGAATGTGAAAGTGGGACAAAGATGGCAAGAAAGGGAAAGAAAGAGGTTAAAGCATCTTCTGAATCAGGAGCCCGCTTTCGGAAGCTAAATCAAATACTATATCTTTATATTTAGTACTAGAGGCCCGATGCACGGTGGGGGCTGCCTCTGCCTTGGCCCCAGCCCACCGCAGCTTCTTCCCGAAGGTTGTTCAGAAGGATGTCCGGTCTAATGAGCATATCACACTTTCATTATTACAGATCTGTTGAGACAATTTTGAATCTCCCTTCTGTCTTCTCTTATAATAGTGTCACTCGTACACTTTATATGTGCATGTGTACCCTTATATACAGTCATAATAACAGATATGATTTATTCAGTGCCTAAAATGCCCCTGGTACTTCATAAACATATCATTAATTTCCAATTGAACCTGTGAAGAAATCCTTATTATCCTCTCCGTTTTAAAGATGAAGAAACACAGTGTTCCCATAACTGATTCAAAGACAAGGGGAGTGGAGCTAAGTTGGGTAGATGTCAAGGTCTGACTCTCTGTACTCACACCACAAACCCATCACCCCCTGCAGGTCTCAACCGTCTCAGCTCAACGCCTTCAGATGCATCTTCATTAAGACACAGGGGAGCCAATGACTAACAGCAAGGATGTGTGCTATTTGCCAAAACCACGGGAGAAACTGGATTATTGAATCCCCTGGAGAAGCAGAAGCAGGCCGACCGGCTAACACGAGGCAAAGTGAAGAGGGAGAGAGATCTGCAGCGAATAAACCCAGAGAACGGACCAAAGGTTTAGGTAATGAGGCTTAAAATAATCACCTGTAAAGGGAACCAGAAGCAGAGAAAGGAGGGTGAGTGAGACCTCCGGGAGAATCAAAGGGACAGAAGGGGCTCCACTGGGCTCCATTTTCAAAAGGCAAGAGCACAATGATTCCTCCTGCACATCGCGCCCAACCCTCACGTAATTGCACAACCCCTCTCTGACACTGGACACCGAACACGCTGTAAAATCCACGGGACGCCTTTAATTAAGCGTTTTTCTCAAAAGCAAACAGGAATGGATTTTGCAAAAGGGCAAGTGAAAAGCAGCCGTCTGCGTGCGGCAGCCATGTCCCTGATCGGGTGCTAGCTGGTGGATGGGATGTTGGATGAAAACACTCCCATGGGGTCAGCTCCCTGTGTGCGCTGGAACACTCTGAACTTGAGATGAACTCAGACCCGCAGCACACGATGTTCTGAGGAGAGGCCACACGCTCGTGGATGAGTAAATGATGCCAGCGGAAGGCTGGGGGGAACGCTGAGGTATTCCCGATGGACACTGAAGAACTGTCGACGCACTCATCTCTATCCCTCCACTGGGGAAGCAAAACGACCTCACCCTCCTAACCACGGATTCCATGAAACGGATGACTTTCTCACCCCTCTACTGTCTAGCCCAGTTGTCAGCAAACCGCGGTCCTCGAGCCACATGCGGCCCTTTGACCCCTTGAGTGTGGCTCTTTCCACACAATACTATGGCCCGGGCGAGTCTATTTTGAAGAAGTGGCGTTAAAAGAAGTTCAAGTTTAAAAAATTTGGCTCTCAAAAGAAATCTCAATTGTTGGACTGTTGATATTTGGCTCTGTTGATGAATGAGTTTGCCCACCACTGGCCTAGCCCAAGGGTGACTACTGACAGCCAAGGTGTGACTACTGACTCACCCATGACAAGACAGATGTTTGGGTTATCTGGATTCTTTTTTTCAATTACAGTGGCATTCAATATTCTGTTAGTTTCAAGTGTACAATATAGTGATTAGACATTTATATAACTTAAGAAGTGATCACGCAGGCAAGTCTAGCATCCATCTGGCACCATACATAAATATTACAAAATTCTTCTTTAAAAAATGTTTCTATTGATTTCAATGCCTACGATGTGAACCCGGTGGTCACCAGTGGACGGGAGTGGGAGAGCGAGAGAAACACAATGATGAGAGAGAACCACTGATTGTCTCCTGCACACCCCCTATTAGGGATCGAGCCCACAATTTGGACATGTGCCCTGACCGAGAATTGAACCGTGACCTTCTGGTTCATAGGTTGATGCTCAATGACGGAGCCATGCTGCAGGGCCAACAATCTTCTTAATTATACTCCCTACGCTGTATTTTCCATCCCTGCAACCATTTCCATAACTGGCAAATTTGTATATCTTAATCCCTCCCCAATACGGTCCCACATGGCAGCCATCGCTCTGTTTTCTGTTTATGAGTCCATTGCTGTTTTGTGTGTTCATTCCCTTTGTTTCCTAGATTCTCCAAGGAAATGAAATCATACAGTATTTGTCTTTGTCTGACTCACATCGCTAAGCATGAAATCCTCCTGGTCTATCCAGGTTGTTGCAAAAGGCAAGATTTCCTTCCTTTATCTATGGCTGAAGGGGTTATCTGTCTGACGGTGTGGGGTGCTGGAGGGGAGGAGATCGTCCGCTCCTTCCCAGCCATGCTCGGAGCTGGCCCAGTTTTGGTTAGACATATGGCAACCCATGGGCACGCGGCCTGCAGGCGCACAGAACAGCTAGCTCCGGACGTCCCTGGGGAGGCCGGTTGGAACTCTGGCCTCATGACTGGCCAGCTCTCGCCCACCGGTTCTCAGATATTACTGTGAGTCCGAGTCACAGGTGACATAATTATTAAGTATTCAAGAGATCGGGCCACCTGAGTCCTACCACATTCAGTCTCTAGAGGTGGCATTTCTGGCCTCCTCGGGCTCCACGGTGGATTCAGCTGGACCTCACAAGTGAGGAGTCCCCGGTCTGGCCAGGGGGTCACACCTCCTGGGCCAGGATGCTACCTACTCCCTGTGCAACAGATGGTGCTGGCGGACGCTGGCTCTGGCCTGGCGGCCAAGGTCCCGGTCGGCGCTGCTGCCTGTTGGATTTGCTCTTTCTTTGCAGAATCCTTTGTCTGCTTCCTACCATGTGGAAACGAAAGAAAACAGAGGAACAAAACCAATATACTGTGAACATGACAAAAGTAGAAATGTCCGAAAAATATAAAAAAGAAAAAAAATCATGTATTATTCCAAGATCACCACTGTTAAGGCTGCAGTGAAGAATTTGCACTGTATATCCAGATAGTTACAAAGATCCTTTCGTGGAATCCTGGCCCCGTTAAAAATAATGATAGTTTTCCTTGAGTGGTATGTGCCTTGTGCAAAGTGCTTTATGTTCATTATTTCATGGAGTCCTCACAGTATCCCTCTAAGGAATGTACAACTATGCCCCCACCCATTTCATACATTTAAAAAAATTGAAGCATATGCTCTAATCAGTTTGCCTCAGTAGATAGAGTGTCCTGGGTTCGATTCCGGTCAAGGACACATACCTCGGTTGGGTTGCAGGCTCCTCCCTGGCCTGAGCCCCGGTCGGGGTGTGTGCAGGAGGCAACCAAACCATGTGTTTCTCTCACGTTGATGTTTCTGTCTGTCTTTCCCTCTCCCCTCCACTGTCTCTAAACATCAATGGAAAAACATCATCAGGTGAAGGTTAAAACAAAACAATTAAAGCTTAGAGAAGTCACAGTCGAGAGTGGTAAAACACTGTCAAAACAGTCTCCTTTCTCACTTTAGTATTTGATCTGCATACTTCTAAAATACTGGGAACATTTTATAAATAACATGGCTAATGGCCCCCTACTCTTTTCTCCTTGGACTCTGCCATTTTCTCATCTGATGCTCTTCACCCAACAATCCTATATAATAAAAGGCTAATATGCAAATTGTTCCCTCAACCAGGAGTTTGACCAAGAGTTCGACCAGGGTGGAGGGCCAGCCAGCCAACCTCCTGGGTCCCCTCTCCACCACCCCCCAGCCTCCAACCCTACTCATGCACAAATTCATGCACCAGGCCTCTAATGGATTATAAATTGCTATCATGTTGCAGTCACTATCTTCATGAATTTAGTTTTTTCTTTCTGTTTCCAATTATTTCCTAGAAAGTGAGTCAATATGTCAATGAGTATAGATATTAAAGAAATATAACTCTTGATGCACATTGCCAAGTTTGCTTTAACAAAAGACCATAAAAATTTCTGCACACATTTTTCATCTGCTCTGGCTCAAATGCTTATATAGCAATTTCTCATTTTCCCCAACTATATAAAAATCCTAGGTGGCCATCTTTGTACATTTATCTTTCCCTAAGTTCCTGGTTATTTAAGCTCAGTTTCTAAAGATGGAATGGCTAGATCAATGGGCACCCATGTTTAAGAACTGTAGCACTCATGGTGCTTCTCAATTATCTGCCAGAGGATCACAATTATATTCCCAGCAGGAAATGTGGGTGGCCATTTCTTTACACCCCCGGTAACACCAACAATTTTGTTTCTTTCTGAATTTTACTGTAATTCTTACCTGAGGATATTACCCATTGATTTTAGAGACACAGAGAGAGAAACATAATGTGAGAGAGAAACATCGTTCAGTTGCTTCCATAGACGCCGCGACTGGAGATCAAACGCTCAACCTTTTGGTGTACAGGATGACGCTCCAACCAACCAATGCCACCCGGTCAGGGCTCTGTCTGAGTTTTTAAGAACTGAAGAAGTAGAAAAGCTTTTCACATGTTTATTGACTTGTTTTTCTCTTCTTTCTTTCTTGCATGCTTTTTAAAAAAAGTATATTTTATTGATTTTTTTTTTTTTTTTTTTTTTTACAGAGAGGAAGGGAGAGGGATAGAGAGTTAGAAACATCCATGAGAAAGAAACATCCATCAGCTGCCTCCTGCACACTCCCCACTGGGGATGTGGCCATAACTAAGGTACATGCCCTTGACCGGAATCGAACCTGGGACCCTTCGATCCGAAGGCCGATGCTCTATCCACTGAGCCAAACCAGTTAGGGCTCTGGCAAGCTTTTAAAAATTTGTGTCCTTTGCTTTAAAAAAAAACTCATTGGGTTGCAAGTCTCCTTTTATTATTTATTTGAAAGAGTTATTTATATTAAGACTATTGGCTCTGTGGAATCCATTGTAAAGTACCCCCAGTTTGTCAATTGCATATTTCTTACAAATGTTTTTGATGGAGTAGAGTTTAAATTTTAATATGTTCACATATGTCAGTATGGTCTTTTATTCTACAGAGAAATGTGTTTTCATGCCACTAAAAGTAAATATTCACATCTAATTTCCTTCTTATGGCATTATTTAATCTTTAAATCATTTGAAACGTATTTTGCTGTGGGGTATAATATAAAATCCTAATATATTTCAGTTAGTGAATAAATTTAATCCATAGCATTCCTTGAAAAATTAACTTCCCTTATGTGATATGCTAAGACTCATACACATATAGACACAGTCACATAAACATTGTATATATATGTATATGTTTATATGTATGCACACACACAATGTATAGGTACATACACACACATATATATATATACACACACATACAAATATATGTATGTATATTTGTATAAAATACTTAGAAATATTTCTGCAGGTATAATCAAGGTATTAAATATTGTAATTCATTGATTTATCTATATTTGTCATTCATTTATTCAATGCATATTCATGAGTAGGTTTTACATAGAAACATAACTAGATGATTTATGCTCAATCTTATTATTATACTAGAGGCCCAGTGCATGAATTCTTGCATGGATGGGGTCTGGCTAGCCTGCCCCTGACCGGGGCTTGCAGGGGGGGCGATCAGGAGTGTAGCCTGGTCTGGGGGAGGGGCCACGGGTGGTTGGCTGGCTGGCCCTGCCCCCTGGTCGAACTCCAGGTCAAACTCCCATCAAGGAGATAATTTGCATATTAATCTTTTATTATATAGGATTGACAGGGAAGAGGTCTCACTATTTAATGAAAAGTTCTACTTTCCTCTAAACTTTATGGCACAAATGGTCCCTTTTGGTCATTAAGCACTTCATCATCACAAGTACAACAGCATGTTTTTATGTAATTTTACAGTTTTGTTTGGATGCATACGAAGAAGACAAGCTATTTGTGGATAACGACTATCTGTCTTCTAAGTACCTCTCCCAAAGCTTGGAAAATGTAGGCTTATATGCAATACACATTTGAGATACATTTATTCTCTTAATTAAAAGTTAAGTATAATTCATTTACACTAATTTTACAAATGAAGCAGATTCAAGAAGATCAAATGATTTATCCAAGATCATACCACCAATCAATGACCCAGGTCTCTCAGCTTTCATTCTAGGAAACTTTCTATCCCCATACCTTTTATTTATTTCTAGCATTAAAAAATACATTTTTATTGATTTCAGAGAGAAAGGAAGAGGGACAGAGAGATGGAAACATCAAGGGTGACAGAGGATCCGTATTGGCTGCCTCCTGCGTGGATCCGTATCGGCTGCCTCCTGTGTGGATCCGTATCGGCTGCCTCCTGCATGCTCTGCACTGGGGATTGAGCCTGAAACCCGGGCGTGTGCCCCAACTGGGAATCAAATTGTGACCTTCTGGTTCGTGGTTCGATGCTCAAACACTGAGCAACATTGGCCGGGCTTTTTCTAGTGTTTTGATGGCTCGTCTAGTGGGGCTGCTCTGTGAGAAATCTTGGCGCGAAGGCAGCGTGGGTGAGGCTCTTAAGCCATGACGAAGTGTGTTATCACATCATAAGGAGACGCGTATGGATTGTGAAATTATTCCGTTCTATAGTTTAACATGTGTATAAATAAACATGACGTGTCTGGTTGACTAAGTCATTAGTGGAATAGGAATTAAATACATACACTGGAAAATTAAATACATATGGCAAAGAGACAATGCTTATTGAAGTGAAGAGAGAAATGTTAAAGATGCTTCTATCATATGTTGAGGTCAGCACTTTTTCAGCGGAAACATATTTGAAATTATAATTACGCTTAGCACAAAAACAATACAATTATATGAAAATATTCCTTGCTTTATTCCCAAAATCAATGGAAAAATCAATTAATATAAAAAATTAAATCTATTTCTGATAGATTACATTCTAAATATATGTACTAGGGAATCTATGAACAAAAATCTGCAATAAATATTCAAAAAAATTTCCTGAATGCTTTCTCGATGCCAAACTGTATGCAGTATCTATAATAATAAAAGGGTAATATGTTAATTAGAATGGACAGCCAAATGAGCTTCCGGACGTCATTCCGGACATCCTTCTGGACGAGGCTGCGGCGACAGGGGTAAGGCAGAGGCAGAGGCAGATGGAGTGGATCAGGCAGTCGAGCAGTTAAGGCTGATCAGGCAGGCAGGTGAGAAGTTAGGGGTGATCAGGCAGGCAGGCTGTTTGGTGGGATGGAGAGAAGGAAGGAGACTGGAGGATGCACAGATTCTGAAAGAGTCCTCAGCACCAAAGGGAGGGACTCCCGACGAGAGAAAATCACACTTCGTTACAGGGAGACGCTGTGTGTAGACTTGCATTACGCACAGCTTCTCCTGACTTTGGTCTAGGATAGTGGTTCTCAACCTTTTAATACAGCTCCTCATAACGGTAACTTTGCTACTGTTATGAATTGTAATGTAAATATCTGTGTTTCTGATGGTCCTAGGTTCTACAACACAGGTTGAGAACTGCTGTGGGTTCTACCCACAGGTTGAGAACTGCTGATGTAGAGCCTAAGACCATTGCTATAGGGCCCAAATACCATCAGAAAACACAGATATTCACATTACGATTCATTAACAGTTATGAAGTAGCAACGAAAATAATTCTATGGTTGGGGGTCACCACAACACGAGGAACTGTATTAAAGGGTTACGGCATTAGGAAGGTTGAGAACTACTGGTCTAGGAAGTCATCTGAGAAATTAGGAAGAAAGGAAAGAAAATACTTGAATCCTGATTCAAAAAAGATTTCAGAACGATTCATCCAAGGAATCCCTGAATGGACAACCTTTCAATAAAACTCAGGTCTCAAACCTCCTCAGAATAGAAATGATCCTTGGTCCATCCACCACCAGACTTCCAGAAAGGATGGTTCCCACGTACTCCTTTCCTTTGCCTGCCTCTTCCCTCAATCCCTGGCACTCGCAATTGGAGTGCTCAAAAATACGGATGAATTAACTGCAAACTCTTTGGCTTCTTAGATCACCTTCCCTCAAAATTTGACATTCTTTAAAAACATGTTTTCATTGATGTTTGAAGTGATGAAGAGAGAGGGAAGAGAGACAGGAATATTCATGAATAGCGTATTAACTCTACCCTTTTTATTTGGGTAGAGAGGAGATATGTAAAAAGAAGGAAATGTATTCTAATACTTTATATAAAGTCACATATGCAGCCTGCACATTTTATTAGGTTTCTGGGTCCACAGCTGGTAGCAATTAGACTTTCTTTTATGAATGAATATGCCTGTTATCCTTTTGTATCAGGAAGAGTCCTAGATGTAGAGGAGGGAGTCTCCAAAATGCCTCAAAAAGCCCCACATAAACACAACAACAAAACCAAACCACAAAAGCTGCTGTAAGGAGCTTTATAACTTTGCACAGATTTTAAAAGTTTTTTTTTTATAAATGTCTAAACATCATTGTATATAAGGGTGAAAGATGTGCCAAATTTTGTTGGTCTGAAAAAGTGTACTAATGATTTGCATAACTTTGGATGATGAAATTTACACTGTTCCTCGCAAAATCTTTGGAATTGAAATAAGAGAGGTTATGGATGTCACAATGAATCACATCAATAACCAATAATTAATATTTATCTATAAGCCATTCTATAAAACACACACACACACACACACACACACACACACACACACACACACAAAACCACACACACAAAAACCAACCCAGCAATCAGCTGACAATAGCAAGGGCAATGACAAAGGCACGTACTCTTGAAATATTCACCCTAAGGGAGAAACTTGAACAATGCATTTCTCTCTTCTTACTCCCATCCTTTCATTATAAAATCTTTTTGCTGCTCAAAGGGTGCAGCTACAACAAATATCCATCCACCACGCCCACACTACCTGTGGGGAAGCAGGTATAAATTACAGAAAGACAATTACGGCGTGCAGTCCTCCACGGCGTTCACTAATGGGTGCTGTGACAGGTTGCAGTTTGCTAATTTTCCCATGGGTGGCTCCTGATAGGTATTCCCTCCCCCCAACTGGTGGGCGGAGTTATGGCCTAACCAGCATCTGCCCAGGAGACAGCCCAGAGACACTGAACCACCAATCAGTGCACGCCGAGTGCCCTGGGTCCCACCCCTTCCTGGTCCACCTGGTTCCAACCCCTTTCTGTTCCTCCCCTCAAAAGGTGTCTTCACTGCTACACAAGTTACTGCTCTCCCCAGTCTGCTAGTCAGGTCTGCGAGGCAGGCCAGCTGGGTCCCTCATCCTTCTCCCCCTCCTCTAATCCTGGTTTCTCTACCTCCTCCATAATAAAACCACCCCTTTTAAAATGTCTTAGTCTCTGGCTCCCATCTCTTGCGCCTCGAACCTTACAGTTCCTACGTCCTCAGCAGAAGGCCGAGGCATTACAGGGACAGCTCACCGTCAGTGGCAGGCATACGGTGAATTTCTTTTTCTTTCTAAAACATGTTTTTATTGCTTTCATAGAGGAAGGGAGAGGGAGAGATAGAAACATCCATGATGGGAGAGAATCATTGGTTGGCTGCTGCCTGCACACCATTGCACGAGAGGGTGAAGCCCGCAACCTGGGCACGTGCCCTTGACTGCAATCTGAACCCAGGACCCTTCAGTCCACAGGCCGATGCTCTTTCCACTGAGCCAAACCAGCCAGGCCTACAATGAATGTCTTGAAACACTCTGCAGAGCATGGGGTTGTGACTGAGGAATGCCAATGAGGTCCTCAAGGCTTCCCCATTTGGCCAGTAGAAGAAGAAAAGTTCATGATCCCTTTCCACCCTCAGCCATTCCATTCCTACACCAACGAGTGCTCTTCGTTTTCCCACCAGCACCTGAATAATGAAGGAATGGAGCCTGGGAGGTGGGGCTCCGGGGCAGTCCCAGACAGAGAAGCTAAAACAGAAGCAGCTCCCTGCCCTACACAGCTGCTTAAGCGACACTGCCCGGTACACCTTCGCAAATGACAAGTGGCTGCAGGCGGATCTGTCTTCCCAGGCTCCCGGACCTGCCTCCTTCTCTTGGGAGAAGAAGCTGACATTTATTCTTTATTGCTAATTCTATCGCTACCTCCACCGGGGGGGCGGGGGGAGGGCTCCCCACCTCTGACGGGAAGGACAACAGAGGCGACACCAACAAAGGAAGGCTCTCTGCCTCCACTTGGGGCCTTTGAGGCGAAGTGCTGGGCTCATCTGCAGTCGCCAGCATTGTCCCCGGCTATCAATCCTGCCCCTGTGGGTGCCGGGCACAAGTCGGCTTTCTAAAATCACCCCAACTTCACGGCCGGCCACAGAGCTCTCCTCGTGTCTGACGAGTTCTGACCCTCCTCGACGCTGCCAACGTGTCCCCGTTTCTCATAAGCCCGAAGGCTGCTGGGTTAATGCTGAATGTCAAGCGCCACAATGAGAATGGATGATTGCACGCAGACACACAGTTTTCATACATGAACACACGGCCTCGGTCCCGCCATGAAGTGCAGCACCCCGCTTCTGCCCTATTTGTCATGGCTACACGCGTGTTTGAGCCCTCCGTGACCCTTGCGTGAATGGGAGCCTTTGAATGGGAGAGAGTCAACATAAATAAAAATGACAACAGTAAGCGGAACCTATTTCCTTCCATTTTTCTAAACTGCTGCATTGATCATTCAGCTGCTCATTTTCCCTAGGATCCATCATCCATAAGCATGCAATTCAAAACTCACAAAACAGCCAATTCTTTTAATCCTCATCCGAGGATATGTTTTTATTAATTTTAGAGAGAGAGGAGGGGGGAGGGAAGAGAGAGAGGATGGGGGAGGGAAGAGAGAGAAAGAGGGAGGGAGAAGGGAAGAGAGAGAGAGAGGGAGAGAGAGAGAGAGAGAAAGAGATGAGAGAGAGAGAGAGAGAGAGAGAGGGAGAGAGAGAGAGAGAGAGAGAGAGAGAAAGAGATGAGAGAGAGAGAGAGAGAGAGAGAAAGAGATGAGAGAGAGAGAGAGAGAGAGAGAGAGAGAGAGAGAGAAAGAGATGTGTGTGTGAGAGAGAGAGAGAGATATGAGAGAGAAACATCAATTGGTCAACTGCCTCCTGTACCTACCCTGACCTGGGATGGAACCTGCAACCTGAGCCTTGACTCAGAATTGAACCCACAACCTTTTGGCGTGTAGGACGATACTCCCACTCACCCAGCCACCCATCCAGGGCACGAAAGAGCAGACTGAAAGCTGGACCGCCACAGAGTAGTGTCTACCACCATAGCACAGGTTGGAGGTAGGCTTTCCTTGATTTGCAAAGAATATACAGCATAATTCTTCAGACACAAGAGGTATTACTCAGCCACTCTACTGCAAATTAGTCTACATAGTTATGCAAATTATTTCTGAATTTCATTCGTATTTTTCCATAGCATCCAGTGGTAGAAACTCAATTTTGGGAAGAACTCAGTATTTCCCAACTATTCCACAGAAGCTTAACAGATGTCACAATATTTTTTACATGAGTGGCAATCCATGAGAGATAATTTGCCCCCTGAGATGCAGCCGTGACAAACCTAATAACACAGGGATGTAAGGCAGAGAGTGCTGGCCTCCTCCTTGAGGGACATCATTCCGTGCTCTTAACTCATCAGTGGGTGAATGGACCTAACATCGACCAATGGACTTCCATTCTATTGTGTAGTTTCCTTCATTGTTTAATGGATCACTTTTTATCATAGTAAAGGCTAGTGTATTCATTAATAAAAACTCAGAATATGCAAAACTCTATAAAGGAGTAAAAAGGATACATGATTATGCTATCATATTTAATCATTAATGTTTTAGATGTTTCTTTCTCTCAAGTCTTTTTTCATGCATTTTCTTAAAACACAGTCAAAATTATACTATATATAATTTTATCCTACTTTTTTTTTTACTTGTATTGGGTAAATATTTTCCAAGTTGTTGCAAATGATGATGTACAATTTTTAATGGTTAGAAAATTTCCCATAAAGTGAATTTATTATTAAGTCAATTTTCTTAAGTAGAGATTTGCCAATGATTCAAAGATCTGGGTAGGTGTTCCTACCCTCCTTCTGTCCAAATACCATCATTTGCATACCTACAGTCTAATGAAGGTTTCTGAAAGGCATCTCTCAGTCAATACTTGAAGATAAATCATCGGGAGGAGGGATGTTCAAGCCTGCAGCTCAGTATCATAAGAAATAGGTTAGTTCTCCCCTAACCAGTTTGGCTCAGTGGACAGAGCTTCAGCTTGTGGACTGAAAGGTCCCAGGCTCGATTCCAGTCAAGGGCATGTACCTTGGTTTTGGGCACATCCCCAGTAGAAATCTGGAGGAGGCAGCTGATTGATGTTTCTCTCTCATCGATGTTTCAAACTCTCTATCCCTCTCCCTTCCTTTCTGTAAAAAAGCAATGAAATATATTTTAAAAAAGAAATAGGTTAGCTCTTTTTGCCTCTGTTCAAACATTTGCAAACCCACTTCATTAAGGGAGCATCTATAGTTATTACTCTCCTGACTCTTCCTTGTTTATAACAATCAATCCACTCACTGTGCATTTACTGAGCATCTTCCACGTGAAGGGGACTGGATTGGCCTCTCTGTTTAAAGAATGAGGCCTGAAGGAGGAGTACCTGCCCTCTGAGAGTTAACACCAAAAAGAGAGGAGAGAAGCGAACCAATAAATAAAAGGAAATGACGGGAAATACCACAGGAGTTTAAAACAGGGGAAGATCACATTTGGCTGAGATACTCGATAAGGTTGTCCTTAAGAGCAAGAGCATTGGCACTGAGCTTCCAGAGGAGGCATGCGAGTGGAATCAGCAGAAAGGGAGAATCCTATCTAATAAAAGAGTAATATGCAGATTGACCATCACTCCAACACACAAGAGGGCTGCCCTCGTGTGGTCAAAGATCCCGCCCTCATGTGGACACAAGATGGCCAGCAAGGGGGGGCAGTTAGAAGGGACTAGGTCTGCAAGGGAGGGCAGTTGTGGGCGATCAGGCCAGCAGGGGAGGACAGTTAGTTAGGGGTGACCAGGCTGGCAGAGGAGAGAAGTTGGGGGCAAACAGGCTCACAGGGGAGCAGTTAAGCATCAATCAGGCTGGCAGGGTAGTGGTTAGGGGGTGATCAGGCTGGCAGGCAGAAGAGGTAAGGGGCAATCAGGGAGGCAGGCAGGCGAGCAGTTGAGAGCCAGCAGTCCTGGATTGTGAGAAGGATGTTCAACTGCCAGGCAGTCGGATATCCCTTGAGGGGTCCCAGATTGTAGAGTGCAGGCTGGGCTGAGGGACACCCCTTCCTCTCCCGCCCCCTCCCCCCACCCGTGCACAAATTTCGTGCACCAGGCCTCTAGTCTAGATATAATAATTTGAGCAGAACTGAGGCAATCGGGAAGGGTATGTGACTGAAGAACTGAAAGTCAGCCTGGAGTGTAGGAGTCAGGGGCTGAGTTAATGAAGTGGCTTAATCACCAGGTGATCAGGCTTGGACTCCATCTGTCATGGCGTTGGGAGCCACAGAGCTCTGCACACAGACATGAGGGTGCAAGCAGCAGAGGAAGCAGCAGAGGAAGACAGTGAATACGGCGGTCGTGTGCGAACTGGGGTAAGCAGAGAAAGAGTAACCAGCACGGTATTTGGGTCAGATCTCCTGACATGGGCTAGGCCGGAGGAGGCTAACGCATTGGAAACAGTGAGACAGCCATCGATCTTCTTATCCCCAGGCAATCACTGAATAGAAAGGAATAATGTTATCACAGGTTCTTAGGAAACGGAAAGTGAATGCGTGACAAGCTAAAGGGGTTATCTGCACTAACATCACCCTATGTGTCTGGCGCTCCTCACTGCAGGGATTAGGCAAAGGGGGGGGGGGGGCTTGCAGGTTGAGGTTGAGTGGGGCTGGAGCCGGCTCTGTGAGGAGTTACCCTGGACCAGTGGTCGGCAAACTCATTAGTCAACAGAGCCAAATATCAATAGCATAACGATTGACATTTCTTTGGAGAGCCAAATTTTTTAAACTTAAACTTCTTCTAACGCCACTTCTTCAAAATAGATGCGCCTAGGCTGTGGTATTTTGTGGAAGAGCCAAAGAGCTGCATGTGGCTTGGGAGCCGCAGTTTGCCGACCACAGCCGGGGACCATCATCGCATTCTGGGGGAGAAGAGAAGGCAGGTCCTCATGGGGGACAGAGCGCTGGTGCCTGAGGGAGGTTACGGGAACGCCCACAAAGCAGGACCAGGTGGAGCCTGTTTCATCTCCTGAGAACGGAGTGGTGCAAGTCGGAGGGAGGATGGTCTCTGCAGAGGGGGGCTGTGTGCTGGCTGGGAGTGGAGTGCAGAGATGGCAAGAGCCTCGTTTAGAAACGAGGCCATCCCAGAATGCTCTGGAATGAGACCGGACGACCGGGCCCTACCACGAGATTGGCAATCTGGAGCTGGCCGGACCCAAGGTGGCCTGGCTGCAGACAGTGAGGTGGGCTTGGGTGGACTTCCTCTTTAGGCAAAGGTCCTTGGGGGGAGAACCAGGGAGCCCCAAGTGCCTGCAGAAGCGGGCAGGCCAGGGTCTGGCCTGCCAGCTTGCACTTTCAAGAGCCAGTACTTGCTCAGAAGCATTGCCGAAGTGTCTTGCCTTTCATCAGCAAGCAGCGATGGATGGAGAGAGCATCTCTAAACTGTGGGGGGAACGTGTGATGGAAGACAGATGTTGCTATCTTAACTCGCTACCCATCTCACTAGCAAAAGGCACCCGGCAGTGCCTGCAGATGCCAGAGCATTCATGAGGATCAGCTGGCATGAAGTGTCAGGACAGGGGCTCTCATTAGGGAGGCCAGGGCAGCCCGGCCAGGCTTGGCAGCAGCACATGGGGCTTGGCACCGTGGTGGCGACTGACACATTGGCAGCACTGATGAGTATTTTCTATGGAACACACCAAAGGGGTGTGTGGGGTTGTGCCACCCGGAGGAATAACAAAACTTGCGCAGTGAGGGATTAGCCAAGTTTCCTCTGTTGTTTCATGAACGAGGTGAGCAGCTAAGCATGCTCTCTTCGAAGGATCCTGGGAGTTTGCAAATTCCATTCCAGGAAAGCATGTGTCAGACTCCGCTGACATTTACTCAGTGCCTTCTCTGCAGACACGATTCCCGATGCTTTCTACCACCTCCGCAAAGTGTAGGTCCAGGGACTGGTGCGGACCAGCAAAGGGCTACCTGTCTGCGATAGGATAGGGAGCGTTTGCCAAAAATGGTCACCGATGTGCTACTTTTTTCGTTGGAAAGTCTTTCTAGGAAAAAAATGTAAGCCCGCTACATAGTGTGCTTAGAAACTTAGGCCCGTGGTCGGCAAGCTGTGGCTCGGGAGCCACATGCGGCTCTTTGGCCCCTTGAGTGTGGCTCTTCCACAAAATACCACGGCCTGGGCGAGTCTATATTGAAGAAGGGGCGTTAGAAGAAATTTAAGTTTAAAAATTTGGCTCTCCAAAGAAATTTCAATCGTTGCACTGTTGCTATTTGACTCTGTTGACTAAGGAGTTTGCCGACCGCTGGACTTAGGACTTACCTTCTGGTGCAAGTTCTTGGTCTTGTTCTGGGCACATAATAAGGAACTCATAGGCCTGCAATGGTCCACAAACCACATTTTGGGTTGGCTTGACTTCCGTCCATAACCCCACTTAACCAAGGGGATGAGTCAAAGCTAATTGAGAAAAGTGGAGGGCCATGTGCTTTTAATTTTAGAATTGGTCCATTTCCTCAGTCCTACCCCAATGACATGAACATTTCATATTTCATAACAGAGGGTCAGTAAATAATGTCGAATGAAGGCAGAGAGATATATGCAAGTTATTTATGGAGGTCAGTGCGCCATAACAATAAAAACAGAAATGATTAAAAGAAGTTGTTTCTGGGCAGTGAGACTGAATGCATTCAAGACCCTCCATCTTGGGTGTTCATAGCTTAAGCTCTTACTCTGACGTTGAAAGGGTAGTAGAGCAAGCACACACACAAAAAAAGCATTTGTTGAAGATGGACTGTACGAATGGGGATATTACAGGAGCAGATGAATTATTTCCTTGAAGAATTTATGACCTACTCAGTGAAATGAGACATGAAACCATCCAAGGAGAAGGCAGCACATAGTAGGTGGGCACTTAGTCCAGGTAAACGTTGCTAGTATAGCGATAGTGTTTCATCCTCTGTTCTGTTGCTTCTGAAAGGGAACTGGGAGCATTGTGTTGTTTGGACTTCTTGGAAGAGGGTTCCTGGGCGAGGAGGACATGGAAGGTCGTGTGCAATAAGATGGAGCCCATGACAAAATAGCAGAGACAAGAAATAAGTGCTCGAGGGCATGGGGTGGTCAGTAGAGTCAACCCTGAGCAGAGGATCCATATCATGGAGTTTCCATGGCACTGCTTTCCATACACGATACCGTATTTTATCTGGAGTCACGCCTTTCTGGCACGCAAAAGTGCCCTGTGAACTAACGGGTGGGATCCACTTACTTCCTACACTTCGGGTTGCTCCTAACGGAGACCGCCTTACTCAGAAGAATGCACATTTTAGAAGCCTTCTGGACTTTGGAAAACGCTTGTCCTTCGAAACCCTATAAATTAGACACGCTCTAGTCTACACACCAGACTTTCCCCGTGTGCTTTCTCACGTGATACTCAACATCAACACTTTGTTCAACCTGATTCCTTGGAGGAAGGCTGTAGGCTTTGACCTCTAAGAGCCAGAGAGCTATGGCTGTAGGTAAACGCCTACTAGTCCTCCTCAGAAACGACATATAAACAAACAAACAAAAGAAAAACTCCTCCTTTGGTTTTTCTCTGAATCGTGCTCAAAATTTCCTGCGGCATTTTACGTGTTGCTGAGTGACATATTTTATGTTTCTCCAAAATGTCGCCAACCTAACCAGCAAAGCTTGCCTAAGACTAAGTAACTTCAATGGATGTGAGATCCCAGGGCACTGTCCATTGCTTCATTCCTTAGAGCAGGTTTCTTGTATTGAAAGCAGGTGTAGGTGCATTTCTGCAGGAGCAGTGCCCCGAGTGGGCTCTCTGAGTCAAGCCATTGTGATCTGTGACAATGTGGCCTGGTGTCTCCAGCTGCAGGGGGAGTGACTGATCAGGCCTCGGGAGCTGGGCTCTGCAGTCTTCCCTCTTCTCCCTGAATCGGCCCCGGGGACAACCTGCCTGGGCTTGAACCCCAAGCCTGGGTGCCCTCACTTGTGAGCCGTGGACGATAATGAGGCCCACCTGGGTGGGTGCTTGTACAAACCATGTGGCGACACGTCCATAGCCTATCAGGAGCCCTCGAACGTTTGATGTGAGTAGAGGGTCAGTCCCAGTGCACAGAGCTGTGCCTTCATTCCCCAACTCTCTGCACCTGGCTCCGGTACAGCAGGGGTGGGGAACGTCCGGCCCGTGGGCCATACAAGGGCCACAGAATCATTGGGTCCGGCCCTGCCGAGGCATTGGGAGTGAGCTCACTAAATGTTTGACCACATAGAGCAGGCTAATGTTTAAGTGGGTAGTTTTGCATGGCCTGCGAATGATGTTATAAATATCCAAATGACCCTTGGCAGGAAAAAGGTTCCCCACCCTGGGTTACAGGATAAAATGGTGATAGTGGTGGAATTCAGGAGAGAGGGAGAAAGCATTGTCAGAAAAAACAAAAAACAAAAAACGTTCACTGAGAAGCAAGGAGACGATGCGGGGTGCGTCTACACCACATGCTCAGCTCGGTTTAGCACAAAGTCAGAGAGCATGGGGCGCTGTAGGCTACCCTGCCGGGGGGTCGTGAGCCCCACAGACTCACAGAGCAGGTGACATGTAACAACATGAGACCATTACAGAGAAGCACGTAATGCATATTCCAAATTGGAAAAAATAACATAAGCTTGTGAGGAAAAAAACTCCACTCACTTTTCAACTATTCATTTAGCACCTGCTGGGTGTAAAGCGCCCGCAGGACACCAGGGGGCAGATGCGCCGAAAGAGGGGAAGGAAAGAAGGCAGCAATGGCGAGGTTACTGTTTCCTGGGCCTTGTACTAAAAACAACAACAACAAAACTAAATCAAAGCAAACCAGTCCCCTCTGCCCCCCCAAATCAAAGCAAAACAACAAACAACCCCCCCCCCCCCACACACACACACAAACACAGGAGCACCTCCACCATCACTGTTACTGCTTCATATTTCACAAGTCGAAAGGTCTATCTCGGGTAACCCCCGAATCATCCTCAGGGGGGTGTCTTGTAACTGTAAAGTGTGTCCTTGCTCTAATTTCCCAGCCAAGACCTTCTTCCTCCAGGACCCAAACATCCTCCTTTCTGCGGCCAAGTTCATAGCTCCAGTTCTAAGCATCCTCTCCCACACCTCATGGCTGCCCCTCCCCCATGGCTCTCACGCCATGCATCCTTCTCAGAGCCCCTGCCTGGGCATCTGCCAGCTTCTGGGTCCCCCACAGCATTTAGTAAAGCCTGGCATTGTTCCAAACAAACAAACAAACAAACAAAATAAACAGCAATAACCTTTACAGAAGGGGGGGAGGGGACAGAGACACATTCCGTTCCTTTCCTAAGAAACGGGAAATTATTGATCGCTGATTCTTGTCATCATGCAAAAAGCAAGCTGCTTGGAAACAGGGGCGGAAGGACTGCGCTAAGCGATCTTTAAGTATTTATGATGCTTCGAGCTGGCCGTGTCCTGCAGACTGTTACTACAGCGTCTAAGTGCTTCCGATGTCGGGGCTCAGGCACTCTCACTTCCCGGGGAGCCCCGTGTATGGAGGGATCGCTTTCAGGAGTAGCTTTTCAAGCGACTTGGTGAGCGGCCTCCAGCCTCAACGTGAAGACCTGGGGTAGTGGGTGGGGGATACGGGGTGGGAGAAGGGAGGGGAGATGGGAGATACCTGTAATCCTATCAGCTATAAGAAATATATATATATATTAAAAAAAGGAATGGTTTCACTTAAGCAAAAGCACGGAGTCCAAAAAGAAAAGAAAAAAATTACAAAGTCACAGGGCTGCCACAAAAGAGTAAATTACACTCTTCATAAAAGAAAAATATTTACAAAAAACCCCACCAAATCCACAAAAAATGCTCAACAGCACCCCTTCACAACTTGCCCGAAGTGCACATCACCTTTCACTTGCTCAGCGATATCCAGATCGGGACAGGGCTCCTCGGCGGAGCGTGGCCGACTCTCAGGGTTTCGGGTCCACAGAGCCAGGCACATACCCTTCCCAAGGGGGTGCTTCCTCATCCCACCCCAATACCCATGGGACTTCCAGCGGGGCTCACTGGACACCATGTACCCGCGGGATTCTTTGTAAAGTGCTCCTCTGTCAGCCACCGGGACTCTGTGCGCCCACTAGCCCCACAGAGAGCTACACACTCTGGGGGAAAAGGGGCAAATGCAGAGTCCTCAGTGTGTCATAGAAACTCTTCCAGGGCAAACACCGAGCCCACTGCTCCACCCCCTGAAAGCCGCTCCTGAGAAGGAAACACTCTGCACGTGAAAAAGAAACATCCCCAACGCAGATCGAGCAACCTACGTTGGGTCTCCCACAGAAGATGAGCTGCGTCTATAATGATGAAAACGGAATATGCTAATGAGACGAGACAGGCGAACAGCGGAACGGCGGTTTGGACGAAGCCGGGCGCCCCAGGGGGTGTGAGGGCCAAGCCCCTTGCACGGATGTCGTGCACCGGGCATCCAGTCTTAGGATATTAGGATTCAAAAGGCTAAATGCTATTGCGGGTGGTGAGAGGGAAGCGGGCCCTGTGGGAAGGCGGGGTGTGCGCAGGGGCAGGTGCTCCATAAACCTGTGTGCTGAGTTGCTGGAAAACTTGAGGCTGTTTTCCCGAAGCTGGTTCCCATTGACTTTCAAAAGCTCCCGGCAACGCTCCGTGGTCAGGAGGGAATTTTAACCGGAAGAGACGGCTTCTGCTGGAAACTCCGCATCGTTGTTTTTAGAACAGGTACTAAACATGACAGAACGGGGTCTTACCTCCAGTAATCCCCTCTTTTTATGAATGCCATTTTTTTCAATGCATTTGAAAGACAGCACCTGGCCTAGATTTTTTTTTATTGTAATATATTTTTATTTTTATTTTTATTCTTTTATTGTGTCTTGGAGATACAGCTTTGTACAGTTGTTTTTATTGCTGCTTTTTATTTATTTTTTATTGTTTAAAGTATTACAAATAGTAATACATATGTTTTCCTTTTCTCACCCCCCATTATCCTCCCCCCAGCCTCCCCTACCCCCCAGCACATGTCCTCACCTGCCCCCCGCCCCAGTGTCCTGTGTCCATTGGTTATGTTTATATGCCTATATACAAGTCCTTTGGTTGATCTCTTACAGCCCCCGCCCCCCACCCTCCCCTGCCTTCCCCCTGTAGTTTGACAGTCTGTTCAATGCTTCTTTGCCTCTGTATCAATCTTTTCCCCCTGTTTCTTTTCTTTAAAAAGATCTTGCCTCTGCATACTGGAAATAAATGTATAAGAACAAAAGATGTTTGAGTCTCAGTTTCCATGTCCAACTGTTCTGAGTCTCCACCACCCAGAAACCATTGCGGCCATGAACACGTAAGGAACTGTTTGACATTGAAACTGGCCTAGACTCTGAGGTTACCAATATATATGCATGAGCCAAACACGAGTGGAGTGGAGCCTGCAAAGCTCCATACCTTATAAGGCTCCTGGCTCCGATGGTAGCACTGTTTGACCCAACGATGGAGAAATGTCTGTTTAGCCACAGACTCAGAGAACCCACACTGCTATGCCAGACCCTGTGCATTTGCCTACCTATTGCTTCTTTTATTTCTTTCTTTTAAATTTTATTTTTCAATTACAGTGCACATACCTCTACTACCTATTTTTAATTAAATATCAATCCATGCCAAAATAAATGTTACAGTCATTTGATAGCCTAAGTAGATGTTATTTGGGACTCATATTCACGGAGGTTTGGTATCTGTCAGTTACATGCTTTTGTTGTTTTAAATACAAGCTTCTGAGTGTACGTTGTTAATGACTCATAAGCTGAATCCGTAAAAAACAAAACAAAACAAAAAACAGGTAAGGGAAACTCGGGACTTGTAAACTTCACTAAGAAATGCATGAAGAGGATAGCTTTGTTTAGAACACACTCGTTGAGCTCCAACTGGTTTTGTCTGATCACCATTCTTATAATTTCAATAAAAAAATATTTTAAAAAATATTTTTTGTTATTGATCTCAGAGGGGAAGGGAGAGGGAGAGAGAGAGAAACATCAGTGATGAGAGAGAATCACTGATGGGCTGCCTCCTGCATGCCCTTCAACTGGGGATCGAGCCTGCAATCTGGGCGTGTGCCCTGACCTGGGAATTGAACTGTGACCTCCTGATTCACAGGTTGACACTCAACCACTGAGCCACGCCGGCCGGGCCTAACTCAATCTTCTTTACAGAACATATCCTTTACTCAAAAACTCAATTTTTAAGTTCAAAGAAATATGTCAGGCTTTGACAAGGACAAAGGAGGACACTGCTCTTCGGAGAGTCAAGTCCATGCACACAGGCGACTACGTGTCAGCGAGAAAGTGAGCAAAATGGTATTTTGGAGATGAATGGAGCTTTCATGAGCTTTTAATAGAGAGTCTTTCTGGCGGTGTAGTTGACCGTAACAGAAAAAAACGAGTAAGCGCCTATGGAATGCCACATGCTGCTTATTTCCATCTCCATAACAAACGTATTCTTCCCATTTCGCAAGTGAGGACACCGAGTCTTGGCGATGTTACCTAGTTTCATGCATTCGCTGAGATGAGCATTCCAAGAGCCTCCTTTCAAGTTGAAATGTGCCCGATCGCACAGCCTGAGCTGAGCAGGGACGACAGTCGCTGAGCAAACAGGCCACCAGAGCAGCCTGCAGCGGGCCTCTCAGATCTTACAAGAACCGCGTCGCAGAAACGAGAACATGGTTGTGATCAAAGCTCGACAAACGCCATGCCAGTGACAGGGCAGACAACGTTGTTGAGGCAATAATACAATCCTGGACGCTCTAATTGGGCCAACGCATTGAGCTTGTCTCCTGTTTTCAAAAAGCCATTCACTGTTCTTCGTCTGCCTTTCTGCTCAAGGTGACTTGTTTGGGGTTTGGACCAAATGTGGAGCAATTTATTGTGCAGAAGCCCAGCTCGGAATAACGCGGCAGCTGAACAGTACTTTTCAAATGTGCTGTGTGTGTGTGTGTGTGTGTGTGTGTGTGTGTGTGTGTATTCTATAGCGTGTCCTGTTCTGTGGCTTTTCAACGGCATCTGAGCGTGACTAGCCATCCCCAGGGGGGAGACAGCAATACAAAAACCACGTGCAGGCTGCTGATGGCTACCTGTTTGGTTAAACCGACCATATTGCAAGGCAGATGTTTGAACAAGGGAAGAAAAAAGGTCTCTGACAAGAGAACCTGCTACGGGTTTTAAAGACGTGACACACTGGACACCATTGCTGACTTATACACATAAAGAATTATTTGACACTGAAACTGGGACTCAGAACAGTTGGACATTGAAACTGAGACTGAAACATTTTTTGTTCTTATACATTTATTTCTAGTATGCAGAGGCAAGATATTTTTGAAGAAAAGAAACAGGGGAGAGTGATTGATATAGAGGCAGGATGGCCTTGAACAGGCTGTCAAGCTACAGGGGGAAGGCTTGGGTGGATGGGAGGCAGATGCGGGGGAGATCAACTGAAGGACTTGTATGCATGCATATGAACATAACCAATGAATGAAAGACACTGGGGCGGGGAGGGGGGGAAGCTGGGGATATGTGCTGGGTGGTAGGGGAGGCTGGGGGGAGGATAAGGGGGAGGGGGAAAGGAAAACATGTACTACTATTATACTGCAAAAAAAATGATTTCTTTAGTTATCTGAAAATAAATAAATAAATAAATAAATGAATGAATAAAGACGTGACACAAGACAGGAGCAGCCATGCTGTCCCACACGCTGGCAGCAAGGATCTGACTCTGTGACAGTGGCTTCTCCCGCTGGCACTCTGGGGTTGCATTTCTAAAATGGCAGGGACTGGGTCAACCTCCAATAAACGGTGAGGGAGGTAAGATGGCCAATAAGAAGTCTCTCTCGGGGTCACCTTATGGAGCGACTGGGTGGCAAAATGGTGGTGGGGTGTGGGTAAGAATTCTGGGAAACAGAAAGGTGTGGGTGTGGGTGTGGGAGTGTGAGAGAGAGAGTGTGTGTGTGTATGTGTGTGTGTGTGAGAATGTGAGTATGAGAGTGTGCGTGAGTATGAGTATGTGTGCTGTGGGTGTGTGTACTGTGGGTGTGTGTGCTGTGTGTGTGTATGTGTGTGAATGTGAGTATGAGTGTGTGTGTGTGTGTGTGTATGTGTGCTGTGTGTGTGTATGTGTGCTGTGGGTGGGTGTGCTGTGTGAGTGTGTGTGTGTGAGTGTGTGTGTGAATGTGAGTATGTGTGTGTGTGTGTGTGTGAATGTGAGTATGAGAGTGTGCGTGAGTATGAGTATGTGTGCTGTGGGTGTGTGTACTGTGGGTGTGTGTGCTGTGTATGTGTATGTGTGTGAATGTGAGTATGAGTGTGTGTGTGTGTGTGTATGTGTGCTGTGTGTGTATGTGTGCTGTGGGTGGGTGTGCTGTGTGAGTGTGTGTGTGTGAGTGTGTGTGTGAATGTGAGTATGTGTGTGTGTGTGTGTGTGTGAATGGGAGTATGAGTGTGTGTGTGTGTGTGTGCTGTGTGTGTGTATGAGTGTGTGTGCTATGTGTGAGTGTGTGTGTGAGTGTGTGTGTGAATGTGAGTATGAGTGTGTGTTTGTGTGTATGTATGCTGTGTGTGTGTGAGTATGTGTGCTGTGGGTGTGTGTGCTGTGTGTGTGTATGAGTGTGTGTGCTATGTGTGAGTGTGTGTGTGAGTGTGTGTGTGAATGTGAGTATGAGTATGTGTGTGTGTGTGTGTGTGTGTATTCTATAGACAAAGTGGAACGACATCGCCATAGATCTGTTCACTCAAAGGACTAGAGAGCTAGGATTCCAGATTAATCCCCTGTCGTCTTTGACATCCATCAACCAAGATCGCTTAGTTCCTTACAATGTTTCAGCAGACTATGATAAGCAGACTCCTAGGAGAAATAGCATAGTATGTTTTTTTTACAAAAAGGATGTAAAGTTTTAAAATATTTAATTAAGATGTATTTGGGTCATGTCTGATCACCATTACACCTTATTTCTATTTAAAAAAAATAATAACAACACTGACCAATGCAACCCCCAAATCCTTGACTACTCAAACATTAAAGTGGATGTTAAAATGGATTTGCCCCTCATAAAATTAATAGAGGCGAGCGCCATAAGCAAGGCTCTGAAATACCTCTTTCCCGGGGGGAAGCTCTGCGACTGCCTCGGGTTAGAGGCTTGTAAGGAGACAAATGCTAAGTGGGAAGTCACGCTGCACAAACCGGGGAAGAATGTCTCCAAGTTGCCTTGCTCCGGCTAATTACCCCCAAAGCCAAGAGCTGGGTAACCCGATGTCTTCATCAGCAACCTCCCTCCACGAAGCAGCCGTCCCCACAGCGCCTGTCCTTCCTGCTGCATTCTTAAAACGGTTCGTGTTCACCAGCCATGATTGGAAAAGACCAGCTTCGTGATGAACACCTCAATGGGAAGAGTATCAAACAGGCCTCTAGCATGAATAGAGGCCTCAAAGGGATAAGCCGGCCTATCTTACAGGTTTTAGGAAAATGAAGGAAAAAAAAAGAAAAGAAAGCAGGCTAATTTGGAAGTGTTATTAACGTTCCAACACTCATACTCACTCTTGGACCCACGTAGCCATTCTCCCAGAAGCCCTGGCCTAGAGCCACGTGCAGGGGAGCACAAACTGGGATTCGCCGTGTGTCAAAGCTTTGGGTTCTGTGTACTCCCACGGAAGCATCCGCCTTCTATGAAAATGGCTGTTTGAAATGTTAACCCTGCTATCTGGCTTCTGTAAATGCCTGCTTGCTTAAATAATAAGGAAAATGAGACGACTCCCACTTCAGAGAGGCCATCAGACCTTCCCCGGACAAAGTGGTCAGTGCTGGCGCCAGGCCAGGCCTTTGGTTGAGGTCTCAAGGCCCCAGCACCCAGGGGCTCTTTAAGAACTTGCAAAGGGGGCCGGAAACACCCTGTATTTGGGAGACAAAGAAGGTAAAAACATATAAGTAGGGAAAATTCCTCCACGTGGGGGCCCAGAACTTGAGAGACGTTTTCCTCTGGACCCGCGCGTAATCAAGTGTGACTCCAAACTCTCCGCGCATTGCTCGGTTTTTCCCGGTTCTCTGTCACACCGTTCCCCTTCACAACCAAGCCGGTGACTCCACGGCCTTTCCGTCTCACCAGGATTGTCTACCACAGTCGTCGGAACCTGAGTAAATGCACGGTTTGTGTGAGATAGTGGTTTGTGGTCTTTTGCCACCAGGTGGTCTAATGGGCTGATTCTCACTCCACTCCACTCTCCACCACGGTGGTTTCCCTGCTCAAGAACACTCCTACTGAGGAATAAGGCTGTGCCCCACGCCCAGGTGTTTCCACTATGTCCCCTACCATCAGGTAGACCTTCATTGTTTTGCCCCCCCCCCCCGCCCCCCCGCAACTCCCTCCTTTTGGGGGCAAAGGAGGGGTGTTTTTTTCATTCCTTTTAACAGAATGCAAATAGGTTCGGTTCCACATGCTCCAGACAACATAAGAGATTTCGAAGATCTTCTCATTCACGTATTTAACTCCCAGCCGCCACCTTGAGTAATTAAAATACACCACGTCACTCTAACTACACGAGTAAGCCTTTAGAGGAGGAAAACAGAGTCCTGATCGAAAGAAATCAGGCTGCAAAAATTCCCGGCATGGAGAGCACGCACATCTCATACACCAGAGGAAAAGTGGTTGACTGATATCTGAATGAGGCCAATCGTAAGACTGAGGCGTTTAGCTTGTGGGGGAGGGACAGATAATGAGGGGAAAACAGACGGAGCAAACATGGATGATTCATTGCCAGCAGAACGATATTTTAGGAACAGAAATAAAGAGTAGTGCATGAAGGAAAAGGCCTGGGAGTGAGTGCTAGAAGGTGCTGGATTCATAGCTATGAAAATCATCCAAAACAATGACTTCAAAGTTCAACTAAGACACTGTTAAGGTCTTTGCTGTGTCTATTTTTGTTAACTGCCTTGCGTTTTATGCCTCACACACTGTGATGCCTAATACCGACCAACGGTCCTCCCCAGGACCCTTGTCAGTGTATTCCTGTGACGGACAGCCCTGAGTTTTCCCCAATGACCATGACTTGCTCCCTTGACCGGGGGATGATCTTGTGTGGAAGGGCTGTGATGCAAATGAAAACAAATGGAAGATTTTTAAACTGTGGACTGCTTTGGAGCGTTGGTTGAGTAGAAATATACCAGAAAAGCAAAACAAAACAAAACAGGAAAGTAAATATAAGGGAAGAAAATGGAAATAATCAGTCTAGCATTAAAGTTTTAATGGCTTTCGGGCTTTTAAAACCCAATCATTTTCATAGTGCCTTTTTTTAAGAACAGCTTTTCCTAACAGTATTTTTAAAATATATTTTATTGATTTTTTTACAGAGAGGAAGGGAGAGAGATAGAGAGTGAGAAACATCGGTGAGAGAGAAACATCGATCAGCTGTTTCCTACACACACAAACCCTACTGGGGATGTGCCCACAACCAAGGTACATGCCCTTGACCGGAATCGAACCCAGGACCTTTCAGTCCATAGGCCAACGCTCTATCCACTGAGCCAAACTGGTTAGGGCTCCTCACTGGTTTTTATTTCTTGTCCCTAATTCCAGTCAAATTTTGGTCACCACTATCAGAGAGCTGGCTAATTTTTAGGGCTTCCTTGGGGTATCCATTTACTTGGGGTACTCACCATTTTCACCCTGGGCTTTTCTGGGGAAACATTTGGCTCCTTTGTCATGCTTTCCCCTTCCCCTCTTCCCCTCCTGCTTCCTACATCCCAAAGATTAAAACAAACAGCAAACAGGAATAGCAGCAGCAATCAAATGGCTTTATCCTCTGTTTGAGTGAAGATGTTCACACTTTCAGATTCAAGTCTTTCCCTCTGGAGGTCACAGGTCAGAGGTCAGCATGACCCTGTGTGGTCACTGCAGGAACCCTTGCGCTCTCACTGGTTAGGAGAGGCACCCAGTGAGGTGGCCCTGAGGACCCCGAAGAGGGTCCCTGAGTCCCAATCCCACTCTGCCACTTCCTTGTCTACGGACTCAAGTGACTCCTTTAACTTCTGTGCCTCGGTTTCCTCACCTGGAAAATAAGGACCTAAACAGGGTTTTCAGTGAGGAAGTAAGTGTTTGGACTAGATTCATGGCACGTTAAAATTGCCACCGAGTGTCTGCTCTTTCATTATAAACTGTTTACGCATGACCCCCAATCGAAGTTGACACTCCAATTGCCTTTCTTTTATAAATAATACACAATACAGAGTCTGTTCTCTGTTGTTTTTCTTTTCACTCGATTTTTTTCTTGGATCATTTCACTCAGGGCGTAGATGAAACAACAGGCTTTAATTCCGAGAGATGAACCTGCATTTTTTAAAACGTAGTGACAAGGATAATTTTTTTCCGTAACGTCATGGGGAGTTTTTTTTTTTTTTCACTCAGCTATTATTAAAGTGGGGGGAAAAAATCCCCCAAATTCCGTAGGGCCATTACATACTTATTAAGAACAGCCCTGGGCAAAAACATTAAATAAAAAAAGCACATAATCCTAGGGAAAGCATTCACCGGAATGAAATTCATCCTATAAACCCTAATGTGGTTGATCCTACCTATTGAGGGCAAAACGGTCGCGGCAGGTGGAGCCAGGGATTAACCTGGCCGTGCCTTTCATGTGATGCTTTAATCCCAGGGCCTGGAAGTGGAAAACAGGAGTGGAGGGCCGATTATCACCGACAATGTCCTAATAACGGAATATTCTTGGGGGGAAAGGCTGCTTGGGTTACGAAAGGCCTGAGGCCCGTGCCCCAGAGAGCAAGCCTAGGGAAGAATGTCGGGTTGTGACTGGTGAGTGAGGTCCATGCTCCTTGCTGAGGTCACAGGGGAGGGGAGAGGGGGGATAAGATCTCTTGGTTCTGGGAAATTCCAGCACCTTTGCTCTGCACCCCTTAACCTGCGTCCCCCCATGAACATGTCAGAAGGCTTCTTTCAGGTGAGCCCACAGAAAGAGGGCTCTGACCCCCTCCCCACCCGACTCCAGCACCGTCCTCAGAGCTCGGCGCTCGGCAGCGCTCACAGGGACCGTGTTATCCGGCCGGTGTGGCTCAGTGGTTGAGTGTCGACATACGATCCAGGAGGTCACGGTTTGATTCCCGGTCAGGGCACATGACCTGGTTTCAGGCTCACCCCCCAGGGTGGGGCGTGCAGGAGGCAGCGGATCATCATTGAGTCTCTCTTATCGTGGATGTTTCTGTCTCTCTCTCCCTCTCCCTTCCTCTCTGAAATCAATAAAAATATATTTAAAAAAATTAAAAACTGGCCCTAATGGGTTTGGCTTAAGGTGGACAGAGTGTTGGCCTATGAACTGAAGGGTCCCGGGGTCGATTCTGGTCAAGGGCATGTACCTTGGTTGTGGGCTCGATCCCCAGCGGGGGGTGTGCAGCAGGCAGCTGATCGATGTTTCTCTCTCATTCATGTTTCTAACTCTCTATCCCCCTCCCTTCCTCTCTGCAAAATCAATAACAAGAATAAGAAGAAGTATAGAAATAATAAAAACTGGCTGTGTAGACCTAAGCTGGTATATTTGGATACAAGTAAGTGACTTGGGCAGCTGGGTAGCAATTCGGTGTATTCATGATGATGTTCAAAATGAGTGCATTGATGGGTTTCGGCCCTTTCATTGTCTTAGGTAAATAGGGGGCAACTTCTCTATTTCTGAAGAGCTGACTGTGACATGGACAGAAAGTATTGAAGAGACGGGTACATTCTATCACACATATTCTTATTTCCCCATTTATATTTCAACCATAAGAGAAATATTTAAAGTGAAAACATGTCGCAACGCTGACTTTGCTCAAATATTTCCCTAGACCTAGTTGTGCTCTGGTCTTGAAAAGATTTTTAACAAAAGTAAAATTCAGTGATATTCTCACGGCAACAAAAATATTTATTTTCGATTATGAACCAAACTGGGGTTTATTCAGTCCAACACTAATTATCCAGGCAGATAGAAAATAAAGAGCATATCATCTTTTTTCTTTAACCTGTATATTTTGAAATTGATTTGCTGTTCTAATTTAACATGGGAAAAGACCTTAAGCAGGTGGCTGAGGACGGAAGAGAGAAGTGGGAAATTCTGACCAGAAATAAAATTCTCCCTATCTTCCAGGGTAGCAAAAACATTTCAAAGTCAAATCTGTCAGAAATGGAAACCAGCTCAGTTTACAATAATAAAAATAAAAAAAAACCCACACAGAACCAGTTTGGACATTTTGACAGGTAAAGTGAAGGCATAAAGGATGGCTGATTAATTCAACTCAGATACGAGATACTAATAGGACACCAGCCCTCCTCTCGGGTAAAACCTTCCACGTGCTCCCCAGTTTCTGCGGAGTAAAAGCCAAGTGCACGCCTTGCAAAGACCTTCCGAGTCTTGCCTGACCTTCCTTGCCCGCCTCCTTCCCAGGCAGAAGCCACGTCGTGAGCAGGTGCTCTCCGTGACTTCAGCAGATGAAGCGCCCTCTGCCTCGTGAGGTCCTCCCCTGGGTGCTCCAGGTCACCGCTCTGCGCTGGGAGGCCCTTCAGGTGAACTTTGCAGGTCCTCCCACAAAGCCCTGCTCTCTGTGGAGGCAGGAACATGACTTGCGTTCGTGCAGAACATAAAAGCATAGGGTCTGAAATCTCCTAAGTATGCAATACCTTTACTCACCAGCTGACTGACTGGATGACTAAATGAATGAATGCTGCTCCAGAAAGCCCCCCATGCTCCTCACGTTGGTTCGTGTCTCCTGAGAAGATACCTTTGGTGACACGGGAACAGTGATGAGAGGCCCGTGGAAAAGGCAATTAAGCTAAACGGAGGGCTGGGAATAACAATGGATCCATGCTGTCATTTTTGTTTGTTTGAAAAGGACAGCCACGTCTAGCCATCAAATAGTTACAGGGACCTTTAGATGTTGGAGGTGTGCCCATAAGGTAATGAAATGACTTTGGTAAACACCAGATGAAACCAGTTTCATTAACTTAAAGTTGCACTCGCACAGACACATTGAACATGCCCCCTTTAATGAAGACTATAGCTATCAACCACCCCATGAGTTTCCCAACACACATGTCTTAAAAATATTTTTTTATTTCAGAGAGGAAGGGAGGGAGTGAGAGATAGAAGCATCAAGGATGGGAGAGAGAGTCATTAACTGGCTGCCTCCTGCAGGCCCCGTACTGGGACTCAAGCCCGCAACCTGGGCATGGGTCCTTGACGGGAATCAAACCCGGGACCCCTCAGTCCACTGGCCGACACTCTAACCATCAACCCGAACCGGCTAGGGCCCCAATAGACATTTTCAATTTTCTCAGAGTTTAAGAGTTCAACAATGTAAGAAATTTATCTATTAGAATAGGTCTGAGCTGGAAAAGATATAATAATGTGTGAAAGGGCACTAGAGGAGGTATCAGGGATGCTGAGAAAAACAGACCCTATTTTTCAGGATTCTGAGCGATTTCTAAATATGCTGAGTGTACAGTTTCAAACCCTGGAAAACTTGTTCTATAGGCAACTTTCTTCCCATAATAGTCTCAGCCCCACTTCCCAAGATTGCAAACTCAGTCTGTCAGAACTGAAGGCTTGGCTGGGGTGGGGTGGGGTAGGTACAGGGGACAGGGGCTGCTAAAAAACTTGAGTTACTAGAATTTCCACCTGGACTTGAACGTAGGTACCCACACAGAATCAACAAGAGAGTCGACGGCAAAGGGAAAGGTTTAAAAATTTTAGTTCCCCATCGAGTTCCAACTTTTCAAGCCTCGTAGAAAAAGAAGAATCCCATCGAAATGGCCCTGTAGAGATCTACAGCTTGGGGAAGGCATTTGCTTTTTTAATCTCTAGACTTGGAACCACCGTAGAAAGCCAGCCAGCTCACCAACTGTGCCTCACCTTCTCCTTCACCATTGTCCCGTCCCTGTGCTCCAGGCTGCCTCTCTCCTTGGGCAATTGCGGGCTTCTACGGAGCAACGTTCCCTCTGCCGTCAGGACAGAAACATTGAGACGGTTAACCACCTGACATCCACGACTGTTTGAAATGCTTATAAAGAGGCCATGGTTGTCAAAATGGAGGCTCTTCCGAAATTTCCAGCCACACGGGGAAAACGGTGACTCAGCCACGAGGTGGGTTTTATTTCATTGTCATCATTTCTCCATTCGCCGGGCTGTGTATTCGTTAACACGCCTGCTTCATCCTCACCATCACAGGGAACGTCCTAAGCATCCTCAGTGCCCTAAGGCTAAGTCCGTGGACGGCAAACTCATCAGTCCACAGAGCCAAACAGCAACAGGACAGCGATGGACATGTCTTTGGAGAGCCACATTTTTTACACTTCAACTTCTACTAACGCCACTTCTTCAACATAGACTCGCCCAGACCGTGGTATTTTGTGGATGAGCCACCCCCCCCCCCCCAGGGGGCAAAGAGCCACATGTGGCTCTCGAGCCGCAGTGTGCCTACCGCGGGGCCAAGTATTTTCTTTGATTGTTGTAGCTGCATATGATGATGACTAATAGACCCAAATAATAAGATAAAACCAGAAGGGAAAGAGAGAAACGATCTTGACCTTTCCTCTTCTGGGCGAAGGTATAGTGTATTGGGCAGAGACATACGAAGACTCTCTCAGTCCTCACACGGCTGGTCTGATACAGCCGCGAGCGTTCAGTCACAGAGGGACAGAGGGACAGAGGGACAGAAGACACATTCACGCTCAACCAACACATTCTTCCATCCCCGCAGGGAGAGATTAGTCCAGCCTTCCCCCAAACAAAAGGCTGTTCTATGTTTTAATCCCGGCTCATTGGTCTCTTTCAAGAGCACTTTTCTATCTCCGTGTGCTCACCCCCATGGCACTGTAATCCTATTCATGCAAGTCCTTCCCGGGAGCTGGGGGTCACCCCTTGAACACAGCAGAGAGCCCTTAGTGGCTTCCTCGAAGGAATGCACTGTGGCTTCTTGGGAAGACCTGGGGGGCTCTCGAGCGCCACCGTGATTGACAGACTCAGACAGCAGTGGCCGCAGCCACCATCACGTGGCTGCCACGGGGAAGTGGGCTGTGGGACAGGCAGGAGGTCCAAAGATAACGGATTCTCCCTTTGCTATTTCAGCTGCCTGGAGACCGCGGAAATCTTAGGGGGTGCTTATTCTCCTCCTCAACCCCACCATCCAACAGGTGGGCCCCGTCCGGACGGCAGGGTCCGCCTGGACTCAAGGTCACTCAGCCCTGGGCTGCTCCTCCCCAGGGGAACCGGCCTGATGGCCACTCTGACCTCCATGTCGTCGCTTCTCCGTAGCCTCCGCGTGTCAACCAGGCCCCCTGGGCTTTCAGACTCGACGGATCCCGAGTGATGTTTCCCCCGCAGAAACCACCCGGCGAATGGAACAAGCAAGCAATCTTCGGGGCAGCAGTCCGGCAGCCACTTAGCGCACATAATGCACAAACAAAAGAGCGAACGAAGCTCAGCCCCGTCCCCAATGGGGCTTCGTCTCCCGGGCTCAGAAGGTGGCAGGGGCGGGGCAGTGGCGCGGACCGGTTTGGAAGGATGCTGATGTCACGAGCAGCGTGGGACACACATGTTGATGCGTGTGGGGTGCGTGCTCCATCGCCTGTGGAGACGTGTCGCTGTCAGGCTACCTCGAACAGAACAAACGCTGTCAAAGGAGAGAGGACACAGGCGCGACGTCCTCAAGCCCGGCGGTGATGGCAATGCCATCTAGAGTCCAGGGGTCGGCAAACCGCGGCTCGAGAGCCACATGCAGCTCTTTGGCCCCTTGAGGGTGGCTCTTCCAGAAAATACCAGGGCCTGGGCGAGTCTATGTTGAAGAAAGTAGCGTCAGAATAAGGTTAAGTTAAAAAAAAATTGGCTCTCAAAAGAAATTTCAATCGTTGTATTGTTGATATTTGGCTCTGTTGACTGATGAGTTTGCCCACCATGGATAGACCAACCCCTGCCTCCTGGGGGAGGGCAGGCCCATGTGTGATCAGTGCTCCAGGGAAGGAAGAGGGGAGGAAGGGGAGTGAAAGATACAGGAGGGCCAGAAGGGCGCCGCCCCTAAGAGCTGCCACACACAGGTGCGGGAGAGGAAGGGTTGATTTTCCCGGAGGAAACGGTTCGCCTGGGAGCGAACTCCGACAGCTCAGGGTGGACGGGGAAACAGAAACATAGCTGCGTGCCTCCTGGGGATCTTGAACTTGATAATTCCAGGTGTCAGCCACGTCACCTGGCGCCCTGAGCTTCCCTTTGTGTCCTGCAGACCAGCCTTCACAGCAGGTTGGATAGGGCCACGAGTGAAAAGAAGCCGCCGGCTGCATCTCAGGGGACCCTGGGTCCAGGAGCGCAGAACTGGGCGGTGTTCAGCCTCGCCTTACACAGGGGGGCAGACCCTACCGGGGAACGCGTTTTCTCCAGACGGTGCTTTTAACCCACGGAATCTGAGCGAAGCCACCTTCAGATTGTATTCCCCCCCGCCCAGAGCCCCCCACTCTTGTAGACCAGTGTTGACAAGTTTTCATGAAATTAAGATGGTGGGTTTCAAATGCTTGGTTACAATGCCTGTTCCCTGGCATCCTTTAGATCTTCTTGGGTGGGAAAAGGAAGTAGAAGCACAGAAGCTCTAGAAGAAAATGCTAAGAGCTCTCTTCCTCCCGCGGAGATGGTGACCCTTCGTGGAGTTGGCACCACCCAGGCCCGTCTCTAGTCCTGGGAGTGTTCTTCACCCACCGCCCCAACAGCAGGGCTGTGCCAAGTGGTCGGCAAACTCATCAGAGCCAAATAGCAACAGGACGCCGACTGAAATTTCTTCTTGAGGGCCCAATTTTTTAAACTTGAACTTCTTCTAACATCACTTCTTCAAACTAGACTTGCTCAGGCCGTGGTATTTTGTGGAAGAGCCAGACTCAAGGGGCCAAAGAGCTGTATGTGGCTCTCGGAGTGGCAGTTCGCCGTCCACGGCTCTAAGTGTTCACGATTGTGCCAGCTGATGCTCTAACATAGACTTTAGTTAACAGAAGTAGGAGTGGACAGTTGAGCCAGGAACCCAAATCACAGTCTGGTCTGAGCCAGTTAAGGTTACTCTTTCCTAGGAATTTGGAATCCAGGTGCTGAGAGATGGAGTTTGTGAGTCGTGGGAGCCCTGGGGCAAAGCCAAGTGATACCGGCCTTAGCAAGCAGAGCTGCCTTCCCATGTGTGTTCTTACATGTGCAAGAACACACATGGGAAGGCAGCAAAACTAAGCAAACGGAGCAAGGCGGTCTGCTAGGTGAACGAGGGGAGGGGCCCCAGAAGAGAGCGAAACAGCACAAAATGCCCTAGAACTGGAAGAAGTCTCCCCTCCGTCTAACCCCATGTGGCCTCCCTACCTGCAATTTCCTGTTTTCGGATGTGGGTGTGATTGCGTGTTGGATTTATTCAGTAAATGCTGAGTCTACAGGCACTGGTTTCTGTGACATTCAATCTGACATTCCCTGAACTAGAACTGGAAAGAATCACCAGATAGAAAAAGCTGGGCCCAAGCATACAATTAGCAAGTAGCGTGTCCGTTTGCTGGGTTTAAAAAGAACTACATGTGATGGGGCTTTGGGAAAAGATTCCATACCGAACGGGTTGTCAGTGAAGACTGGAATAGCCTGGAAACCACTCCCCCCCACCCAATAATAAAAGGCAAAAACTTACAAAATGCTTACCATAAGCCAGGCACCCTTCAAAGCATTTAGAAACAGAAATCATTTGATTTTCATCATAGTCTCTGACATGGATGTTATTATCCCCATTGTCCAGACGAGGAAATGATGCAGAGAAAAATTAAATAACATCCTCAAAATCATAGAGCTAATCAGTAGGTGGAAGTGAACCGTGGGGGCATGTAAACCCATCGTATCTGTTGTTAAAAGTAGGTAATGCAAAAACAAACAAACAAACAAACAAAAAAAACAATAAAAAACACCCCACAATATAGGGATGTATTATGGCAACATTTCCCAAAGTGGATCTCAATACACTATGGCTATAACGTGTAACTATTACCTTATAGTTGTTATATACAGGATGACCCCCAAAATGTATAAACCCTTTGAATAATTATTACTTCCAATGGGTTAAATTTGAAAAGAAAGAGACATCAACTGAACCATCAGCAGTAAAGTATGTTTCTGAGGACATCGTATATATTGTATACATAAATACATATGTAATCTGATAATACATAAGAACAGATATATAGTGTAGATGTTCAAGAAGTTCTTTTTTGTAGTTTTCTTCAAACTTGCCTAGCCAACCACAGAACTCTTTTTTAGGGTGGTCTCATCCACATGACACATGTTGAGAACCTCTATCTCAGGGGATAATGAAAGCAGTCATTTCTTATGAGACAAAGTCCAAATGCATGCCTAGCTCCACAAACTAACTTTCTAATTTCAATCAGTAGAATATCTAAACGTTGGATGAAATAAACCAGCAGGATTCTCGCAATTTTAAAAGCACCTAGATATCTGCACAGCCACCTCCGTTCTCATTCATGAAAGGAAAATATGAAACTCAGCACTCTGGGTATGAAGGCAAACTGCCTTCAATTGTTAGCACCCTCCTGGATTCGGGATGTGACCGGAATAAGAAAGCGGAATCATAATTGACAGGTTAATGACATTGCTCATATTGTGACTGTCATTATCGATGCGGTTGATAGCCACAAGCAGTGAAAAATGCTGAAGTCACAGAAGACTGGAGGACAAGTGGATATACATATATCATCTTTTTTTAAAAAAATGTATATTTTTATTGATTTCCAAGAGGAAGGGAAAGGGAGAGATAGAAACATCAAGGGTGACAGAGAATCATGGATCGTCTGCCTCCTGCACGCCCCCTGCTGGGGATTGAGACCACAACCAGGGCATGTGCTCCACTAGGGAACTGAACCATGGACCTCCTGGTTCATAGCTGGATGCTCATCCACGCGAATGCACATATATAATCTTAGCTCCATGGTAAGATGGACTCCCTGTTGCCCTCATGTCTGCTGAAACAACGGGCTTTTAACAGCATCTAACCCTCTCCTGAGACTTCCTCAAACCACATACTGGTTCGGACATCTCCTTTTCCTCTTGTAGACTTGAAGAAGACATCCTACTATGTATGTGACCATCTGGTATGTAACCTGTGCTGCCATTGACCATCACGGGCGATCATGACTATTTTTTTCTGATGGATTCAAAGCCTGAAACAGAAGCATCTGATTGGCCAAGTCATGGTCACCAACCCACACAGAAAGACGTCGTGCTTACAACTGTAGGCATCATGTCATTTATTCCTCCCAGCACTTGGCCAAGGTGAATAATATTGTTTGCCCATGTTACAGAAGAATAAATGGAGTCTTAGAGAGCTGAAGTCCCGCCCCTTTTCCAACTCTAACCCCTCAGCTCCCAGTGTACGGCCCCCTTAGCTGGATTTCCCTCCCACACGTGGCTGTCACCACCTATTTCATGCAGGACTGGAGGAGAAAGAGAGAAGAAGAAAGAAAAGACCAGCTAAGGAAGCAACGCTTCTTTCAGGTGGCCTTGAGGGTGCAATTGTGGGGTGACTCGTGGGGCAGCATCTCTCATTCAGGATGCAGGAGGCAACCAGGGGTGTGAGTGCCCATAGGAAGCCTCAGCGATCTAAGGCTATTCTTATGGACAATGACCCATCCGGCTTTTCCTACCGAGGCAGGCAGCGGGCTCCTGAAATGCACCTCTGTGAAAAGCCCAGCAGAAAGACCACCTTATCTTGGAATTCACTGCGTTTCTAGAGGAGACGGTCCTATCCATAAGCGGGGAGACGTGGCAAAAACAAAAATGTGACCTGCCTCTCTAGGAATAACCCAATCAATGCCTAGCTCCGAGCTGTGGCTCTCCGCCAGGAGGGAAACACACATGGAATTTTACCATTGACGTGCGGGTGTTGTATGTCGGGAGAAATTACCTCCCGGTAACACAGACATCTGCCTCCTTTATGAAAGGGACTGTGGGTTTTGTAAGATTTACTGCCAGTTTCTCCACACGACACGCACGTGTTGTTTTTAATAACGTCCCACACAGAGGCTCTGAGCTGGCCACATGCAAGATTCCAGCATGAGCAGCTACTGCGGTGACATGTTTAGCTTTCGTGAAAACGCGGTTCAAATGATGGTGCGTGTATTTCAGGAAATAGGAGTAGACGAGAAAAGTCAACCTTAAACTTTGCCTCTGACGGCTACGCCTGCCCAATGAATGGAGACCGAGCTGTATTTCCATACTGTCAAGCCGGAATTAATAAGTTCATAGTAGTATTCCTTTATGAACAATTGCATTTACGCCTTTATTTCCCACAAGGGCCCTTTTGGCTTAAACAGAAGGAATAAAACCCTCATGCAGACATTACGACAGGAGCAGGTGGAACGCACCTCGCATGCCCCTGGGTTCCTGCCTGTACAGAACCGTGCGTACATCTGCGGTAAAGCCATTGGCTGATGCTCACCACTGTGCACATGGTATACCAGAACCCTTTGCAGCCTGGACTATTAAGCACTGAATTAGTTCTCATATGGAAGCAAACGCTTTCAACTACTCATTTGGAGATTCAGACTTTACCATTAGATGTGGGAATCCCTTTCACGTCCTGTGTGGTTCAGGATTCAGGATCTGGAGAAGGCCGCACACAAATGAGAGAGACCAGAAAAGCAAACATTTGGGAATATTGGAGCCCAGGTGGTAGCCCACCTCTAAGGGGAGGACTACCACCAGCTCTGGCCTCTGCTATCCCCTTTTATTAAGACTATGGGATACACCCATATCCTTTAGGCAGGAAATCCCAGTAATAGTCAATCAGCAAGAATTTACATAAGACTAACAGGTGGAGGCTGCTTCAACTACCAATGTCTCAACTAAACAGTGAGTGATGAGCTCTGACCTTTCAGAGCGATTAAGGTTAACCAGCCTTCCAGATTCCCTGTCCACATCTCTCTATTAGGGAGGCAACGATTGGTTTCGGGCAATTAGGTATATAAAACAAACTTTTTAATTTTATTTTTAATCTTTATTGTTGAAAGTATTACACAGCCATTGACCCTCTAGCCCTACCCCAGGCCTTCCCACCCTATTGTCTGTGTCCATGGGTCGTGTATATATGCGTACACATTCTTTGGTTGATCTCTTCCCATCCACCACCCTCCTTTGTTTTAAGAAAATAATAACAAAAAGAAATATCGTTTATTGAGCACCTAGTACATGCCCAGCTCTGGGTCAGCTCTACACTATCTATACTAATAAAAGCCTAGGTGGTTCTCACACCCTTGTGCAACACCCTCATGTCATCACAAGATGGCTGCCACAAAGATGGCTGCCCCATGAGATGGCCAGCAGGGGAGGGCAGTTGGGGGTGAACAGGCCATCAGGGGAGGGCAGTTGGAGGCAATCCGGCCGGCAGGGGAACAGTTAGGCATCAATCAGGTCAGCAGGAGAGCAGTTAGGGGTGATCAGGCTGGCAGGCAGAAATGGTTAGGGGCAACATGGCAGGCAGGCAGACAGGCAAGAGGTTAGGAGCCAGCAGTCATGGATTGTGAGAGCAATGTCCAACTGCCACTTTAGGCCAGTAGGATCAGGCTTAAACCAGCAGTTGGACATCCCACCAAGGGATTCTAGATTGGAGAGGGTTCAGGCCAGGCTGAGGGACACCTCCACCTACCTCTGGCACCTGTGCATGGATTTCATGCACCGGGCCTCTAGTATTCATTATAACACTGAACACAAATGCTTGTGGGAGAGACATTATAATTGCCATTTTATAAATGAAAAGTAGGCGTATTAATGGCTAATTTGTCCCAAAGCATCTGCTACTAACCTGGGGAGGCACTGGAACCCCGAACGGCTTGAGTGAGCACCATCCCGACACGTGTGCCCTGGCCTCTGTCTCCCTGACAGAGCTAGCTGTGCCGAGAGCCCTTGCGGAGACTAACAGCTCCTCAATCACTCAACTCCAGTGGCATCAAACTAGACTGAGAAAATGGTATTGATTACGAGCACGGGTGCAAATCAACACAATGGATGCGAATGAAAAGGGATGTATATAAATGGAGAGAAGCAAATTACACTTGAAAAATCATTTCAATTTAGAAACTAGGCAGTGGCAGCAAGAGCAGAGATGTTTTTCTTCTTCTTCCAAGAATGGAACGGGCCGAGGGCACATTTCATCGCGGGCCAGATTCTGATTTTCCTCCTGAAGCCTGGACGCTCTGCACTGGGATGAGAACGAGACCCGCACGGATGCCAGTGGGGTGGTGCTTCATGCTCAGTCCGCCCTCGAGCACACCCTGGTTTTGCTTACCGCTCTTGAGGTGTAAGATGGAGGTGCCTCCATCATAATTCATCCACCCCCCACATTTCTGGCCATCCATTCGGATTGGTGTGTGTATTTCAGGAAATAGGAGCTGGTTGTGTGAGAAATGTTCTCCGCTGAAACAAACCGCACAGCTCCCTTCCTCCCCGGCCCCGCCATCCCCCTGCGCCCCGTGGAGGTGGGGGTGACCCCTTGGGCCCCTTCTGACACAGGAAGGGCTGTGAGCCACACCCCAGCCCCCAGTACATCTCCTGTGTTTACGGCCACCTGGCACCGGCTGGAGTGTCTGCAGGAGGAAGATACAATCTTATCAGCCAGGGGCTCTGACACCAGACCAGGTTCCCTCGCAGGGCAGCGCTGGGGCTGTGCCCGGCGTGTGTCAGTTACAGCAGTTCCTAAGTGGCTGGCAGGCTCCAGCAGGAGGCACAGCCTGGCAGGGGCCACACCAGGACCCAGCTCTGCTGCCTGCTTACCCCCTTCACCTGGGACAGGAGATGTATATGAGAGAGAGAGAGAGAGAGAGAGAGAGAGAGAGACAAAGAGAGAGAGATATAGAGATACAGAGACAATGAGAGACAAAGAGAGAGACAGAGACAGAGAAAGAGACAGAGAGAGACCAAGAGAGAGAAAAGGAAAGAGAAGAGAGAAACAAGAGAAAGAGATGGAGAGAGACATATAAAGAGATAGACAAAGGGAGAGACAGAGAGAAGGAGAAGAGAAGAGAGATAAAAGAGAGAAAGAGGGAGAGAGAGAAAGAGAGAGAGCAAGCAGGAGGTGGAAGAAGAGGAGAAAGGGAGAGGGGGAAGAGAGAGATCCAGGAGGAACTCAAAGCAGTAACAATATACACAATTACTGAAATAATGGGGCATTTATCCCATCAGAGGAGCTGAAAACAGAAACCCCAAGTGCAAACACTGAAAGCTCTAGCGCAAGCTCAGATAATGGCAGTGTCCACGTCGGAGAATAAAGGGGGCCCATTATTTCCGGACGGCGCTGGCTGAGACGGAGCAGCAGATGTGGGGACACAATGCAGGACAAGCCACGTGGCACCCACTGCAGGACGAGTTACAATGCAGGGGGCGTGGCGAGGAAACCAAACACTCAACACTTTAAGTTTTCAGGCGCGTGAGTTTCAAAAGTTATAGGAACAGAAAGGGAAAAAGAAATACTTGGGAATTCTAAAGTTTGATCTATGTCACTCGAACTTTCATCTCCAAGGAATGACTAGCTGTAGATAACACGAACACTCTCATTTGTAGGCTTACTAGAGGCCCGGTGCACAAATTCGTGCACAGGTGGGCTCCCTAGGCCTGGCCAGCAATCAGGACCAATCAGGGCTGGGCTTATTGGGGCCTGCTGGCTGAGGGGAGGGATAGGGGAAGGGAGGTTGGCTTCCAGCCTCAAGGAGGGAGCCAGCCCTCAGCCCCTCTGGGAAAAGGGCTGTGTCTGCAGTCACCCACCCCTGGTTTCCTCTCCCAGCCCGGAGCCCGAAAGCCCTGGTGGTGTCGGGAGAGGAGGCGACAATTGCCAGGTTGGGCGTGGAAGGAACGGATGCTGTCCACCGCTGTAGCCAGCCAGCTGATAGCAGGAGTTTGGCTGTGGGAGTGCCCTCACCACCAGGGGGCAGCTCCTGCATTAGGCACCTGCCCCCTGGCGATCAGTGTGCATCCTAGAGACTGCCCCCTGGTGGCTAGTGCGTGTCATAGCTACTGGCCAACCGGTCGTTCGGTCGATTGTTTGTAACAATCGCTTAGGCTTTTTTTTATATATAGACAGCTACCTAGAGCAGGTGATCTCATGTAGAAAGTTATTAGCATTATACATTAAACATTTGCTGTAATCAGAGTATATGCTGTACATATTCAAGTGTATGCATTTTATCTTCTGGAAGTTACTGTCACGGGTTGAAACAATGCTTCGTCGCTGCATGCTGAATTTACCGCCAACGTATTCCCAAAGAAGAGGTTGGTAATTTTCCTTTTTCACTTTGAAATAAAACAGAACCTTCATAATGTGCTACCCGGACACACCCCCACTTCACTGGACAAAATGAGGAGTTTCAAAGAACTCCAGACTCTAAGTAATTCATGGGAAGACTGGGAGTGTAAGGAATTTTCTCTCATTCATCCTGTCTCTCCATCTTTTACAGTAAAATGATTCCAGTGCAAAGGTCCATAGGGTGAGAAGTAAAGTTCCCCAAACCCTTGACCCTGGCATGGGTGCCTAGTCAAAAGCAATATTACTGATTTATTAGGCCAATGGTCAGCAAACTGGGCCTCACGAGCCACATGTGGCTAGGGAACCATGGTTTGCCACTCTGTTGACTGGTGAGTTTGCTGATCACTGACCTAGATTCTCGATTCCAATAATGACAGGCTGTTGTTGTTCCTTGTGATTAAGCCCCTATCCCAGTGGTCGGCAAACTCATTAGTCAACAGAGCAGCAAACCCCGTGGCTCCTGAGCCACAGTTTGCTGACCACTGTCCTAGGCAAATCTTCCTCGTTGGTTCTATGCACCTGTACGGGGACATACTGAGTGGGAAACACCAAGGTACGCTTTGCTTGTTTTCCTTCAGTGTGTCTTAGCGTCTGTTGGGACCTTTTAAGCTGGTAAATAAAATTCTCTTTTATGAATGCACCATCCACAAAACTTATATAAAATCCCAGTTTATGTTCATTTAGGATGTTCTCGGTCTTTTTATAAGCGTAAACATTTTTAGAGTCAATTTATGGGTCACTTTCCCATTTCCAACACTTCCTCTTTTTTCCTAGAAATGCTCCAACTCGATTCAGATGATACGACAAGTTCAAACTTCTGCAAGGCCCGGCCAGTGTGGCTCAGTGGTTGAGTGTTGACCTACAAACTAGGAGGTCAGGGTTTGATTCCTTGTTGGGGCACATGCTCTGTTTCCGGGCTCCATCCCCAATAGGGAGCGTGCAGGAGGCAGCCAATCAATGATTCTCTCTCATCATTGATGTTTCCCTTTCTCTCTCCCTTTCCCCTTCCTCTCTCTGAAATAAATAACAATATCCTATCTAATAAAAGAGTAGTATGCAGATTGACCACCCACTCCAACACACAAAATGGTTGTCCCATGTGGACACAAGATGGCCACCACAAGATGGCCAGCAGGGGAGGGCAGTTGGGAGGGACCAGGCCAACAGGGAGGGCAGTTGGGAGGGACAAGGCCTGCAAGAGAGTGCAGTTAGGGGCGATCAAGCCTGCAGGGGAGGGCAGTTAGGGGCCATCAGGCTGGCAGGGGCACAGTTAGGCATCAATAAGGCTGGCAGGGGAGTGGTTAGGGGGTGATCAGGCTGGCAGGCAGAAGCGGTTAGGGGCAATCAGGGAAGCAGGCAGGCAAGTGGTTGGGAGCCAGCAGTCCTGGAATGTGAGAGAGATGTCCAACTGCCCATTTAGGCCTGATCCCAGTAGGATTGGGCCTAAATGGGCAGTAGGACATCCCTTGAGGGGTCCCAGATTGGAGAGGGTGCAGGCTGGGCTGAGGGACACTCCCCAACCCCATGCACAAATTTCATGCATCGGGCCTCTAGTATTTTAATAAGAACAAAAATCCTGAGCAAGAATAGCTGCAGAGCTCCCAGGAGAAACATACCACGTGGAACATGAATGTGAGCAAAAAATACTTTGTATAAATTTTCAAAGGAATAAAAGTCAAGTTCACAAGGTATGAAGATTTTCAACAAACCCCTTGATGTTCTGATCCCGCCACAGAACTTTTAATCAGAAAGCCGCTCGCAACCTTCCCTCTGAGTAATCAGAAGCTCACTCTCCTATACCTGACATGCGCTCACCTATCATTCCAAAGCCTGATTCCTTCTCAAATACGGCTTTTCATTAGGTTGCTACCTGGTGGCATTTAATCCTTCAACATAAAAAAAAAAGTCCCTCTTAAAATGTAAAAATTCAACCTTGGCTGGTGTGCTCAGTGGTTAGAATGCTGCCCCATGGACAGAGGGTCGTGGTTTTGATTCCCAGACAACCACCTGAGGTGTCTCTTTCACACTGATGTTTTGCTCTCTTTTTCTCTAGCCTTCCGCCCTTCCCTTCCAGTTTCCCTAAAGATAAACGGGAAGAGAGTTAAAAATGTAGAAATTCAACAAAACAAAGGTTATTTTTGTAATCCAAATGTTCTAGGTAGCTAAGTGAGACCCAGCCATGACACGAGGTTAGCTGAGATGGCCAATTGATGGAAGGAAAAAGGTCTTTGGTTTGTGGGAAAAACAAGTAAGTTCTCCTATTTCTTTTCAATACAGAAAGGACAGCAACAACCTTATACGAACAGAGCAAGGTTAGGGTCAGAGTAAACTCAAAGCTTACCCTATACTCATTCTATAGATCACAACCAGGCAACATGAACCCGTTTTCTGGTCTTTGTTTTTTTTTTTTCTTTAATTATGTTTTTATTGACTTCAGAGAGGAAGGGAGAGGGAGAGAGACAGAAACATCAATGATGAGAGAGAATCATTGATTAGCTGCCTCTTGGACGCCCCCTACTGGAGATAGAGCTCACAACCTGGGCATGTGCCCTTGACTGGAACCCAACCTGGGACCCTTCAGTCCACAGGCTAAGCTCTATCCACTGAGCCAAACCAGCAAGGGCTCCTTCCCACTTTTTACATCCTAAAATATGTTCACGGCATCAAACCATCTCCCAAACCAGTGGTTGGCAAACTGCGGCTCGCCAGCCACACGAGGCTCTTTGGCCCCTTGAGTGTGGCTCTTCCACAAAATACCACGGCCTGGGCGAGTCTATCTTGAAGAAGTGGCGTTAGAAGACGTTTAAGTTTTAAAAAATGTGGCTTTCAGAAGAAATTTCAATCGTTGTCCTGTTGGTATTTGACGCTGGTGACTAACGAGTTTGCCGGCCACTGTCCCAAATCAACTCAAGCAATTGGTCAGATTATGAAGACGTGGTGTAAAAACTGCGATGCTCTTGAGCCAATGAATGCACTGTCGTGGGGCCATGCCCTGGGTCCTTCAGGCAGGACTGGGGTACCACCCCGGACTCTGTGCTGCTTCGGTGGTTGCCATGCTCTGCCCATTGGAGCTGCTGTATTTACACAGTGTAGAGTCTGTTTGGAGTAGGAGGTGGGGTCTCCTGACAACTGTTAGCAGGGCTCAGCGGTGGTGGCTGATGGTTTGCCTATTCTTGCCTCTTTCCTGATTTCCTTTGTGTAGCACCTTCACTGAAGGCCATTGTTTCCCGGACGATAAACATCGCTGCTTCCCTTTACCCCAGGCTCGCTGTTCCCTCGGCCTCCTGTCCAAGAACCCATTAGTGATTTATCAAAAGAGCAAAGGTTGGGGTGCAGGTGGCCCCAGAACTATTTTGCATTTGATTTCTGGTTCTAATGACATCACTATCGATTCAGGGCACTCGGGCCGGGCCTGGGCCAGACACAACAGATCGCTGTGTTTCTGAGCTGTCAGTCACAGAGGAGGCAAGGCTTTCCGCATGCGTGAGCGCCTGCGAGCCCAAGGCCCCTCTCACAGCCCGGGATCCCTTCGACGTGGTCTGAACCCCACAGCCTCCAAAGGGGTCTTAGGAGCTGCCTCCTGCACTGTTAACAGAGGCAGACAATTTCTGTAAATGAAGAAATCTCGACAGCTATTTCCAAAAATCGCTGATGTCAACGAAGAGCAAAAGGAGAAAAAGGTGATGAATAATTAGCTATTTAAAAAAAAAAAAAAACCTTAAAACACACAGTAACTTTAAAAGATACTCATGTTGAGCCTCTCATTTTCCCAAAGAAGGAACCAAAAACACAGAGGGCTGGTGGGATGAAGGCATGTCACCTCATTTCAAAATAACAGAGAGAGGGAGGGATTTTTTTTCGAGTAGAGAGGACCGGATTTCCCTTGGTTAACCCTTTAACCGGTCACGTATACACTCAGTTGAGGTCCTCTTGAAAAGTGTGTTCACATCGCACATGAGAAGTTCTCTCGTTTTTTGTCACGAACTCCACAGGGAAGAGCAGATTGGACTCATGAGCCAGGGGGTGAGCTGGGTGGTAATGAGCAGCATTAGAGGCATGGAATTATTGTATGAAGACCAAGGTGCACGTGACTGTACACCTTCGGGGTTGGGGGGGGCGCAAAGTGACCTTACAAAATATCTAAAACCTGGCGTGGCCAGCCAGAGGTGCCCACAACGGTGCCCACTGGAGACCCCGTAGTCCTGGGGCGCCTTCAAGTTCAAAGGCCATGCGAACGGGCGTTGGGCTAAACAGCCTGACTTCGTTTCTGGCTCATTTCCTATGAGTGAAGGCACCTGACCTCACCTGGTCTTCTGATCTGGAAAAATGAGGAGGTTTCATTCCCCCTGAAACGGAAAACACCCCCTCCCCTCCCCAATGCCTGTTAGTAAAGTTGGAGAATGAGGCTGCAAGAGCCCTACTGTCTGTCTTCGCTTCCAAAATTAAACGTTTCCAAAGCTGCTCTGCAGTCGTTTCTGGAAGGCATTAGCTGCATGTCCCTCCAGTATCACGGTGTCCTTCCCACGTTAGAACACGCCGACCTGTCTGGAAAGACAGGGGTGTGACCCCCAAACTCCTTTTATTTTTCTCTCAATATGTTTCTATTGGTTTCAGAGAGGAAGGGAGAAGGAACGAGAGAGAAAAACATCAATGATGAGAGAGAGTCATTGATCGGCTGCCTCCTGCACGTCCCCCACCGGGGACGGAGCCTGAGACCCGGGCATGTGTCCTGACCAGGAATCAAACCGTGACCTCTTGGTTCAAAGGTCAACACTCAACCACTGAGCCACCCCGACCGGGCGAGCCCCAAACTCTGGACGTGTCAGAGCTAAACCAGAGTCTAGCGCCTGCCTCCTGAACTCAGACCCATGGAGTCTCAGTCCTACCTTCGTCTTCAGCAGCAGGGAACCCTGGGAAAACTGCCAAGCCTGTAAAACCCCACACCGGGAATCGAGCCTGCACCCTGGCTATCTGCGCCGACCAGGCATCGAACCCTGACCTCCTGGCTCATAAGTTGACCCTCCACCAGCGAGCCACATCGGACGGCTCCTCCAGCATTTAGACAGTGCTCCGTGTGGCGTAAGCGCTCGAGCATTGAATAGGATTTTCATTGACCACATACGTCTAGGGAAAATGTGAAGGAAAAAAAAAAAAACTGTCTCGGGCATCTCCGCCTCCCTAGACCATTATTTCATTATCTTCTTAAATATATGTTATGCCTGCTCTATTACAGTTTTCTTTTGAATCCCACAGAGAGGCAAACACCGAAGGCCAAAGGCCTCTGGGAGCCCAGAGGGACGGGTCGCGCAGGCCAGCTGGGTGCAGGGAGAGCTGTGCCCTCACTCAGATGCACCTCCGGCTCCCGGTGGAAACCCAGAGCCGCCTCCGAACAGATGCCAGTGAAGACAGCACCGCGAGAGGCGGCTCTTACGACGTGGCTTATGGGGAGGAGAACTTCATATGAAAAAGGGGGCAAAAGACAGGGTGGGGCCCGGCTGGTGTGGCTCAGTGGTGGAGTGTCGACCTATAAACCAGGAGGTCACCGGTTCAATTCCCAGTCTGGCCACATGCCAGGGCTGCAGGCCTGACCCCCCAGCAGAGGGCGTGCAGGAGGCAGCCGATCCATGATTCTCTTTCATCATTGATGTGTCTATCCCTCTCTACATTCCTCTCTCTGAAATCAGTAAAAAATATACTTATTTATTTATTTATTTTTATTTTTAAAATATATTTTATTGATTTTTCACAGAGAGAAGGGAGAGGGATAGAAAGTCAGAAACATCGATGAGAGAGAAACATCCATCAGCTGCCTCCTGCACACCTCCAATTGGAGACGTGCCCGCAGCCAAGGCACATGCCCTTGACCGGAATCAAACCTGGGACCTTTCAGTCCGTAGGCCGACGCTCTATCCACTGAGCCAAACTGGTTCGGCAAAAAATATATTTAAATAAATAAAAACGTTAAAAAAACAAACAAACAAAAAACAGATGTCCAAATGCAGATGCTCATACCCACCAGCCACCCCGAGCCCGAACGGGCAGCAGACAGGGAAGTAATGAATCCATAATCACAATCCACAGGTGAGGTCCGTATCCGAGGACGCTCCCTTGCTTACAGGTGTAGGGCAGCGGTCGGCAAACTGCGGCTCTCGAGCCACATGCAGCTCGCAAGCCACGGTTTGCCACTGTGTTGACCAATGAGTGTGCCGGCCACCGCCGTAGGGAAGCGTCCAAACCCTAATGGTCAGGAGACTCACTGAAAGGACTCGATTGCCAGGCTGACCGTTTTCTGAGACGCCGCGAGCACATTTCTCCCCCAACAGAGGATGCAATTGATCAGCAGTTCGGGCGGATGTCCTCAAAGGAGCTCCTTCGCGGAGAGGACCCGGCTCTGTGCACACCGCGGCTCTTTTTTTTAACAACAGCCTCATCAGAGGTGCTTGCTTCAGGACCCCAGGTTTGGAACACCTGTGCGCGATCCAGGGAGGCCACTCACTCCCAGTGGGGCGCCGGCATTCGACTGACGCCGCGTGAAACAACTGTCATTTTAGAAAGAGTCCAGCTCCGTGGAACGATTTTCCGAGAGCCACACAGCCCAGCGGAGAAATCGCCTAAGTCTAACTGTGCCTGGGAGCACGTCCTAACTTTCGTCCGCAGGGAGCTGCTGATGGACAGCAACCGGACGTGGTCTGAGCACAGGCTTGTACGCTCTCATGTCTCCAGGACGTCAGGTTGGTGGATTTTAGGCAAATGCATCGGTCACGTCGGAGACGGTCTCGAAACCAAGGCACACCGGGTCTAGGTGCCACGAAAAGAAAATGCAATTAAAACGATAGAGAGCTAATACACGTTATATTGTCCATATACCAGAAAAAAACCACACCCATTCTGACAGGACCTGGGTGTAAGCTTCATCCTACGTGAAACTAAGTTGGATATTCGAGCTCCCAACTCTAATCGGCTCCTCTGCAGTCTGAGCTATGGGCACTGTCATCACCAGATAGTGCCAATGCCGCTGCGTGCTATTAGGACCCTCCGTCTTGACTAGACTATTATATTACCAAACGCGGGACTGGGCAATTTTACATCCACTCCTTTCATTGATTCTGACTAGTAAGTAGGCAATCAATGGTGATTACAAGATGCAAAGCATTCCAGAATGGAGAGAAAATTAAATTTGGCTCATCGCTTCTGTTAACTGTACAAATGTAATACCTTGAAGATGAACAGCAGGCCGACTTTAATATGAGTAAATAACATCGTTTAAGATCCCAAATCAGCAGCAGAATTTATGAGACCACTTCAGAAGGGTGATGCATTTAAAAGAAAATCCTATTTTCAAAGGAACGGCTCTCCTGAAACGGTTAGCAATCTAGGCGCATGGTGACACCCTTAGTGGGAGGGAGAACGCAAGGAAGATTTATTAAGAGAAAAGGGGGAGCCCAGATGGTGGGGCTCACGGATTGAGCACTGACCCAGGAACCAAGAGGTCACCAGGTGGATGCCAGTCAGGGCACACGCCCGGGTTGTAGGCTCCAGCTCCAGTAGGGGGTGTGGAGGAGGCAGCCGATGGATAATGTTTCTCTCTCGATGTTTCTATCCCTTTCCCTTCCTCTCTCAATTAAAAAAAAGTATTAAAAAAGAGAGAGAAAAAGGGGAAACCAGGGAAGGCAAGAGATCCAGAGCTTCTGGTTTCCATGGAGATAGGCAAAGAATGCGGACCAGAGCAGGTTTATGCAGCCATGTGGGGATCTCTCCAGGCATGGGGTACAACTGGCGTCTGGTTGATTCTTGTTCACCTGTAAGTCCCTTCTGCGTTGCGTGTCCTTTCTATGTTGTTCTTCAGGAGCCAGACTTGCCTTCCCTCCAGGAGGTATTATTCCAGAGAAAGGGATGGGATCTGGAGATGTTTTTGTAACTAGGAAACCAAGAAGGTTCCACAGGGTGGCCCTTTGTTCCATTCACCTTGACTTAAGGGGGAAATGGACCCAGGAGCTTGGTTCGCACACTATCAGGCTGCCATCCAGAGCGTCTGAGTCAAGAGGCCCTTGTGGGAAATTCCTGGTGAAGCCCTAGCCCAGTGGTCGGCAAACTCGTGAGTCAACAGAGCCAAATAGCAACAGGACAACGATTGAAATTTCTTTTGAGAGCCAAATGTTTTAAACTTAAACTCTATAGGTAGGTACATTGTTATTAACTTCATTAGGGTCTTCCTAAGCTGGCCTTTGCTAAAAACTCAAGGGGCCAAAGAGCCGCACGTGGCTCACAAGCCGCAGTTTGCCGACCACTGCCCTAGACTGATGTCATTGGAGGTTTCCTGACGGAGGGGTCGGTCTGTGGACCATACGAGTTTCTGCTGTGATAGCCGTGCGTGAATTTCTTTTCACCTGAGATGATGAAGAAGGAACAGAGGACATGGAGGGGCAACGAACAGATACTGGGGGTTTGCCCCCCTTCAACCTGTGCCCTCCTCGCTGGCCTGAAAGAGACCGGTACCACCCAGGGGTTGATCTGTCTATTCCTCCATGCCTCTGTGGATGGCCCTGTAATTTAGCAAGAGGCAGAGTTCTCAGGATTATGATTAATGCATGCTATCTTAACGAACTAATCTCACAAGGAGCAAATGATTAGCCACCTGAGATGAATTCACCGCACGATATAATGAAGGGTCCTAGAATAAAGTATGCAGTCTGTTGGAAAGACACATGGACATACATTGGTTTAGCTAATACGTGCAGAGTCAGAATTCCAATGCTCCTCTCTGGGCTGGCCTTCCAGAACCCTCACAATTCCCAGCCTCAGCTTCCCTCTCCCTCCTTCAGCTACAGGCTTTCCCGGAGCCTCTGGTCTCCCTGTGGAATGATTCCCGCAGGAACCGCAGGCTTCCCAGGGGTCTGTCCGGTGCAGACAGTCCATCAGTGGATGGACCGGGACCTGAAGATGCGGGCCCCTTATATCCCGTTAGGCCAGGGAAGGCCAGAGAGAAAACGGGACATCACTGTGTCTGAAGGGCGTGAGCATCTGTGACACATTGGCACGTGGCATAAGACTAGGACAACAGGCAGATGAACTCATCTGGCAAAGAGCAGGATGGAGTGAAACGTGATGTTTTAGGGTTAGTGCTCGTACCTTTTAGGGTTAGTCTCCTCATGTTTCATAACTCGGGTTCCTCCATTTCTAGTCTGCATTTTGCCTTTGTGAAGAATTCTAGGACTGGTCTTGGCCATCTTTCATATATATATATCCTATGTAATAAAGAGCTAATATGCTAATTGGACCGAACAGCAGAACGACCGTCCGGATAACCTTCCGGACAAAGCCAGGGCTGCGAGGGCCAAGCCCCTGGCATGAATTTTGTGCATCGGGCCTATAATGTATATCATGTTTTCATTGATTTCAGAGAGGGAGAGGGAGAGGAAGGAAGGGAGGGAGCAAGAGAGAGATCAATGATGAGAGAGACTCCTGCACACCCTACACTGGGGATCAAGCCCACCACCTGGACTTGTGCCCTGACTGGAAACTGAACCCTGACCTCCTGGTTCAGAGGTAGAAACTCAACCACTGAGCCACACCAGCCGGGCCCACCTTTACAAATAAACCAGATTTCCTGAAGACATGGTAACCCCGGTGCCCTTCCCTGCGGGTCCCGGTCTATAGGCTGACGGGCTGTCTGCACCAGGCAGACCCTTGGGACGCCTGTGGTTCCTGCGGGAATCCTTCTACCGGGAGGCCAGAGGCTCCTGGAAAGCCTGTAGCCGAGCGGGGAGGGGACAGCTGGGGCTGGGCATTGTCAGGGTTCTGGAGTGACAGCCGGAGAGGAGATTTGAATTCTGACTCTGCACGTATTTGTTCTTTAGACACAAATTCACTCTCGGGGTCATTAGCATATCCCAGGGGGTCTAAGAGCTGAGCAACTCTGAGAGAAAATGCATTTCCTTCCCCGAAAAGAGAAATCACCAGGTTCTCCTCTCTTTCTCACACGACCATTTGCAATGGAACTCACAGTAAATGCAGAAATATGCCTCCACCTGACTTAAGTGAAGGAATCACTTGGGACTCAAAAGCATATATATTTTTAAATATGTTTTGTTGATTTTTTACAGAGAGGAAGGGAGAAGGATAGTTAGAAACATCAATGAGAGAGAAACATCAATCAGCTGTTTCTTGCACACCTCCTACTGGGGATGTGCCCGTAACCAAGGTACATGCCCTCCACAGGAATTGAACCTGGGACCTTCCAGTCTGCAGGCCGACGCTCCATCCACTGAGCCAAACTGGTTAAGACCATTTCCACTGTTTTAGACTCACTGCCTGCTGATGCCTCTGCTCTCGGAGCAGCTCTAGTCTGTCTGTATCTGCTGGTCTGTCTCACAGCTGTCTGTTCTTCCTTGAGACCCGCCATGAAGGCGGCCCTGGGCTATTCTCCTGCATCCTCAAGGCATCGTCCCGGTCTCCAGCTTGGGATGCGCTCCTCACTCCACAGAGAGCAGTAACTTGGTGTCAGAGCCGTGATTAGCCCAACAGAGATGCCCTTAGGGGTGGGGGTGAGGGAGGTGCTTCCCCAACCATTCTCTCCACCATCATGCCCAGCGTATGTATGGAAGGTGACATCAGAGATAAAGGATATATTTTAATACATGTTTACTGATTTCAGAGAGGAAGGGAGAGGGAGAGAAACAGAAACATCAATGACGAGAGAGAATTATTGATCAGTTGCCTCCTGCACGCCCCCTCCTGGGAATCAAGCCTACAACCCAGGCATGTGCCCTTGACCGGGAATCTAACACAGTGACTTCCTGGTTCATAGGTCACCACTCAACCCCCGAGCCACGCCTATAAAGGATCTATTGTAAATGGCCAGGAAGGCAAACACACTCATCTAAATTGAGGTTTCAAATGCAAGCAAACGTGTGAATGGATCCAGTGCCTTCATCGCCCCTTGCTGAAGGCTGGCATACAATCACAGGTTGGCTTTTAGAAAAACAAACATTCCATGTTCAAAGGCAGCAGGTTGTTTACTAGCTTCGCCCATGAATGAGGCCAGGAAAAGCACAAAGGCATGGAGTCACACTGAGGAACCGGGCGTGGGGAGCGAGCCCCAACGCTGTTTCCTGTTTCTGACTCAGCCACAGGCACGGGTCAGCCAGACCCAATCAGGAACTAGTCACCGCTCATTTAGTCACCGGCCCTGGAGGATGGCTACACCAGGAGGTGGGGGCGGCGAGGCGGCTGGGAGGGCTCAGTGGGTGCCTGGAGAACATCTGTATTGGAGGGAGTTGGGGGGGGGGTGCCTTCTGCGTATGCTCCACCTCTGGGGGTGTATCCTGCCTGAGACCAGAACACAGAGCATAGAAGGCATAGCTGAGCTTTGGTACCGATGGTTAGCCAAGTCTTTTCTTAATATGTCTTTATTGATCTCAGAGAGGAAGGAAGAGGGGGAGAGAGAAGCATCCCTGAGGAGAGAGAATTATTAATTGGCTGCCTCCTGCATGCCCCACGCTGGGGATCGAGCCCGAAACCCAGGCATGACCGGGAATCAAACTGTGACCTCCTGGTTCCTAGGTCGATGCTCAACCCCTGAGCCACGCCAGCCGGGCTAGCCGAGTCTTGATACTAGGCCCCTGAACGCGATTTCTGGCGGCAGGCAGTCTCCTCAGACAGGCTCCTCCGCTTCCAGATGTTGGAGCCACGATGCAAAAAATTGGAACAAGTATAATGGGCTCGATGGCACAAAATCAGATCGATGCGAATTAGCGCCTGGGCCCACTAACCATGAACGGCCGGCGGGTGTGCACGAGATTGAGATGGAAAATGGCACTAAGTACAGTCTTTCTTGACAGCGTAAGGGGCTTCGCGGCTCCAATGACAATTTTTCATTTTGTTTTTATGTAAGCGATTTATTTCCGAGTTGCCCGGCTTGTGGTGGCCTCCGGAGCCTGGCACTCGCCACTGTGTCTTTTGAAGGCAGAGCAACTCCAAAGCCAGGGGGGTCATTGCCTTAGGGTGCTCCCAGTGGGCCCCGACTCTGCTCAACCCTCACCCACAGGGTACACGGAATGCTGAGCGCACAGTAGGTGCCTGATAAGCCACGTTTCCTTTCCCCTCCTCCTCCCCCCAGCACAGAAGCGAGGGAGTCTTTTCTGGTTATTGTACGAACAACTGGACACAGGCAATTAAACAGGGAGGGGCAAAAGTAGGTTGACAGCTGTCTGTATGGGAAACACAATAATTATACACAATAATAAAAATAAATAAACCGTGCTTATAGCACTCAAAAAGTAAACCTGCTTTTGCCCCCGCCCTGTAATTTAGGTTAAATGGACTCAGAAGCCACTGGACTTTCCTTGTGTGAATTCTTGGGGAGGCGGATTTTTGTTCGGGCCCACATCCCGGAAGCTCCAATGAATAATTCACGACCCAACACTCAATAATGTCAAGATTCTTTTAAGGAAACAAGCTGTGTCGGTGGACTTTTCATATGTTCGGTGACACCGAGTTAACAAGGTGGAAAATGGCTGGGCACGGCTGTCCCCGTAACTACAGGTAACGAGCACAGAGCTTGGACCCAAAGGGACTCGGGCTTAAAGATAAGTTTCAGGGTTTACTAGCTGTGACCTTGACGAGGGCCCTGGCTCTGGGAGTCATTTCGAAAGGGATCATCTTTTCCTTGCAGGGTTGTCCTGAGGACTCAAAATAAAATTTGTGACATTCTTGTACAAAGAGCCCTCCTTCAGGGATAGACTAGCATTCCAACGGGCATGAAGCAAACTCGTTAGTATTCCATTTGCAATGGATAAAGGAGGAATATCACAGATTTAAAGATTCAACAAACACGGGGGCGGGGGGTGTTGATATGGCTGCAATGGGAGAGCAATTAGATGACTTGCTCCAAGAGTCTGACCATCCCCTAAGCCTTCTGATTCTATAGAAGGCTCTCCTCCAGGAAAACAACGACATCGTGGAGATTTATGACTCTTAAATATATTTTAATATACCCATAAAGAGAGTGAAGCTCTTTTTGAAAAGAAGACGGAGGGAGCCATTGATCAGACTTTGACGGGGGAATAATTTCCCTGCTCGGCTGCATTTTTCCAAACACATTTCTCCCCCACCAACCGGTGGGAAAGTTCGGGATTTCATTTCCCGAATGTTGCCCAAATGAATTGTGGGAGTCCAGCAGAAGTGCCTGATTGTACTTTCATTAGACTTCTTTGCCTCCAGGCCATACAGGTGCAATGAAAGAAGAAAGAAAATTAATTAAATTTATGGGCATGTTTATACCCTCCAGGTGTCATAAAATGCACTGGCGCAGACATTTTTCAAGTAATTAAGCAGACATCTCTGTCTTTCCTAATGAGTCGCTGCCCTTCCCTTTTCAATCTGGAGAGAGATCTCATCACCTGCCTTCTGTCTTCTGATGGGCTTATTCCCCCGAGTCAACCCTCCCCTCGCTCTGCCATGTGCTAAGCTCAGTGGTCAGCAAACTCATCAGTCCACAGAGCCAAATACCAACAGGACAACGATTGAAATTTCTTTGGAGAGCCAAATTTTTTAAACTTAAACTTCTTGTAACGCCACTTCTTCAACATAGACTCACCCAGGCCGTGGTATTTTGTGGAAGAGCCACCCTCAAGGGGCCAAAGAGCCGCAGCATGCTGACCATGGTCAGCTAAGGGGACTCCACGGACACAAACATGAGGCCCTCTTGTCCGCAAAAATCTTTCCCAGGGTCAGGTAGTGATGGCGTGGGGAGTGGGGGCGGGAGGACATTAAAATAGACCTGTTTGCCTGGTATATGTGTTACTGAAGATGCCAGTTTATATTAAGAAATATTGTAAGTGAGCCCTGGTATCTTAGGAACAAATTAATTTATAGGAAAATGATATTTTGTGAAATACTTGTGTGGAATATTAAAGAGCACGGAACGACCACTCTGGCCAAGCCTTAGGTGGTTAAGAGTGTCATCCTGTACTCTAAACGGTTGTGGGTTCAATTTCTGGGCAGGGCACACACTTAAGCTGCGGGTTCCATTCCCAGTCAGGGCAATGGATCCATGTTTCTCTTTCCTCTCTCTCTCTCTCTCTCTCTCTCTCTCTCTCTCTCTCTCTCTCTCTCTCTCTCAGAATCAATAAACGTATTCTCAGGTGAGTATAAAAAATATTGTAATTGAAATACTGTCAAATACACTAGTAAAAACATGAATATGTGTGTGTGTGTGTTTATGGAGAGAGAGAGAGAGAGAGAGAGAGAGAGAGAGAGAGGGAATTACAGGCATTAATTTAGTTTGGGACTTATATGAGATAAAGTTGACCTCGATCTTAAAGAAGGTGTTAATGTAATTTTTAAAAAATATACATTTTTTATTGTTTTCAGAGAGCAAAGAGAGGGGGAGAGAGAGAGAAACATTAATGATATGAGAGAATCATTGATCCTTCTGCACGCCCTCTCCTGGGGACGGAGCCCACCGCCTGGGCATGCGCCCTGACCAGGAACAGAACCATGACCCCCTGGTTCATAGGTTGATGCTCAACCACTGAGCCACACCGGCCGGGATTTTGACAGGGCGGGCGTGGGCGGGCTCCCAGCAGACCAGGAGAGGTGAGGCCACATGTAACTGGTTGGCAGGATGCTTCCCCGATGCACCCAGCACTGCTCAGGGCACCAAAAGCCTTGGGGAGCACGAGCTTAGTTCACCAAGAGAACTCACTCCCATAACGTCGTTAGGGTTCTGCACCACAGAGCACACGTGTCACTGACTGCACTCAGGAGTAGCAGGTGAGCCTGGGGCGGGGCGGGGGGGGGCGTGGTGGTCAGAGAGGATACGCAAGGCTGCTCGGATCAAGGGACAGTGTGGGGAGGGAGGCCCCCAGAGGAGGGCTGGGACAGGCCGGCTGAGCAGATGGTCGGATAAAGGAGTGAGAGGGAGGGTTCCCGTTTGGGGGCACCCGGGAGGAAGGCACTGGTCTCCCCAGAGTGTGTGGCTGGAGAGCAGCATAAACAAGATTAGAGAGGCGCAGGGGGCCCGGATTAAAAGGGAAGGCTTAAAGCCAGGGAGAGAGATTAGAATGTGAAGCTTTTGTGTGGATTCCTTGGCAGTGACAGGTAATCAATCCTTTGCTTAAAAAAAAAATCACTTGAAGAAATCTTCAAGATCAACCCATCTAAACCTATCTTCCCCACACACCCTTTTCACAGAGGAAGAGATATATGGAGAGAGTGTTTTATTACCATCCACCCAGCAGCCATGCAGGAAAGCCTGATGCCCCGGGACCCAGGTGAGCACCGGGCTTGGTCTCCACCACCTGCATCCGCGTCTCAGCTGCAGGCCACCTCCCTGCTGGGCGAGTCTTGGGCCGATGGCGTCTCCATCTGCCCGGTGACCAGGCCCTGGCAGGGTTACCTCTTTATTCTCTCCTTGTCCCTTCTGTCCATCCCCAGAGCCACTGCCTTCATTCAAGTCTTCATCATTTCCAACAGGGGCCCCACAGGAGTTGTTCTTCCTCCCCTCCTAGCCTTCAACCGTGTCCCGTTCCAGGTCATTCTCCACATGACACAAGTGGAACATGATCAGGGCACCTCAGCCACGTTTCACTCTCGCACTCAGAGCGTATCACGAAGGCGTACAAAATGCTGACTTGATAAATGTATACATAATGAAATGATGACTACAGTCGAGCTAATTAACGTGTTTCACATAATTACCGTTTTGGGTGTGATGAGCGCACCTGAAATCCACCCTCTTCGTGTAATGCTAGCGTTCGAGGCGGTGTTATTAAGTCTAGTCATCAAACATCTTGCTAACGTGCATTATTGCATTACTGTCCTCAGAGCAGAGCCCAAGCTTCTCTGCTGCATCTACCGCTGAGCGCTCCTCCAACATCCTCCCAGCATCCCCCTGACCCCATCCCGACCCCACCATGCATGTCCTCACCGGGCCCATTCACAGACCATTGTGGTGTGGCAGCTTTGGCTCAGAACATTCCCCTTTCTGGAATGTTCCTCTCCTCCTCCCTCAGCACTCAGCTCCAGCATCATCTCCTTCAGGAGGTATTGACTCTCAATTGTCAAGGACTAGGACCCTGATCTAGCCAACTTAAACCAAACCTGCACCAACTTAAACAAAAAATGAGGGGCACACTGGAAGACCGGACTGCTGTGGAGCTTGGCTCAGTCACCGCCTGATCTAAGGACACGCCTGAACCCTACTCTTCCAACCTCCCCCCTCCCCAATAATGGCTTAATTTCTTCTTCCTCTGGCCACCACACACTGAGGCTGGGTCCATGAGTTATAGTTTAACACCCTACTTCTGCATGAGTCACAGTATGGCCTTAACGCTTTGGGTCTCTGGAGAGCCCAGGGCACCGTGGCTCCTGGAGACCAGAGCACTGTTCTGTCTCCGCCTTGGTGGTGAGGAGGTGGGCGTGGGGTGCCCTACAGATCCACTCTCCCACCAACACCACAGGCAATGGCAATGCAGTCCCTGGAACCCAGATGATCAGAACTGTTGATGCACCTGTCTCCTCATCTTCAACAGACAAAAGGTGTTCAAACCATCTCCACTGTCACAAATATAAAAGCAGGCCCAGCCTGTGTTGCTCAGTGGCTGAGCATCGACTCCTCACCAACAAGGAGGTCACGCACTGTTGGGCTCCCTGCTCGTGAGCTTAATCTCCAGGGTGGGGCATGCAAGAGGCAGATGACCCATGATTCTCTCTCATCATTGATGTTTCTGTCTCTCTTTCTCTCTCCCTCTCCCTTCTCCTCTCTGAAATCAATAAAAAGATACAAAGATATGTGGATTTCATAAGGACATTCCATTATGGCGGCCACGGAAATAGTCACTTCACTTCACGAGGGCCAGAGCTGGGACTCTGAATTAATTATGGTAATTCTGAAGTATCTGTGCAGGAGGAGGACTGTGTGTGTATGAATAAGTAAGTGTCTCTTGGTAACATTTTCCTGATGAATAAATCAATTTAAAATTGGAAATCTGTGTCCTCTGGTAATTTGCCCTGAGTCTCCTTTCCTGTGTGATCCCTTTTCAAGATTCACACACCTGGGAGACACTCCTTAAACGTTGGGTGAACGGCTGAATGCTGATGTGACACTGGGATCATGCTTTTAGCAGCACTCTAAAGTAGTACCCGCTGCATATTTTTCATAAGAAGGGAACTGCAGTGATTTCAGGCCTGCAATGAAATTGAATCCTTGGGTAGAAGTTACAAACACGCCTACAGTGAGCTAGAGTTGTACTTCACGTATTCAAGTCTCATTTTTGTTTTAAAAAATGAAGTTCTGGCTGGTGTGACTCATTCGGTTCCAACTATCATCCCATGCATCAAAAGGTCACCGGTTCAATTCCCGGTCAGGGCACAAGCCCAAGTTGCAGGCTCAATCCCCAGTAGGAGGGCGAGCGGGAGGCAGCCGATGGATGTCTCTCTCTCACATTAATGTTTCACCTTCCCTCTCATCTCCCTCTAAAATAAATACATTGATAGTGCAGTTTTTAAAATATGTTTTTTTAAAATGGCATAAAAACAACATGCATAATGTATGTTAAACTATGGATCCAGAGACAGTTACAAAAGAGACCAAAATTGGTGAAAAGGATACTGTCCTGCTACCTGAGAATACAGTAATGATTTCATTAAGAAGGCGGGGCAGGGGACATAACTGAATGGAATAAAATCGTATGAGGACATACGGAGAATAAATATAATTTTATTAGGAAAATCTTGGAATCTTAAAATGAGGGGGTGTCCTTTTGAGTCTTGAAAGTGTATCTCAGCACCACACCAAGAACATGGTTCAACTTCTCAAAGTGGGACATCATTTCTGTAACTCATTGATTAGATAATAATGATTTTTTTAAAAAATCAACTGATTCCAGGAGGGCTTAAACAACAAATTTATATACAGGAGATGCACGGGAAGCATACGATATTTTGGTGTCATATTCCTAATATCTTGACGTTAACATCAGCTGTTTCCAGAACATAGCCCGCTGCACTATTAATAAGGACAGAATAAAAACTAAACACACCGTGAGCCACCTGAATGGTGGACCTGGAAATTGTCAAGTCAGACAATTTTGGAGCTGAACACCTTAGGAGACCACACTATGAGTTCTCGTTTTCCATAAATAGAAAAAAAGGAGGCCTAAAGGGCTTAGGTGGCTTGCCTGAGGTCTAACAACCTACAAAGGCAGAGACTTGCTGGAAGTAGACTCTGAGTCTCCAGATGTAAGTTTCTTCTATTCTATGTGACTCTCCCAGGGACTGGAAAGGGTGGGGAGAAAAGAGAAGCGAGTAAGTATTGGATTTTAGGGCAACTACTATTCCTGTCCCCTAAATGTGAACATTAGGATCTTAGATTTTGTGTATTTAAGCTCAGTATATTCAGATTAGAGTTTGGGAATCAGAAATATAGTTTCAATTTTGAATTATTAAAAAATTCCAAACATACATAAAAGCAGACAGAATAGTATAATGAAACCTTCATTATTCAATCATGACTTCACAGCCAGTATTCCTTGATCTATCCCCTCCCTCATTCTGCCTCCTCTCACAGTACAATCTTGAAGCAAATCCAAGAACACACCCCTAAGTACATCAGTGTGTGTCTCCAAAGGTAAACTAATACCATTCTCACCAGTAAAGAATCACTAATAACTCCTTAACATCACTTTGAAGCCAATGTTCAAATGTTCCATTGTCCATCGATGTCAGTTTTAGAATTCGTTTTGAGCCAAGAATAATTTAAATTCTACTAAGTTATTAAAAAAACCCACAACCAAATAAACTCTAGGGATGAAAGTCACACTCGAGTGTACCTTTAATAACAACAATATGTCACTGCAGGAACTTGAAGAATGGGAAAGAGGGTGTCTTATTAAAAGGGTCTGGAAAGAAGGTCATTATGTTTGTATAATCACAAAATAAGTGAGCCAACTTAATGCATGGAAGAGTATTTTAATAAGGATGAGTTTATGATTGAAAATGTGGTGGCCAAGAGGAAGGCAATGTTTACAATCCTAAATGTGGTGGCCCCCCCATTGTCAATTATGTCCATACACCCCAATGATGCTGGGCCATGGGGCCACGCAGAGAAGATGAAACGGACCCTCCCCTGTCACTGCACGCGAACATATTCTAATAAATCATGGCAGGGGCTAGAGGACAAGGCCGGCTGGAGAAACCAGGAGAAACCCAGCTGAGGCTGGATGCAGTTGTGCCAACCTAGTGATCTCTCGGGGGCCTCCTTATTGGCACGGAAAGGAGTAGGCAAGATGTCCTGAGGTCTCTCGCATATCCAACAGTCAATGATTATGAGCAGTGCTCACCATTCTTATTCATTACTAGAAGCACGATGCAGGAAAGTTGTGCAAGAGTAAGCCTTTCTTCCCCCAACTGCTGGCACCTGGACTTCCCTCTGGCTGCCGACAGGCACCCGAGACCCAGGCTTCCCTTGCAGCCCCGCCTTATGCAGAAGGACATCTGGAAGGATACCTGAATTATTAGCATATTATGCTTTTATTATTATAGATGGACAACTTAAGAGCTAACATGGTATGATTCGATGGAATGGTGAGACTTCACTTCATCTGTCCCAGTGTCAGAGGAAGAAAGAAAGCCCCAAGTGGTGACTACTGGTGTCTCATTAGGTTATTCACCCATCTAGCATCCTTTCTCTCACACACACCCATGGGTTTCACCCTGAGATACACTAGCGCCCCCTGGAGATCTTCCAGATTTAGAAAAGGAAACCAGAGCTTGCTCAGTTAAACTTAAGTTTCAGATCAACAATGGATCATTTGATACGGAAGTTTTATACATTAAACATTTCATTATTTACACAGGACTCGAATTGAGCTGGATGCTCTGTCTCTTAACTGGCAGCCCTAACCCCCTGACATACACACGTGGAAGGAGTTATGTTCATGGTTCAGGCCAAGAAACAGAGGATTAAGCAAATGATTCATTAACACAGGAAAGATAAATGGCGGCAGTGGAATCTCAACACAGATCTGTCCAACTCCAAAACATATGCATTTTTCACTACATTTTTATTGGTCCCTCAGCACACATAGGAACCAATTTAAGGTTTCTTTAAATATGAAAAGAAACTTCAACAAATCCCAGAGAGGTCAGGAAAAAAGGCACCCTCCCTTCAGGAGATAAAGTTATCCTAGCGACCCAAGGAGAAGGCAGTCTGGCCAACTCCAGGTACATTTCTGAATCTAACCCTGAAACACTTAGAACCTACTTAAGGGCATTGGTTATACGTATAATGTGGGTCTACTGTGCATTATCCTCCTCCGATTTCTTCTCTCCTGTTACCTATTAGGCTCCGTTTACCTTGTTTATGACACACACAGAGTTTAAAAGAAGGGAAATTCAATTCCTTTTAAAAACAGTCCGTGGTGACAGGAAGCCACTGCAGTCTCCGTCCCATTAGTCACAATTAGTCAGAGGCCACTGTCGAGTGGGAGCGGCTGAACGAGACTGAACATTAGGGGCGAATCCCTGTTGGCGCCGGTGACTTCCAAGCATTGCCGTTATGTCTCCTTGTTCACCACCCAAGGCGCACGTTGGAAATAGAAGAAAAATAAGAGAAGGGGAGCTGTGTCCCCCAAAACAGTAAATGCAGGAAAAGAAGGGGAGGTTCCAGGTTCATCTATGTGTCTCGGGCCCCGGGAATTGGGAGGAGGAGGGGGGCAGCAGCCACGCTCCAGACGCTGGCACTTTGGGGCTGGCCGCCAGACTCTGGGCCCCGGAGGGGAGGAGAGGACTCCTGGGGAAAAAGCCAGTGAAACACACTGGACCTGAGAGCACGCCTTCGGAGAAGGCTTCTGAACAACCTGCCCCCCTCCTTTCCCACACTTTCCTCCTGGGAACACGGAGTGAGCTTGTTCCCCACAGATGCATGTGTGGAAGGAAGGTGGTCAAAGGCAGGAAGTGGGAGTCAGACAGGTGGGGGTGAGTGAGAGACCCCTAACAGATGCTCACGGCTCTGGGCTTCTCCCAATGGTTTCATATGCTATCTAAAACAATTTTTCTATATTGTTATTGTGATTTTCAATTGTGGTAAAATGTACAATACAAAATGTATCATTTTTTACCACTTTCAAATGGACAGTTCAATGGAATTAGGTACATCACACTGTTGGGCAACCATCATCACCATCCGTCCCCAAAACATTGTTAGGTTCCCAGTGGAAACTCTCTACCATTACACCATCGCTCCCCTTCGCCCAGGTCCTGGCGACCACCATTCTACTTCCTGTCTCTATGAACTTGACTGTGTCTCTATGAATTTTGCTACTTATTTCAGAGAGTAAGGGAGAGGAATCAAGGGATAGAAACATCAATGATGAGAGAGAATCATCAATTGACTGACTCCTGCATGTCCCTCAATGGGGATAGAGCCAGGAATGGGTGTGTATGTGTGTGCCCTGACCGGGAATCTAACCATGACCTCCTGGTTAACAGGTCGATGCTCAACCACTGAGCCATGCCAGTGGGTCTGACCTTGACTATTCTTGACACTATTCTTGACACCCCACACAAGTAGAATGATACAGTATTTGTCCTTTGGAGTCTGGCTTATCTGACTTAGCATCATCTCTTCCAGGTGCACCCATGTTGCACCGTGGAGCAGAATTTCATTCGTTGTTTAGTCTGAGTGATGCTCCGTTGTGTGTATGAGCACCCCCTTTTGTGGATCTGGGTTAAGGTCAGTGGACATTTGAGTTGTTTCCACCTTTTGACTATTTTGAATAATGCTGCTGTGAACATTGCTGTCCAGATGAGGCATTTAAGGAAAAAACCTTTTGACTCACATGGACCGACCAGGTGTTTTAGACAACTGTTCTGAGTCTTAAGGACTTTCTCTTTTTATATGCATTCAAACCAGAACTGTCTGTCTGTCCAGGGTGAGGTATGGGGGATTCTTGTCCCAGAGAAGAGGCTGGGCAGCTGGTGAACTGCATTCGGGAAGGTTCTTTCTGAGAGACTAGGGCACTGAGACACCCCAGGAAGCTGCCTCTGACAGAGGAGTTCGATGCTCAAGCTGTCGAGGAAACATGGAGTCAACGCTACTTGGGGAGCGGAGAGTGATTCTGACCGCGCTGGGAGTTTTGACTCCCTGTAGAGACAACCAGTTTTTCTTTTGTAACAACAAATACACATCTATCAACAAATGAACATAAAAATCAAGTGAATTGATAGGCTGATGAACAGGATAATCTGGTGAATATAACAGAAACATGGACATAGAGAGGGAATGGACTGACAATTCTTGGGGAGAAAAGGGTTGTGGGAAGTACAGCAAGAGATTGGACAAAAATCTTGCAACAATGGGAGAGGACAGTGGGGAGAGGGAGGTGAGGGTGGAGGGTGGGATAGGTACAGGGTGGAGGGGAGATATAGGGGGATAAGAAAGGGGAAACAATGTAATTAATAAACTGAACAATAAAGATAAAAAATAAAAATAAATAAAAATAAAATAAGAAAAAAGAAAGAAAGAAACGAACAATGAGTCAAAGATTTGCCCCCAAACTCATTTGCACTTCTACATCCACTCAAACTCCTAGCCCAGTGGTCGGCAAACTCATTAGTCAGCAGAGCCAAATATCAACAGTACTATTGAAATTTCTTTTGAGAGCCCAATTTTTTAAAAATATATATTTTATTGATTTTTTTTTACAGAGGAAGGGAGAGGGATAGAAAGTCAGAAACATTGATGAGAGAGAAACATGGATCAGCTGTCTCCTGTACACCTCCTACTGGGGATGTACCTGCAACCAAGGTACATACCCCTGACCAGAATCGAACCTAGGTCCCTTCGGTCCGTACGCCAACTCTCTATTCACTGAGCCAAACCGGTTTCGGCAAGAGAGCCAAATTTTTTAAACTTAAACTTCTAACGCCACTTCTTCAAAATAGACCTGCCCAGGCTGTGGTATTTTGTGGAAGAGCCACACTCAAGGGGCCAAAGAGCCGAATGTGGCTCGAGAGCCGCAGTTTGCTGACCACTGTCCTAGACACCCCCAGTGAACAGCAATGCCTGTTCTGTCATAGGAAGGCCCTTGGATGGGATGGAGTTAATACTCCAAAAAATGGCACTGATTTATATGCCACTCGCCAGCGTGAGGTGACCAGGAGGGACCGTTTTCAATGTAAATGAATGCTGCCTTCGCTGGATAACTTACTTCTTATCCTCACATTTGTAATCAACAGGGGACTCTCTGGCTGCATCTGAATTTTCCCATTTTTTTTTTCCAGCTAGGCCAGGAATCCTGATGCCAAAGTCCGGCCTGTTACGTGGATTTGTGAATGTCCAGAGAGTTCTGGGTCCATTAACCAACAGATAGATTACCCTGAGACACAGGGCCAACGTTTTTGTCTTCCCGAGATGGTCTCGCTCCAAGCCTAGCCACGCGATTTCAGGGAAAGTGTTGGTGTTTTCTTTAGACTCACAAATGGCATTCCTAAAGAGGAAGGCATTGCTCCTGGTTATTAATGCCAAACTTTAAAGCAACGTTAACTACATGTGCACTTTTCAAAACCCTGGATCCTGACCCAGCAAGGAGAGGGCGTTTTGGGATGTGTTCATTCTGGACCCCAGAGCGATGGTGCTGAACAGGAGGCATTACTCAGGCGGAGCGAGAAGGGGCTGCAGCACGTGGGGCAAGAACAAACCTGCGCATTAGCCAAAACCGGTTTGGCTCAGTGGATAGAGCGTCGACCTGTGGACTGATAAAGGACCCAGGTTCGATTTCCATCAAGGGCATGTACCTTGGCTGCGGGCACGTCCCCGGTGGGGGGTGTGCAGGAGGCCGCTGATCGATGTTTCTCTCTCATGGATGTTTCTGACTTTCCATCCCTCTCCCTTCCTCTCTGTGAAAAGGTAATAAAAAAATATATATATTTTTAAAAAGAAACCTGCCCATTAAATACGAGACAATAGCACCCCGGCCATGGCGGAGACTAGGCATCTGAGCATCACCCCTCATCTTACCACCTGGTGTTGCAACCGGCCCACATGAGGTCAAAACTTTCCCAGCTGATGCGATCATTTCAACCCCAGCCAATGCCCCACCCTCACTCTGCTCTATTACCCGCTTCACACTGTGTGCAACTGCTGATCCCAAACACCCACTGCTCGTTTTGTAATTAAGAACTGTCCTAATAGTGTCATCAACGCCCACCGGCACATGATGATCTATACTAATAAAAGAGAAATATGTAAATAGATGGTACCTCCACAACACCCACCAGCCAATCAGGAGGGAATATGCAAATTAGCAAGGCAAAGATGGTGGTGGCTCTGCCCCCCAGCTGCTGCAGGGGTGGGGGAGGGAGAGAACTCCAGGAGCAGCACTCCAGCCTAAGCAAAGTGAAGACTCAGGTTAGAGCAAAGCAAAGTCTGCAAACTCCAGCCGGAGTGAAGGCGGAAGGCAGCGGCCCGAGCAAAGGCCCAGGTCCCCGGTGCTGGAGGAAAACTGGTGCCGGCAGCCAGGCAAAGGAAGGCCTGTTGCATGAATCTTCCTGCACCGGGCCTCTAGTTAAATAATAAAAACAATGCCTACGTCATCTCGCAGTGCACACAGAGGTATCACTGGACCCGTCCCAATCAGTCTTTCATAGGATCCGTCAGCGGGAACATCTAACCAGTGTTCTCTAGGAAGTTTCTCCTCCTAGCCAGAGCTGAAGCTGAGCATGTTTCCACCCACCGTGACAGATTCATGGTTCCTCCCCCTTCCCCTTCCTTATCACTGCCTCCTGCTCACATCCCACATCCTTCCCTGTAAAGGAGAAAGCAGTCACCCTGCCCTTGCTCCTGAATCACAGCGTCCCCGCCATCGCCCGAGGCAGTGGAAAGGATAAAGAAGCAACAGTCCCTGGTCTCAGTGAGCCTTGCTACTTTGTGGTGGAGATTCAGAAATTCAGACACTGGGCTAACTCGCTCTTGTCCGTCTACAGCTTCCGTTAAGAGCTGCGCCCTGAGCCCTCCCCACAGCGTGGGGTCTGTGTGGAGCTAAAACCACAAGGACTTATGGAGAGAGGGAAGACCCGTCCTCTTAAAAAACAGTCACTTATGGTGGGTGAGCTGCTCTGTTCTTTGCTACATTTGTTCATTCATTCATTCAGTCATTCATTCAGTGCTCTGAACCCTACTTTCCAGGAATCCTGTGCGTCGCATGTTAAACTGCTTACAGCATGAAGTGGACCCTGTGGTGGTCACAGGGAGGTTTAAAAAAGCTGCATCGGCCCATCTCCCACCCCAAACTGGTGGTTAAACATCACCCAAAACCCGCTGCCCATCCTCATCAAATATTCCCTCTCTACTCTGGACCAGACACTTGTCGGTGCTGGGATGCAGCCCTGAATAACAGATTCTTTCTCTTGTTGTTAATCCTCCCCATGAGGAAATTCTTCCATTGCTTCTCAGAGAGAATAGAAGGGAGAGAGAAGGCGGGGAGAGATGAAAGAGACACATCAACTGGTTACCTCCCACATGCGTCCCACCGGGGCCAGGATCGGATCTATGACCCTTCCGTACACGGCCTGATGCTCTGACAAACCCAGGCCGGGACACAACAAAGGTTCTTCCATACCCGTGGGAAGGATAGAAAATAAACAAGTGAATTCATAATTTAAAAACAAACCTACAGAGTGCGGTCAGCAAGACCAAGGAACGAAATAAGTGCTGACTGAGAACAAAATAAAGGACAAGTCTCTCGAGAGAGAGAGACGGCAGGGGCCCAGCGGCAGTCTCGGAGTCAGACGGTTCCAGGTGCGATTCTGAACCCTATAGCAGGAGGCCCATGTCTGTGTACGGTAGACAGTAGATGGTTGGGGAGCACTGCTGAGAATTCCTAAGCATAAGGACGCTAGAACTCTTCCACAGGGTGTTACAGGCCAAGGACATTAGAAAGATACTCTATCCTTTCTCCTCCCAGTGAAACTCCAGAGGCCAACACAGAGCCGCCCCCACAGCAGGACACGGACGAGTTATTTTATTTTTTATAACGAAGGGGCTGATGCTTACCAGACACGATCACCCCGAATGGGTCACTGCTTCGGAAAAGGCAAAGCAAAATGTCCTCACTCGGGGCGGCCCGTCTGGGAGGAAGGACTCACGGCCGCAGTCCCTGCTGATCGGGGACCGGTCCCCGAGGCTGGGAAATCTCCGAAATGAGGTGCAGGGAGGCTGAAATGCTAAACGTGCGCCCAGGCCTGCGTTTATTCCCCACCCCCTCCTCCCTGCCATTCCTAATGTTAGATACGGATCATAAATAAATGTCTCGGCTTGCATTTCAATAAAATATATGCATGTATTCAGTCTTCCATCAAATGGTAGAATTTTAAATATTTTAAACACAGAAGGGGAAAAAAACCACATTGGGTTGGGGACCGGCGGATGCTTAGGGGTTTTTTTTTGTGTGTGTGTGTGTGTTTTTTTTTTTTTAAGGGACATTGCAAATAGTGCAGGACATCTAGGACAGCCATCAAGCCCAATTCCCCTCATAATTACTATTAAAAAAAAATGGGGGGACTATGGAGAGTTCTCCGAGAGTTTTTCACCTAAAGGAGACAACGGGAATGAGATGCAAATCAGGGCTCTTATCTAATGAATAATGCAAATGAATGTTCTGCATATATAGCAAGTCAGTCTGCAGGAATTCTCTCTGCCTCACCTCCCATTTCTCATGGGTTTAAGCACCCTGTGTCACAAGAAATTAGAGAAAGGAATTGCCAAGTAATGACAGAGGCCTGGTGCCCCAGGCCAGCACAGACAGCAGGGACAGTAAGATACAGGATGCAGCCCTGGCTCAGTGGCTAGAGCGTCGGCCTGCAGATCGTAGGGTCCGGGTTCGATTAGGGTTGAGGGCATGTACCTCGGTTGCGGGCTTCTCCACAGCCTGGGGCCTGGTCGGGACTTGTGCGGGAGGCAGCCAATGGATGTGTTTCTCTCACACGGATGTTTCTCTCCGTCTCTCCCTCTCCCTCTCTGGCTCTCTAGAATCAATGGGGAATATCCTGGGGTGAGGATTAAGGACAACAAAGGAGAGTTGGGACACAGGGAGGGAGGGCTCTAGCACAGATCCAGAGGCAGAGCAGCATGGATCAGACTGCCGGCCTCGGAGGGAAGGTAGGGGAGGGAGGGGGGAAGGAGGAGAGATCAACCAAAGGACTTGTCTGCATGAATATCAGCCTGACCAATGGACACAGACACCAGGGGGGTGAGGGCATGAGTGGGGGGAGGGCTGAGGGGGTTAATGGAGGGATAAGGACGCATATGTAATACCTTAATCAATAAAGAAATTTAAAAAAAAGTGATGCTGTGTTCTCTTCCCCTGGCTCATGAAGTTGTATGACACGGTAAACTGTGACTGTCTGTGTGGCTATTTCTTAAAGGAACCCTCAACAGTGCTTTTCCGGAAGGGTACTGGGAACCTTTACAAAGCCAAACCCCCTCCCAACCCCCCTTCCCCTCCCTCCCTCCCTGGAGAAGAAATAAATTTCCTAGAAGCATTTGTTTTTCTCTTTTTTCCCCCAATGGACCTTCCAGGGAGGGTTCTCAGCAGCCCCGGCCAAATCCACTTAACATTGCACTTGAGGCAGTGTCCTGGCTGCTCCCAAGCCACTCAGTCCCCGGGGGACCCTCTGAAAAGGGACCCTCCCTGACTCAGCACACAATCCGCTGATGGGAATGGTGGGGTGCGCACAGCTAGCTCTCCATCCGGGGCTGTTTCCCCGCGATGCGTTTTTACAGAGTTCCCTGCTATGGCCTCCCGTTTTCTAAGGGCATTTATTTTTCTTGGGTGAGGTAACTGGACCTGCCTCGTGGCTTCTGGCGAATCCCTTTCTCTGCTAATCTCAGAGGTTAGCCACCTTGGCGAGGGTCCCGCTGATCTCAGGCGCGGCGGCCTGTGGACTGAGGGTCCCGGGTTTGATTCCAATCAAGGGCACATGGCCTGGGTGCAGGCTCGGTGCCTTGCAGGGGGTGTGCAGGAGGCAGCCGATCAATGATTCTTTCTCTGCTGAAACCGGTGTGGCTCAGTAGATAGAGCGTCGGCCTGCGGACTGAAAAGTCCCAGGTTCGATTCCGGTCAAGGGCATGAACCTTGGTTGTGGGCACATCCCCATTTGGAGCTGTGCAAGAGGCAGCTGATCGATGTTTCTCTCTCATCGATGTTTCTAACTCTTTATCCCTCTCCCTTCCTCTCTGTAAAAAAAAAAAAAAAATCAATAAAATATAAAAAACGATTCTCTCTCATCACTAATGTTTTTACCTCTCTCTCCCTCTCACTTCCCCTCTGAAATCAATAAAAATATATTTAAAAATATTTAGGAGAGCTTCTAGCCATGAACAGCCCCTGAGCTCTTTGTTTCAAGCTATGCTTGGGGGACCTCAAAACATAGAAGGGGACCAAAGTGAAGCAACAATGCTTACATCCTGTTGATGGAATTGAAATACGTTGGAAATTCCATGCCCTAAAAAAAACAGGCCGGACCAACCACACAATACAATGGCCACGTGTGTCTATTGTGATACGAGGCAAGCACTGAGTTTTAGTTTTGTGGGTTTTCCTCAAAGTTTGAGTTTTGGAGAAAAATACCCAGGCAACAAAGCTGGCTAAGAATTGCTATGCTAGCCGAGACCGGTTTGGCTCAGTGGATAGATCATCAGACTGCGGACTGAAGGGTCCCAGGTTCGATTCCGGTCAAGGGCATGTACCTTGGCTGTGGTCACATCCCCAGTAGGGGGCGTGCAAGAGGCAGCTGATCGATGTCTCTCTCTCATCGATGTTCCTGACTTTCTATCCCTCTCCCTTCTGCTCTGTAAAAAAATCAACAAAATATATTTTAAAAGAGAAAGAAAGAATTGCTATGCTAAACACACAAAATAGGACTGTGAGTTTTTAAATAACATTAAGAAATACAGGACCCCAGTCAGTATGGCTCAGTGGTAGAGTACTCACGCATGAATCAAGAGGTCACGGTTTGATTCTCAGTCAGAGCACAGGTCTGGGTTGTGGGCTTGATCCCCAGTAGGGGGCGTGTAGGAGGTAGTCAGCCTGAAGAGTCCCAGGTTCGATTCCGGTCAAGGGCGTGTACCTTGGTTGTGGGCACACCCCCAGGAGTGGGTATGCAGGAGGCAGCTGATCAATAATTCTCTCTCATCATTGATGTTTCTCTCTCCCTCTCCCTTCCTCTCTGAAATCAATAAAAATATATTTTTAAAAAAGAAATAAAGAAAATGACTGCAGGGATTTTGTAATAACTATTTGAAAGCTCCGAGAACGTTTGTGTTGACACCCAGGGGCCATTGGGCAACATCTGGGGTGTTTCTGTTGGTCACATCTGTTCGATAGTGGTTGCTACCAGGACCTGGTGGGGAGAGGCCAGGGAGGCTGCTCAGCACGCCACAGCTCACGGGCCAGCTGCTGACAAGGAATCACCTGCATCCCACCACATGCATCATGCCGAAGCTGAAAACCCCGCTTCAGACCTTGTACATCTGCTCAAATGCCAGGTGAACAGCAAGCATCCAACTGGACCAGCGGCAAGAAGGACCGAAGGAAAGAACGAGTGAGTGATGGTGGCTGTTTTGGAAAACCTGGACGGGGCCAATGAGAAGGAGAAACCTCTGCACACGGAGATGGTGAAAGATTAGATTCTGCCTCTCCCTTTCAGTCAACTCCCTAATGGGGCGCAGCACCGGATCTCTCCCGAGAATCTCCACTTCACTGCCGTTCAGACGCGAACCCCATGGCATCCTCGCGCCTCACGGTAAGAGCCTGGGCGAATGGGCAAACGCTCTTAATGGTTCCGCTGCCATTGCAAACTGCCGAACAAACGAGTACAGGCAATCCCTGGATTTCTCAGCTGAGGATCAATACAGCTGAGTTATTTATAAGGGTTAATTCAGTGAAATGCTTTCAGTGAAACGCTTTCTTAAGAAAGCATCTGCTTTCCATGTCTATGAAATGGCACAGCGACTTCCAGGTTAGGGTGTGAAACAAACTGCGTAGATGGCACGCACTTTCCCAATAGCCCCCTCCTCCAGTGAACTGCCGACTGCAGTGGGACTGGGAGAAAAAGGCTGTCCTGTCCTCTTAACTTTCCCTAACGCCAGCTCCCCTACCACAGCGCTCCTCTGTGGGCCATCAACTTCCCTGCAGCTTTCCTACCTGAAAGAAAGTTCCTGGCTGAAACCGGTTTGGCTCAGTGGATAGAGGAGCATCGACCTTCAGACTGAAGGGTCCCAGGTTCAATTCCGGTCAAGGACATGTACCTTGGCTGCGGGCACATCCCCAGTAGGAGGTGTGCAGGAGGCAGCTGATGGATGTTTCTCTTTCACTGATGTTTCTGACTTTATCCCTCTCCTTTCCTCTCTGTAAAAAAATCAATTATATATATATATATATATATATATATATATATATATGAAGTTCCTGGAGGGGAGGGATCTTGTTTTACTCAGCTCCCTTTCCCTCGAAGTGCCCCGCCTTGCAAAGAGTGGGCCCTTCACAGGTAGCTATTGATTTGCACTGAATTGCTGAGTTCCATTCCAACCTGCCCCCAGCAAGAGTCTGTGCTTATCAACACCAACATTACTTATGCTCCTGGGCAGACAGAACCAGCGGACGGACAGGGTTACGGAGCTGCACCAACACAGCCTCAGCGCTACCTGTGGCCCTCCCGGGGCAGCCGGAAATGCCTTTGGAGTTTGCATGGCAACTGAAGGATGGTGCCCGGAGCTGCTGTGATTGATCTCGTTTCCGCAGATTTCCTCATTGTCCCCAAACGCCCCACTATTATTAGAGCCCGGCTTTTTGTTTCAAATTGTGTAATAGCTTTTCACAGAAGACATCTGTCTTATAACTTGCCTTTCTTAGGGAAAAAAACAAAACAAAACACACACACAACAAAACCAAGCAGGAAGCAAAGGGGAAAACAATACCTCCGTGACATTAATTATCCCAGCGTGCTTTTCAGAGCTCCAAAAGGGGGACTGTGAGCGCTGATTGCCACTGAAATGACACCTGAAGGATGCATGGCAGCCCCGAAAACCCCGCTCCATGTTCTCAGGGCTCTGAGAAATCTGCTCACATCCTGATGCCTACCTGGGGGGACAATCAATTTCCCGATGAAGTTGCCCAGGGCGATGGCCGGCTGTGTGCAGCTGCCGGCTCCCCGAGCAGCCAGGTTGCTGCATTTAAAAGTCTCTTGCTTGCCGAAACTGGTTTGGCTCAGTGGATAGAGCATCAGCCTGCGGACTGAAAGGTCCCAGGTTCGATTCCGGTCAAGGGCATGTACCTTGGTTGTGGGCAAATCCCCAGCAGGGGTTGTGCAAGAGGCAGCTGATCGATGTTTCTCTCTCATCGATGTTTCTGACTTTCTATCCCTCTCCCTTCCTCTCTGTGAAAAATCAATAAAATATATTAAAAAAAAATAAAAGTCTCTTGCTTTCCAGCACCAAACCAGAGCAGGATATAACCTACCAGCCTGATCTTCAAATCCAGGGGAGATTTGTAAAGAAACCTCCCATTCCTGCTGCATTCTTGTTGCCAAGCATTCATCCTAAGCCACTGCCTCTTCTTGAGTTTGGGGTTTGGATGAGGCACCCGCAGAAAACCGCTGGGCCTGGCCAGTGTGACTCAGTGGTTGAGTGTGAACCAGGAAATCACGGTTCGATTCCCGATTGTGGGCACATACCTGGGTTGTGGGCTCCATCCACAGTGGGGGGCATGCAGGAGGCAGGCAGTCAATGATTCTCTCTCATCATTGATGTTTCTCTCTCTCCCCTCAGGGGAGCACCCTGGAGAGTCATACACATCAGCCTGAATGGGACCGGGGGTGGTCAGGGAAGCTTTATCCATAAAAAAGGCTTATGGTTTCTACAGAAGAACAGAAGACCTTCTCAAAATGGTTAGAGAAGAAGGAGGGAGATGGAACCAAAGAATGAAGAAAGTGAGCAAGAGGATGACAGAGTCCAGAGCCCATGAGATGTGGTTCGGGACAGCCAGGACGACCTGAGCCCGGTGGGGACACTTGTGTCTGACCACCGCCAAGCCACCGGGACCACAGACCACAGGAGAACCCAGTGTCTCTGAGGCAGCCAGAGACGTTGAGGGCAGAAACTCCTTAATCCCAGATTTTAAAAATCCTTCCAGAGTCGCCGCCCATGGCTTGGATGGGGGAAGACACCAGGGGGAGGGCCGGGCTTTGCCGGGAGATCGAAAGCAGCTAAGCCTCGAGGTCGGAGCTTGTGGGGATGCAGAGAGGACGTGAGGAAGGGACACACACACAATACGAAAAAAATAAAAAGTAAAAAGCATCAATAACTCAGCCTTTCATATTTTTAAATATTAAAAAGGGCACAGAGTTGGGTATTGACTTGAAATAGAGAAAATGTCATGCAAAAAAAAATGTATCAGGTTTAGAACTGACAAAATAAGGCCGTGGGCCTGTTTCCACGATGTAGTAAGGGTTAGATTCCAACACAGCGAAAATGTGTCTTATTAAAACGGGGTCGGGACACGGATATTTGTACAGTGTGACAAGTACTAAGGGTCCCACTGTTAATCTCCTATTGTTAATAAGGAATTCAAAAAATAGAAAAGGGAATTACGGGCCTACACATAATCTTTAATGTGGGAAATGGTTTGCCTGAATTGGATGTGGGGGTCAGCAATGATAACTTGATCAATTATAATGAGTTCTCTAAACCGGACCTATCTAATAGTTGCTTTTAACACAAAACATAAATGATACCAAATGCCACATCCAATTAATTCACTTGCCACTGGTTTTGATTATCAGCATCAATAATTATGTTCAGTGTGCATCTGGCCATTAACCTTAATGATACTATAGCTGCCATTTAAATAATTACTTTTTCGGTAGTATCATCAGTAATAATAATTCTTGCTTGTAATTAGTTGATTTGTCATTCATTAAGACTGCTAATTACAATTATCCTATGAAATCATCACCCACCAGCGGACCACAAAGATAAATAAAATATTGCCTGGGTACCCACACTTGTCAACCACTTTAATTTTGAAGTATGACATAAGACATGGCCCAAGAAAAACAGAAATAATTTATTCGTCTTCCTTAAGCTCCAGCGCACTTTCAGTTTCACTCTCCCAGGGTCTGAAACTAAACCTTTGCATAAGAAACCTAAATAGCTAGTCCATTCTGAAGATGGTTTCCTTACCGACTTTCCCAAAGAACAGATACGATGGGTGCATCAACTCGCGTGGCTACAGCCATTCCATACTCAAACATAAATCTAGGTATTGCTGTGTAGGTATTTTACAGATGTGATTAAAGTCCATAATCAGTTGATTCTCCTGGGTAACCTAGATGGGCCTGACTTAATCAGGGGAAAGATCTCAAGAGCAGAGCTAAGGCTCCCCTAAAGAAGAAGCTCTGTGGACAGCGGTTTGAGACCATGCCGGGGGGGTGCAGTCTGCCCTTTCTGACAGTCCCTCCTTACCATTTGGGACCTGCCTAGCCACACCCCATAATCCCAGAAGCCACTCCCATGACATACATCTCTTCATAGACATCTCCTGCTATTTCTGCTTCTCTGGTAGGACCAGACATGATACAGCAGGCTGCAAGGTGGCTTGGGGGCTGTATCAGAGACAACAGAACATAGGGAGGTGTGCCTTGTCCTGATATAGGTACCTCACCATTTAAAGTGGCATCATCAGATAGCCATTCACTTCTTTGTGAGATGCTATAAAAACGCTGGTATCTATAGGAGAGATCCCAGCATAGACGGTTCCTAGCAAGGCCTTCACCATTAGAGGTCCCCTACTCCTGCTGGAGCCCCTGAGCGGGTGGGAGCTGGAAGGAGAGCTGGAAGACTGGGGATGAGTCAGCAGCAGATGGAAGGGTTACTGCCTCACAGCTTGGCAAGGGCCAGTCGGGCAGAACTAGCACTTTCCATCTGGATTCCTGCTCAGTTAGGAGCGTGTCTTCTTGCTGGGGATGAACAGCCACAGGGGGTCCTTAGCTGAAGGACAGTTCACACCATGTATCCAGCGGCTCTGAATAGGCCTCAGCTGGTTTGGCTCAGTGGAAAGTGTCGGCCTGGACCCTGAAGGGTCCTGGGTTCCATTCCAGTCCAAGGCGTGTACTCAGTCACAGGCTCCATGGCAACCGATTGATGTGTCTCTCACATCAATGTTTCTCTGTCTCTCCCTCTCCCTCCCACTCTCTCTAAAAGTCAATGGGGAAATGTCCTCAGGGGAGGATTAACACACACAAAGAAAGAAGTTCTGAAATAATTTCTTGCTGCTTTTAAAAAAAACACATTCTTGCCACTCCTTAGGAAATCTATACACTCGAGAAAACAGAGTTTAAGAGAGTGATTGCAGGGCTTGATGGGGATGGGTAGAGGTGGGAGGGGGTGTAGAGGGGCTAAATGGTGATAGGAAAAATAAAATTAACTTTAAAACAAATAAGCAAACAAAAAGAAAACAGAGTTTGAATCATAGACTGCAGAGTCCAGCGATTCATGTGTAGGGTAGGGTAACTGTTGGAAATGGCTAGTTTTATTGTCATGATACCAATAAATGCAGGTATAGCTTGGGTAGAAAAAGTAGGTTAGCCAGCCTTTAGAGAACTTAGTGATGGTTTTGGCAAATTTCACTGTCAAAAATATGGTGCATATCTGAAATGGGTCAATTTGATCCATTTTTTTAGAATGTCACGCGATCACAGAAAATATCCAGTAACTGCACAATATTGCTGTAGATTTTGCTGCTGGTGGCTTCTCTAAGTCAGCCTTCTATGGTCTAGAGCAGGGGTGGGGAACATCTGGCCCCAAGGCCATATAAGTCCTCTGAAATCATTATGTCAGGCCCTGTCCAGACATTAGGGGTGAGTTCATTAAATGTTTGACCAACTAGAACAGGCCAATTTTTAAGTGGATCATGTTGTATGGCCCGGGAATGAGGTTCTAAATATCCACGTGGCCCTTGGCAGAAGGAAGGTTCCCCACCCCTGCTCTAGAGACAGACAGACCCATTCTGACATTGGAGGACTCAGCCAAATAGCAGAGAGATAAAAGACATTGCCATGGACATGAAAACAAAGTTTTTGTGTTCGTCCTGGATGCGATTCAAAAGACAATTACTTTAAAATAGATTTACTACTGGGCTTATTTTGTTGACCTTCGCAAATGTCACCCCAAAGTCATTCCACTCCTCCAGGGAGCAGAGATGCCCATGAACTGGCAAACACCAGAAGCATGCTGTCAAGTGAAAGATATTGCACATTTCTACTGAGACAGAGAAAAAAAATCTCCCGAATATTAAAAAAGAAAAATAAGATCTGCATCTGAGCAAGACTCTCCTGGACAAGGTGGCTCATGTCACAGATTAGTAACTACTCGACCATAAACATCCAGGTATAGCTTCTGGGAGTGACTGCTGTTAGTGGATCTCTTGACATTATTCTGAAATGGGAATGAGAACACGAACCAGGACTTTCTAGGATCCTCGCGGCCGCCCCTTATAGACAAGCAGGAAGGCAAAGGCAGAGGAAGCACCCCTGTGAGGACTGCCTTGCCCATTCTGGACCGCAGCTCCATGAATGACCTCCCAGTTTCATGGTGCAACTCCCATTAGTTATGCTCAGAAATTGCAGGCCGTTTTTCTTCCGAAGATCTCCCAAGTTCTTTTCTGCTCTCAACTTGTCAATAGCTCGAAGCCTCTGACCCTCAGAGCCCCGAGGAGTCTGTGCCGGCGTCATTTCTGTGGAAACCTCTCATCGCTTTGTGACAACCCAAGCTAAGGGGTCAATAATGTTCTTAACTAATGGAAGAGATACCAGTACACATGGAAAGAAAAGAAGGTGCTCTCTGTAAACTCAAGGGTGACATACCTACATTCTTCTTAAATTGACTCCAGTTTTTATTCAAACATCGAATTAATACGTAATGCACTTAAGACAGTGCCTGGTACAATAGCTACACTAATAAATAAGGCATATGCAAATTGACCATACATCTGTGACACCCGCCAGCCAATCAGGAATGTGTATGCAAATTAACCCAACAAAGATGGTGGGTTAATTTGCATACACAGGCATGGAGCCATGGGACCCCTGCTATGAGGGCAAGGGCAGGAGCAGAGGGAGCTACAGGAGTAGTGCTCTGGCCAGAGCAAAGAAGACTGAGGGCTCTGGCTGGAACAAACACTGAAGGCCTGGGTCCCAGGTGCTAGAGGAAAACCAGTGCCTGTAGCCAGGGGAAGAACGACCTATTGCATGAATCTTTGTGCAACGGGCCTCTAGTACTCAATAAAAGTCCATTATTGTAAGTTGACAAATAGGCAATCATCTAGCACCTACCATTTCTTAGTTGTTGTGAATTAGAGCCAGACATCTCACCTTTTCAAATCTCAGCTGCCTGGTTTATAAAATGGGGCTTTTCCACCTACTTATTGGAATTGACATGACTCAAAATGCATGAAACCATTTTTAAGTTATTTTTATACAAACGTCAGTTTTTAGTATGACAGACCTGGGACTTGAACTCTGGACATTCGGGGAATACAGAGAAGAGTGAATTATATACATTTATGTAGCCCCACAATTTCATAAGCTGGGGATCTGAGATGTGACCCCAGCGCTCTGCCATTGGCGGGCAGACTTTTTAGAATGAAGTTCTTCTCAGGGCTCATGCATAAATTCATGCCAGTCCAAGAATGGCTGCAGGCTCATGAGGATTTGCTCTGGAACACTGAGCGTGAATAAAATAAAGAGGCACTGAAGCAGTTCTCCAAATGTTTCTTTGTGGGAAACAATGGCAGAAACAGTAGCCCAGCATGCCAGTGAAAACATAGTCTTGAGTCAGCATTTTAGGAAAACTGAGGGTCGGACTAGGGCAGTGGTCAGCAAACTCATTAGTCAACAGAGCCAAATATCAACAGGACGACTGAAATTTCTTTTGAGAGCCAAATTTTTAAAACTTAAACCTCTTCTAACACCAATTCTTCAAAATAGACTCACCCAGGCCGTGGTATTTTGTGGAAGAGCCACACTCAAGGGGCCAAAGAGCCGCATGTGGCTCGCGAGCCACGGTTTGCCGACCGCTGGACTGGGGTGATGGAGACCCTCTGAGTATCAGAGCTCAGGAACCTATAGCAGGTTAGTTGTTGGTTTTACGCTCTGTGTCCCCCAGGTCTATCTGACTGTGGCCATCTCTGAGTAAAGATGCTTGAGCACATGATGCTGATGGGCGTAGACTCGATTCCACATTCACCCACCTGCTGTAGAGCACACCTCAGCCGTGCAATGCTCATCCCCCTGCCAAAGCTCCTGGCGGGCAGGGGCTGGTCAAACCAAGGACCTGGTAGGTCTGGAGTGACTTCTTTCTTGTTCTGAACTTTAAATGTTTCCAAGTTCGTTATTTCAATCTTCACAAAAACCACACAAGAGACATTGGGACACAGGAGGCTGCAATAGGGAACTTGTCCACGTTACTTGGTGAGGAGTCAATACGTGTTTACTGAACTGAATGTCTACGTCACCTGTTAAGGACCCATGGCCTGTGGTCACCAAGCTTGCAAGTAAATAAGTAATGAGAAGCATAGTGCCTTCACAGAGCCCTTCCCCACCCATGCAGAACTCCACCTTTTCTAAAGGCCCTTCACCCACAGCTTATGCTTAATGATGGATGGATCAGTGATGGGAGACTATGCTCCTATAAGAAGTGACGTTGGGAGACACACAGAGACAGCTGAGCAGCATTCCTATTAACCCACGAGGGCCCAGTCTGAACACTGATAACCACTGAGCTGGATCCTCCAAAGGGAATTCTTTTCAAAGGAAAGAGAAAGACCAGGCTTCGCTTGGTCCCTTAAGCTGGGATATCCTTGTCCTTCTTCCCACGTCTGGGAGCAGTTCACTCTTCTCCCAGAGCTCAGCTCACAGGCCACTCCTGGTGGCACGACCACCGCGCGGTCCTCTGAGTTTGCAACGACTCCTTCTTCTCTGCACCCCATCTCTGCCTATGGAGTGCCGGCAGCAAGCTAGTTTCCTCTTCTTGCGCACAGTCCAGCGCAAGGGGTGATTCGTTGGCCCTTTTTCAGGAGGGTAGAAAGAGGTAGACGCCTTATTGCTGCCACTCCTGAAACAGATCTAACTTGCCCCAAAGGAACAAGCCAGTGTACACAACGGGGACTGCTCCCCCCGCCCCGCCGGCCTGAATGGCGAGGCCCTGGCTGTGGTTCTCGCCGGGGAGAGAACCCACTCCTCACGGTCTGAAGTCATCACAGCTCGCAGCCCCCTCCGTTCCCGGCACAGGGACCAGACAGCCCCGTGATGGATGAGGCACGTCTCTGTGTCACCTTGCAAAGTCAGCAAGGAGACTCCAGCTTACGAGCGCTGTGGGGACGACTGTCACCGTCCGGGAATGAAGATAGGGATGGGGGGGGGGGGGGAGGAGGCATTACATACAACTAGACACTACAGATATTTTTGAAAGCCTGGACTTTTGTGTAAGTTGTGCAGATCAAAGCATCTCTTTTGGTTCAGGCGGCGGATGATGCAAGATGCCACTCTTAAAATTCCCCGTCTTCCGTACAAAGGGCTGGTCGAAGAAGTTGGCTTCCGTTTTTGCTCAGGATTTGTCTCTCCATCGTCCATGTTTCTTCCTATGGACTCACCACGTTGAGCTTTTATTAGCGATGCTCAAATAACTCCCACGTGATTTACTATCAAATACTAATTAGAGCAAAGATGGGTGAGCTTTAATTAAAGAAGGAGTTACGAAGAATTCCTCGATTTCTCATCTTGAGCAACTCAGTAACTAGAAACGAATGTTTACAGAAATGGAAGAGACTAAGAGTTGAGGCAAAGAAATGAAGCATTTCTCCTAATAAACATGTGAAGTTCCCAGGTTTGACTCCGGTCAAGGGCATGTGCCTTGGTTGCGGGCACATCCCCAGTAGGGGGTGTGAGGAGGTGGCTGATGGATGTTTCTAACTTTCTATCCCTCTCCCTTCCTCTCTCTAAAAAAAAAATCAACAAAAAATATATTTTAAAAAAAATGTCCACTGGACATCCTGAGGGAGATAGCAGGGAGGCAGGGGGCACTGTGGCTCACACTGGTGATTGATACGGTAACATTACAAAAATCTAAAGGACTCCACTAATGACATTTCCAAGCACCCCCTCCTCCCCAGAACATAATTTTTCTTTCTAACTGGCCCACAGCCGCTGACTTCCTGTCCTGGCTTGCGCTGGTGAACGCAATAGGCATTCGGGCCTCTGTGATTCCTCACAGCTTATTTCCATTTCCATTTATATGAGCACGTCCATGGCAGCGAAAGCGGGAGGGGAAACAAACGCTGTTGATTGGCTCCCTTCCCGCTGAATGAAGATTCCTCGCATAACGTGGATTCCCAACATCCCCGGCTCTCTGTTTACAGAGCCCCATTTCCCAGAGTTATTTCAGATAAAAGGCTTTTTTTAAATAACAAAATCGCAGGATGGCAGCTCCGAGTCCAAATCATAACTGTGATTTTTTTTTTAAAAAAAGGTTTTCTTTATCCCACATGCAACAAATTGGATTAGGGGAGAGTTTTACCGCACAGGGACACGCGTGTCAGACGGGTGTCCAGCCCGTTCCCCCTAGTTAGTGGGAAAAGTTACTTCATCTCATGCCTCCATTGCTTCGCCCTTTAGAAAATAGGATAATGATGGGATCGAGGATTAGATCAACCAACAAAGGCCGAGCGTTTAGTGCAGTGCATGGCACCATGGAAGGTCTTGAGGAATATCAGCTGCAAATACGCTTTGTAAAAAAAAAAATGCAGCCTGCCCTTGCTGGTTTGGCTGAGTGGACAGAGCATCGGCCTGTGGCCTGAAGGGTCCCAGGTTTGACTCCAGTCAAGGGCACATGCCCGGGTTATGGGCTTAATCCCCAGTAGGAGGCGAGAAGGAGGCAGCCAATCAACAATGCTCTCTCATCATTGACATTTCTATCTCTCTCTCCCTCTCCTTCCTCTCTGAAATCAATTAAAAAAATTTTTTTAACAAGCACAGGCCAAGTTCAATTCAACAACAGGTGGTGAGGTCTACTGCCGCATGCTCCGCACAACTGAGGCAGCCACCCCCGTGGCGGGGATGAAGAGCACGACCCTGCCCCGCACAGAGAGGGCCTCGCTGAGACGCTGCAGGTGCCGCTACCATCTCCAGCGGGTGCGCTGGCCACCAGCTCGGTTTCTACATCGTGTGCGCACCCCCTCTTCTGCCACCTGTGCTGACCACACGCCTGGGCCTGTCCTCTCCCTGGAGAGAGCTGCTTGGGAGCGAATTGGATTGCCTCAGTTTACCACTCCCAAGAAGGAAAGGGAACGACAGGAACGAAACAAGAAGTTCGCGGCGAGGGTGAGAAATCGCCGTTCAGACGTGGCCTGATGACCGCTGGGCCTCTCGGCTACACCCATCCCTGGGACCAGCGGGCTGTGTCTTCATCCTGAAGCTGCATCCAGCTCAATCCTCCATCTCATGTTTGGACATCAGTAGTCAAGGGAGGCCAAAGGGTGGAAGCCGAATCTGGTGTCTTCCTCGGCTCCCATCGTTCATGTTCGCAGGATGGACACCGTGAATGTCTTCCCTCCCAGAAAGATGAGGAAAAAACGTACAAGCTGCCAACCTCCTAAGCCTTGTCTGTTGGGGGCGACCTCAGTGGACAAAGTCCTGAGAGAGCCGGTTTCACAAAGTGGCCTGTCTACCCCCCAAGAGCACAGTGACTTCTAAACACAATAGTTTAGTGCACATGCATTCTGCCCTCCCCCCCCAAGAGCACGGTGACCCTTAAGTACAACCTTTTGGTAAACATGTTGCCCTTGAGCGAGTAGCCGAGCACAGGGAGAGAGCTAGGGGTTCGAGTGGCGCCAAGCCAGGATAAGGAGTTTTGTGTGAAGGTTAATGCTGGTCAAATTATGGGAATGATGAATGTGTTATCTAGCCAGCACTGCTTAAAAGCTTGGAGGAAAATAAACGTGGGGCCCCAGTCTGAAAGAGGGCTTGCGGACCCCCCAATCCTGTTCTTTTTTTCTTTGTCTGTCTTTTCCAATCCTCACCCCCCCCCCCCCCCCCCCTTTCAGGTGCTGTACGACTGATGCCGGCTGGCTCCGGCACTGTTCCATGATCATGCGTGTGAAACAACCTTCTTCATGTTCTCCTCTGGCGAGGAAAGGAATTCTGAAAACTAAACATGGTGCATGAACACTAGCCTGCCCCCTGGGCTGGAGAATTAAAGCTGATGCAGGCAAACGCTGCACCTGCTGCTGTCTACATGTTACACACTGTTAAAAAAAAATGCCATTTTTCACATACACAGGGTCAAAAACCATATATAGTCTGACATGGTTTTCAGCGTGCCACCGCTTCCAAAGACTGATTCTAAAACACGTCACCTGTATATCGCCCACCACCCAAAGTCAGGTCTTCTGTCACCGTATGTTTGAAACTCTTTACCCTTTCCTACCCTCCACCACCTTCCCTCGGAGAGCCATCGTACTGTTGTCTGTGTCCATGAGGACTGGTTTCTTGTTTGTAACTTTTAGGTTAACAGCCCACATCTGAGTGAAATCATACGGTTCTTGACTTTTTCCTGTCTGACTTATTTTGCTTAGCGTGATAGCCTCAAGGGCCAGCCGTGTTGTTTGCAGATGGATACATATTTTTAAAGCCTTCCATGATCAATGGGGGAAATCCTCCTCTCTGCTCTCAGCGTCAGAGCTCCGCGTCCTTGCCTCTCCCAGCCGTCTCTGGAGAACATCATTCCAAGCTGCCCCTGTTTCTAGCCGCCCCTTCATTGACAGAGGAGACTGACACGCTGAGATCCCTGATCACGGTTCTCAGGAAGGGGAAAAACGTTCTGGGAAATCAATACTGTGTTCAACCACTTGCTCCATTAAAAACATATTCCTCTTTATTTGTTGCCTGGGGCTGTGACACATGCTCAGAGGTAGAAGAGCAAGGTAAGGTTTGGTCTCGGTTGTGTTCTCCGCATCAGAGACCTACATAACAGTGTGTCTCTGAGACAGAAGGTTGGGGTAAAAAGAGCAAGTTACACACTGATGCATACGGTAGGCTTTGTCACATATCATCTCACTTAAAGAGCAGTGATCTAGTTAAAGAGTCAGGACATAGAAAACACATGACACGGTGTGTATGTGGGTGTGTAAATCGATAAAGTGTACTGAAGTGCTAATGGCAGAATGCAATGGAGTCCATAGGCAGAGTACATAGAAATGATAAATATGCAATATCTATTTCTGTCTATCATCTATCTATCTTCTATCTATCTATCTATCTATCTATCTATCTATCATCTATCTACTTATCATCTGTCTATCTATCTATCTACATATATGCATAGACAAAGGGAGAAACTAACAGGTCAGGAGAATATGAACTGAAACTGGCAGAAAGTATATAGAAAAGTCAACTAGAATTAGGTCTTTTAAAAAATATTCTTATTGATTGGGGAGAGGGAGAGAGAGAGAGAGAGAAACATCAATGATGAGAGAGAATCATTGATCGGGTGCCTCCTGCACACCCTCTATTGGGGATAGCGCTGCAACCGAGACATGTGCCCTTGAGGGGAACCAAACCCAGAAACCTTCAGTCCTCAGGCCGAGGCTCCATCCACTGAGCCAAACCCACTAGGGCAAGAACTAGATCCTGACGGGAGGTGGGGTTGGGATAAATGGAGAACAGCAGAGAATTCCAAGCAAGAAAAATAAATTCTGCTTGTCCAGGTAGGAAAAACACATGAGATGAGAGGATGACCCTAGTCCTCAAAGTCAAAGGATCAAGATACACCTCGATCCTCCGCAGAGTTCCAAAGCAACGCAGAGCGAGCCCGGCCCCTCCAAAGAGAATATGCTGAGGGGCCCCCAAAGAGTCCAGACAGACCATGGTGCTTTTAGGACACGTCTTCACACCCTACCCAGGTGATGGTCCTCCAGACGGACAGGGCAAGGTGACCTGTGGGACTGAGGAGTAAGTCAGGGTGCTCTACTGCGAGGCAGTCGGTATTTTCAAGTCTGTCGTGTTTCACCTTTAAACATCTTGCACCTGTGCATTCAGTTAAGCGCTTCCCCTAATCCTAGTGTGAACCTGGAGTTCCAGGTAGATGAGCCATGGTTTATCTATGTACTCAGCATACTCCAGCATGTCCTACATTAAGAAAAAAAATATATAGCTCTGACCGGTTTGGCTCAGTGGATAGAGCATCGGCCTGCAGACTGAAGGGTCTCAGGTTCGATTCTAGTCAAGGGCATATACCTTGGTTGCGGGCATATCCCTAGTAGGGGGTGTGCAGAAGGCAGCTCATAGATGTCTCTCTCTCATCAATGTTTCTAACTCAGCTATCCTTCTCCCTTCCTCTCTGTAAAAAATCAATAAAATATTATATATATATATATAAAATATAAAATCAGATTCTATAATTTTTTTCTCCTCTTTGATCCTGCCAGATATAAGAAGTCATTCTACCATTAAACAGGCCACTTCGCTGTCATTTAAATGCTGTGTCCTGCCTACCCTGCTTTGTTTTGTTTTGTTTGTTTTGTTTTTGTCTTTTTCAGACACTGTTTAACATAAGACACTTGACTATCAGAGAGTAGTTCCCCAGTGGCCCTTTGTCATGCAGCAAAAATAATGTTCCGCCTGTGGATTCTGAGTGCGGTCTTCCTTCTCCTCCATCCTCCAATACACACTGTTTGGTATTCACTTTGCTTCAGACCCTCCTCTGCTTCCTTTGACCTCATTGGCCTGGGATTCTCACCACCGCCGCCAGGTTTTGCATGTGCTGAGTGCTCTGTTCACTTCCCTGTGCTCGGAGTTGTCTGGAAAAGTATCTGTGAGGCGTGAGCCCAACAGACAGAGACAAGGGCACTGTGCGCCTCGAGGACACTGTCTGGGAACAAGGGATGGCATGGGTTGGATCCAGGTTTTGTTAGCAGAGCCATAATCTTTTTTTTTTTTATGAATAGTTTATTGTTGTTTGTTTGTTTGTTTTTTGTTTTGTTTTAGAGAGAGAGAAGAAGGGAGAAGAGAGAACTATCCATGGACAGCACACATACACACACACACACACACACACTCATACACACACATACACACACACATACACTCACACACACACACTCATACACACACATGCATACACATACACACACACGCATACACACACATACACATACACACGCACACACATACACACATACACATACACACGCATACACACACTCATACACACACATACACACACTCATACACACACATACACTCACACACACATACTCATACAACATACACGCATACACACATAAACATACACACACACACTCATACACACACATACACACACACTCATACACACACATACACACTCACACACACACTCATACACACACACACACATACACACACATACACACATACACACACATACACACACACACACACACACACACACACACACTGGGGTGATCAAGCCGACAACCCAAGCATGTGCTCTGACCAGGAATCAAACCAGCAATCTCTTGGTGCATGAGGTAATGCTCAACCAACTAAGCCACACCAGCCAGGGCATCAAGCCATAATCTTTATCAGCTCCCCCAAGGCCTTTCCCAGAAACCACACACTGTTATGCCAACGCAGCTTCAAGCCAAATCCACTGGTTCCCTTCCAGTCACCTCCCCAGGCCTAAGTCCCCCGGCTATGCCACAGACCCCGATGGGGAGTAATGGGAAGAAAAGTTGCCCTTAACCAGAGTGAAAGATCGGGGAGGGTCCTTTCTACTTGACTCAATAGAGACTAAGGTGCTATATGGCAGGCTCCTCACCAAGGAAATGCTTCAGATAGCGATCAATCAGAAAGATTGATCTCCACGGAACTTAATTCGCCGCAGACACGAATTAAACTTTCCCAAGAAAAAAGTCTAAATAATGAACTAATAACAATGGAGTGTTAATAATGAAGGAACTGGAGGTTCTTTTTTTTTTTAAATTCCATTCTGGCATAATTAAGGGATAAATCAGCTTGGATGAAATATGTCGCTGTTATTAAAACTTCATTCATTTATTGAATTCTGTTTCATGCGGTCGGAGTGCATTTTTAAGATTATTCGATTATTACATAAGTCAATGTCATTTCCCCGTTTTGGGAAAATTGATATTAATGCCTTGTCATTGAAAATGTAACTGAGTTTATCAAATTAACTTCTCCAAGGCCACCTGATAGCCACCAGCTGGCTTTCCTGAGCTGATGTCAAGCCATAAATGTAAGTTACGGAGACCCCTGAGACACCCCGTCCCCACTCCCTCATCCCACCGGGCTCCTTCAGAATCATAAAACCCGAAGGCTTGCCACCACTTCCATAAATCCCATTTAAACGTAATGAAATACGCTCTGTTCACAATGCTCACAATAATTAAAGTTTTTCCCCCCTTCTTAATAGGAGTCTATATAGAAATGGCATAATATAAAACGATCGTTAATAGGCCTGCAATGGCACTTGAATAAATGCCTATCAAGGTCCCCATTAGTAAATTTCCTAAAGAAAATCCATTTCCATTTCCAATCCTGACATTTTATTTAGAAAAATTATACCCCTTCTTTTCATTATTTCAGTAAACATAATGAGGGTATTGCTAACTGCCCCGCCGAGCACTCTCTTTTCTGCGTTTCTTTAGTAATCTGAGCCTCCTTGTAATTAAAGGCGTGCTACATTAATGATGCCTAGCGTCTCCAAGGGGGGCGTTTAATGTCCACCTCATAATATTATGCCAAAATTACATGCCCAGAAGACTTCTTAATAATCTTGTGTTTCCTAATTTGGTTTTGATTGGCTCCGAAATCCATCGCCGCGCCCAAGGGCCCTCATTCCTCCAGTCATCAGCACTTCTGAGCCGTGGATGGCACGGAGGCCCATGATTCCTTGCGCCTGCAGCCTTCTTTTCAGAGCTTCTGGTGAACGTATCCGGAGAAGGAGCCGCAGGCTGCAGATCAGTGCAGGTGATCTGGCCTGTGTGTGTCAGGCAGAGGGGTGTGGGCTGGTGCTCTGGCCGATGATACATCTGTCTGAGCAGCTCTGGGTTGGCCCTGAGCGTAGCTCGCAGGTTCACGCATCCCATTTTTTCTTTATGCACACGGAGCGGATGGCAGCGGCCAGAGGACCTGTGTGTTCTGACAAAGCTGCGCCACCTGAGGCTTTTTTGGGGCTCAGAGCAGGCTGTGACTCAGACCAACATGGCAGGCCAGCGGAGAAGGACGCTCAACCCTCTCCCACCCTCAGATCCTTTGCTCTGATGGAAACAGCTATTTTTTCTTTTAGCCACCAATAACTTAAAAGAAATGTATGATATTAAATCCAAAAGAAAATGCATGACCTCAATAGGCACAATTCCTACAGCTAGGGCATCCCGAGAAACGATACGCTTTTTGAATAATCATTCATTCCAATGGGTTCAGTCCAAAACGAAAGCAACATCAATTGAGCTATATCAGCTGCGAAGTGTGTGTGTGTGTGTGTGTGCATTTGGGGGGGAGGGTACCTTGTATATTCGTTTATACCTCTATCTATGTATATTCCCCGATTCCATTATCCTGAGTAGAAATGGCAGAATTCCCCCCATAAAACTAATGTTTGAAGTGCCGGTCTTATAAATATACAACAACTTAAAAAAAATCACCAGACACCAAGGAGTTATTAAGTAGGTCACCCAGGCTAATAAGCAGACATCTGTGGTCCAATGAAATCACATGGTCCCTTTCTTCTAAAATGCCCCCCTCCTCCAAAGTCAGTGTGGCATTCACGGATGACACAGAACGACAAAGCAAGTGCCAACAGCAGGGGCACAGACCCTAGTGCCTCCTCAATGAACTTGAGCCTCACAGAAAATAAATGGGCCATGGGAATGATCGGGCACTTCTCGGACCGAACGTCCCCTCGGTGCTCAGCGCTCTGTGGTCACAGCTAATAAAGGTGTCGCCGGCCGAGCAGGTGATCGCTGAAACCATTTTCACACGGACATTTGCATACAAGGGCTAAGCGGGACCGTGCCCAGGTGGCAGGCGCCTGATATAATGGGCCATAACGACTCGGCGGGAGCAGGTAGGACGCGTGTGTCAAGGAGGGGAGAGCGTGTAAGTCGAGCACAAATGACTCCAGAGTCCATTGGACCTGGGGCTAAAAAGCCGTCAGCGAGTCTGAGATGACAGCATCCGGGGGCAGTCTAACCGCCGCGGGTCAGGAGCCAGAACCTACCCAGAGAACACGCCTCTACATCGGGCTATTGTCGTCGGCTTGGCTTACCACGGGCGCACAAACAGTCCCAAGGCCTGCATTCACCGGACGGGTGATTAGATCCCTTATGCCAGGGGTCGGCAAACTCATGAGTCAACAGAGACAACTATCAACAGGACAATGATTGAAATTTCTTTGGAGAGCTAAATTTTTTAAACGTAAACTTCTTCGAAGGCCACTTCTTCAACATAGATTCGCCCAGGCTGTTGTATTTTGTGGAAGAGCCACACTCAAGGGGCCAAAGAGCCGCATGCTTGTGAGCCTCAGTTTGCCGACCATGGCCTTATGCCAATCATATGCATATTAAGGGGTCCAAACGCAGCCCCGATGGGTACCTGGCACTCTCCCTCGGAAAACGGTTCGGCTCGTTGACAATCGGAAACCCACCGAGGCGCACGCAGCGGCATCTGGTACAATGTGGCCTTCTCAAAGGACTGTCCTGTGGGGTTTCACGCGAGTGAGTGAGCACACAGAGCACCTGGGTGAATCCAGGGGATGACGTTCAGGGTCATCGTTTGAATTCTGTTTTCCCCTTTGGTCTCTGACATCCCTTAGCCAGTAGGCTGGCAGGCACTGGCTCCTGTAAGGGCCGCAGACCATGTCCCTGTGAAAGGCAGGGAGAGAAGTTCTGTACCGCCCCCTTTCCCACCCACGATGGGGGGAGGGGGGGGCATGCGGCAGACCCCCAAGCACACCTTTGGGCACAAGGGACAGGAACGGGGCTGAGCAGGCCTTCTCTGGCCAGAGGCTGGGATGGGGAAGCTGTACATCAAACAACCCATTGAACACATCACTCAGGGCCTGTGCCAGTGGAAATACTCTCTGACCAAGGAGTTGTGCTACTTTCCCAAGACGTGTAAATCACAGAACACGTCCAGACGTGGCGCATTGTTTCAAGGGCATGAGAACTTATGTACAGGGCTAGCGTGTTCTTAGTAATATGGAGAGCCTGGCCAGTATGCTGAGTGGTGGAGAGTCGACCTATGAACCAGGAGGTCGCTGTTCTATTCCCCAGTAAGGGGCGTGCAGAAGACAACTGGTCGATGATTGTTTCTCATCATGGATGTTTCTATCTCTCCCTCCCTCGTCCTTCCTCTCTGTGAAATCAATAAAAAAACATATTAAAAAATAAAAAATAATAATATGAAGAGCTGGCCCGGAACTCCTCCGGTCCTATAAGGAGTAAAAGATTATGTAACCTATTACCTGCATGCAATTTCCCCATAGATTCACGACCTGATCTGAAATCTGACCTTTCCTGAGAGATGATTAAAGGGCTTATATAAAGCCCACCACTCCCCTGGCCTTTTCACAGACTCACTGTAATTTTGCAAATCTGTTCGAATGAACTCCTCTCCTGGAGGTTTCTGGTACCGAAGGGGAGACTTCTTTGCAAAGCGCATGCCTGGCCACCTCCCAGGGGGCTGGGTCCTCCCTTTGAAATACTCAGTCTTCTTGGGGGACTTTAGTCATCTTGACACCTAATCGCCAAGCTGTTTCTCTCACTCCCCACAGAATCAGGTTTGGGCGATAATTCAAACCAGTCCCCAAAGGCACTTCTGAAAAATGGTAAGCCCTTAGCTTTTAGGCGAAAACACTCTTTATCGCTCAAAAATCGTTTCCTTCTGCAAAACCTTTTCTCCAGTGCTGGGTCTGGGATGATCTTATGCTAACCGAGGACTGTTAACAGATGCTACTTGGATGAATCATTTCACTCCCCTGAAAACGCCCGGCCAGGTTCCAGATAATAAAGCCAGGTGAGAAGACTATTAAAATCTGCCACACGGTCCTCTCTGCTCCGTGGAAAATGGATCACAGTCCCTGGATGGAATGAAGACCACTGATGACATAAAAGTACTGGCCTCCCCTAAATGAACGGGCTGCCTGAATGCCTTCGTACCGTGGTCGGCAAACTGCGGCTCGCGAGCCACATGCAGCTCTTTGGCCCCTTGGGTGTGGCTCTTCCACAAAATACCACGGCCTGGGCGAGTATTTTGAAGAAGTGGCGTTAGAAGAAATTTAAGTTTAAAAAACTTGGCTCTCAAAAGAAATTTCAATGGTTGTCCTGTTGATATTTGCTCTGTTGATTAATGAGTTTGCTTACCACTGCCTTAGCACACTGACGTATGTCACTACAACCACCAAACTCTTCTACTCATACCTCAGGGGGGGCTGTTGTCAGCAATGTCCTTGTAAAAATTCAGTGTGTCACTCCAGGTTGCCTTTCCAATAGCACTTCCCTTTCCACCCAGAACAGGTGTCCGACCCACCTCGAGAACAGTGAGCTCCATGCCTTTGCTTATCCAAAGGACAGCCCAGACATTCCCCCAAATGACATGGTTTCAACCAAAGCTGTCGACTTATAATGCTGGTGAGACGCCAGTGGAATTTGACTCTTGTTTCTACCAACTTGCTTGTGGGACAACTGGTTTTGTTACACGTTGTGTCTCTTCAAGTCACGGAACCTAGCAGCGAAGTTAAGTGAGGACTTGCTGTACCTGAATGTGTATGCTCCGTGTCATCAACCTTTAGCAAATATGTTCCCCACAGCCCAACGTTCAACTCTAAAACACCCAGGGCAAACTGGGGCCCTTGAAGACAAGGGACAGCAGGGACTGACGCGTAAGACTCCTCCGACTGGCTTATTTCACTCAGCGTAATACTCTCCAGGCCCATCCGCGCCGTTGCAAATGGTAAGAGAAGTATCACATGATCTTACTCATAGGTGCAATCTAATGAACAAAGTAAACTGGTGATCAAAAACAGACCCAGAGACACAGAAGCAGGAACAGACTCTCGAACCTCAGTGGGAAGGCAGGGAGGGGGGGTGGGAAGAGAGCAACCAAAGAACTTGTATCCACATATGCACAACCCGAGGGCACAAGCAATGGGGTGGTGAGGGCTGGGTGGAGGGGGGTGACAGGAGGGGGCTGGAAGAGGTTTAATGGGGGGCGGGGGGAAGGAGGGCTTATGCAATACTTTCAACAATAAAGATTTAAAATAATAAGCTGGCAGAGCTCCGCACAACACGTTAGCCCCTCTCTCCAGCCCTGCTTTTCTCACTGGTCTCCTAACCAAAGATTTCCACATCCCAGCATTTTTTTGAGGAGGAAAACCATAACATCCACTCTAGCTTCGAGCTGGGAAAGCTTGGACCTCACAGGGAGGAACCTTTGTGGTGGAGGGTGGTTCGCCCACAGGTTTTCTCCGGACCCTATCGCACACGGACAGCCTGGTCAGATCCCCTCTCCGATCTGAAACTCAACTGCGGCTGGCCGCGTCCTTTGACAACTTGCACACAGAGCGCTTGTCTCTGTGAACCCTCTGGAAGGCGGAAGGTCGGGTCCAGAGGCTCCATCACGCTGGCACTGGCGGCCCCAGAGCGGACTGGCCTGCCCTGGGATGCAGTGGGCCTGCTGCCCTAATGGTCCCCGCCCACGGAGCCAGCTCATCGATGGGCTGTGTTCTTTGACTCACCTCATTGGCAGTCATGCACCACAAGCCCCTGCTGACTGGGAAACCCTCTATTCGAAAGGGTGCCCTCACTCACCATCGCGCAGAACGTCTCGGGAGGGTCTCCGCACGTGATGTCGGGAGGGTCCAGCTTCACTTTCAGGTACTTGGTCATGTCCGTAGACTCCGGCTGACAGGCCATGTAATCCCACACTTTGCCTTCCTCCGTGTAGATCTGGGTCTTGCACACATCGTAATGTCCCCACACCAGGGGGTAGGGCTGCATCACCGACGACACGGTAACCCAGAGGGCGTGAATGGACAGGACTCTTGACAAATACATCTCTATAAATTCTTGGCGATCTTGGCGGGAACCGGCTCAGGGTTGGCTTATCTGTGGCCTGTGTCTATTTTACACACACATGGATGTCTATACGTAGGTAGGGCTGGATATTAAATTGAGAAAAAAGAGGATGAGACCTCAAGTTGACGCCAAAACTGACCATGAAGGGTTGAGATACTGGGCGCGCTCAGGGATCTGGAGGACTTTGGTAGGAAGCTAACATACTGGCCCAGGGGGCGTGAACAGCAGCCTGTGGGCTTGTTGTTGTTGTCCTACAACATATCTATTCGATGGGGTCCAGTTGTTTTTTTGTGCAAGATGTCCGTGATTCAGCAAAGGAGTGGCTCTCTGGCTGGGCATCCGATCACGGTGGGAGACCCCAGCTGTTTGTGGCTCACCAGGGATGCTGGGACGCACTCAGGTATCAATATCAGACGCAAGAGGGTGAGTGTCTCCAACTGGTGTCTTGTGTCCCATCAATCATTCTCTTCTTCTGGCACCAACACCCCTGTAAAAAAATAAGAAGAGTTACTGTACTGAATTACCAAATACAGGAAAGGTTGACAGTGAGGAGGTTGGGCACAAGATAAAGCAAATGGGTGGGGTATGGGTCACCTTGACTCAGCTGCTGTGATGGAGTGAGCAGATCAGAGAAATCATTCCCACTGGGGGGGGGGATTTCAATAGGAAGGATCGAAGTCTTGCATGTCACTAAGATGTGTGTGTGTGTGTGTGTGTGTGTGTGTGTGTGTTTGTGTGTGCATGTGTTCTGTGGGAGTTACAGGTTTTTGCTTCAAAAACTTTATTATGAGCCCTGACTGATTTGGCTCAATGGATAGAGCGTCATCCTGTGGACTGAATGGTCCCAGGTTCCATTCTGGCCAAGGGCACATACCTGGGTTGCAGGCTTGATCCCCAGTGGGGGGCATGCAGGAGGCAGCCAAACAATGATTCTCTCTCATCATTGATGCTTCTATCTCTATCTCTCTCTCCCCCTTCCTCTCTAAAATCAATTATGTATATATATAACTTTATTTCCATCTTCACCAAACTATGAGAAAGGAGCTGGCCTGAAGCATGTCTCACCTGTTGGAAGGGTAGAAAATATCCCAGAACAATGAGGGAAATGAGTGCTTTTACCACACTGGAAAAGACTTGGCAGCTACCTGTATGCCTTTTCTCTCTTGGCAAAGAGCACCTAGAAAGCTCCCAGTTCCTGCCTGGACTCGGGCCCTCACAGAAGTTTTGGATATCATCTTTGGAGGCCCCAGCGAGATTCTACAGAACGAATCCATCAAACTGCAAGTGGTCATGGAAATGGATCCCCGAACAACAGCCCCTTTGGTCTCTGGTCCCCTAGACTTCCCACCTCCGATGGAGCCCTAACAACTGTTGCCATCAACAAGGCCCCTTCCCAGTCAGGAGTAGAGTGGTCCTCACCCCTCTTCCCTAATAGCAGTTAGGGATTTGTAGCAGAAACCAGTGGGTCAGCCACACCCTGTCCCTTGTAAAATCATGAGAACAAAGGGCCTCCATCTCAGGATGAACATACAGGGCAGGGAAAATGAGTGGGAGTTTAGGAATCCTGAAGTTTAAAATGTATGAATGTTGCTAGGGCCAAATTTTTCGAACCAACTAATGGTACATTAGCGGAACACATACTGATCCCTAGACAAAGGAACTGTCCCAGCAACCCCCTGTGGGTCTCCTCTCTGCAGCAGGGAGCTTTTCTGTAATAAACCTTTACTTTCACTCAAAGGAAAAAATATAGAGGCCCGGTGCATGAAATTCATGAGGTTTTGGGGGGGAGGCTCAGCCCCGCCTGCTCACTCTTTAATCTGGGACCTCTTGGGGGATATCTGACTGCCAAATCAGCAGTCGGACATCCCTCTCACAATCCGGGACTGCTGCCTCCTAACCGCTCAGCTGCCTGCCTGCCTGATTGCTTGTAACTGCTCCCCCTGCCAGCCTGATCACCCCTAACTGCCTCTGCCTGCTGGCCTGATCACCCCTAACTAACTGCCCCCTCCTGACAGCCTGGTTGCCCCCGACTGCCCACTCACTACTGACCTGGTCTCCCCCAGCTGTCCTCCCTGCCAGCCTGCCCCCCCCCCCCCCCCCCCCGCCAGCTTGGCCACCCGCAACTTCCCCCCTGTCTGCCTGGTACCCCCAACTCTCCCTTCCACCAGTCTGGTCACCCCTCTCTGATGCCCCCCCCCAAGCCAGTCTGGCCATCCCCAACTTCCCCCCTGCCTGCCTGGTTGCCCTCAACTCCCCCCACACCAGCCTGGTTGCCCCTCATTGCCCCCCTGCCGGCCCGGCTGTCCCCAACTGCCCCCCTCTGCTGGCCTGATCGCCTCCAACTGCCCCCCTCTGCTGATCTGGTCGCCCTCACTGACCCCCCCGCCCCCGCCCACTGGCCTGGTTGCCCCACGCAGCATGCTGTTGTGCGAGGGTGTCCCAACCACTTTGCATATTACTCTTTTATTAACATACACACACACACACACCAATTGCTTATACATTTCTCAGCTTTTGTGAGCTGGAGTGAAAATTGGCTTTGTTTGCACTAGCCTTCCCCTTTGAAATTGCCCATGATGTTGGGAGAATTTAGCATCTTTTTGTTCAGTTGCATTTAGTCATGAAGACAATTTGGCACTCTGGGAAATAAAAAAGATTCAAAGTAACACCAAAGGAGAAAATTTTCCTTTCCTCAGAATTCTCTATTCTCTCGAATCTCTGTACAGACATGACATCCGCATCTGTAGTTACTTTCTGTGACAGAAGAAGAGAATTTGTCCCAAAGGCGAGTATTATACGCCGCTTTAAAACAAAGAGCTCGGTAGTAAAACGCACAATTTAAAATGCACATTTAAAAATAGCTGAGGGTGACTTAACAGGCCGTGAAGCAGAATAATATGGCACTAATTCTGAGAGAAAATAAAAATGACTGTTTCAAAATACTCTCGCTTAACTGATAATGCAGCCTCCATAGCTATGGGTATAAGTCACTGCGGGTTGAACTGGCAACCTTTCTCTCTGGGAATCACAGCCCATATCTAAACAAATGAGAAAAGTTGGATTCCAGGTTTCAAAGCATGAATTTGCTTAATTAGTTGGTCCATGTTGTCATAGTCCCAATCATTATTTTCGAAAACCACCGAAAATGGGCAAAAAGCCCAGAGTTCCATAAAATAGCCTCCGAGACCCTTCGAGGGACATGAAGCAGGTTTGGTGTGCACCTTTCATATCTTCAAACCACCTCCTGATGGAACTCGCTCTATGTAAACAACGCACCATCTCAAAATCAACGGAGCCACGGAAACCATGGAATGCCAGCAGATGGTTGAATTGTGTTTCCATAGCAAAGTAATTTATAATAATTGCTTTATGGATGCAAGCACCATTTTCATTACGTCCCATTCATGAAATGTTATCATACAGCTGCAAATTGTGATATTTCCTATTAGGAAAAGTTGAAGAGTGGAGTTCTTGGGAAGCCATAATTAGCAGTTTGCCTATATGTGGTTCAACCACCCATTTGAATCTGCCTCCTCCCTGTCACGAAAAGACTACACTGCGTGTTGAGCACACTTGGAAACCTTCAGCTAAAAAGGCAAACATCCATAAGGAGCATGTGGTGTGGCTACTATGGCCTTCTGTTTTGTTTTGTTGTGTGTGTGTGTGTGTGTGTGTGTGTGTGTGTGTGTGTGTATGTGTGTGTGTTTTAGATTCACTAATAGGCGTAAGTTGATATTTTCGGAAACATCCACCACTTTGACAGGTAATCATCTGAAGAGGTGTTGAAACAGCATACATACACATTTTCCAGATGACGGTTCAACAGTGTTTGCTGCTTTATTATCACCAGAACCAACCCTTTTATGATGTGTGTGTGTGTGTGTGTGGGGGGGGGGGGGGTTGTTTACAACGGAAGCACTATAAAATCTACTCGACCAGAAACTTACTTCAATTCTCAGTGTCAAATGCACAGCAACTTATTTATCAAGGACCATATGTTCCTGAAAACCCCACCTGGATGGCAACGACTCTAAGGTGACTAAGCGCTAGGAGTTAATTCTTAATCTTCTTTAAAAATAGGACCATAAGACCCCACCAAAAAAAAAAAAAAAAAAAAGAGGGTGGGAGAGGGGCATACGTAATACTTTCAACGATAAAGATTAAAAAAAAAAATGACCCCAAGTATGTATTTGAATTCTCCCTGAGGCTACTCCACTTTTTTTTTTTTAAACCAATGGACGCTATCCTCCCCCCCGACCCCCAAATCCACTTCTTTTGGATGACTGTCTTTATCCCCATGTGGCCCTCCCATCACCAAAATGAAGGGTGTGTACACAGGCACATGGGAACTTTGAACACGAAGGAAATGCATGCGAACCTATTTCTGTTTCCTGACACAACTGCCATCCCACTGTGACGGCCTCTCATTAAACTCTACGGGAAGGATAATGATGGTCATTACGCAGAATTATGGACTAGACCATTGATCGGATGGAGAGCACTGACAGGGCAAAATGCAGAGGAGGGCAAGATATTTGAATACCAGGCCCTCGCAGGCCTGTGCGACAGACGTCCCTGACAAGAGGCAGCCAATTATAGCTCCCGTTTCTGGCACATAACCACTTGTGATTAATAGTTTTCCATTCCATTACAGACGTACTATTAATGTATTAAAAATGTCAGGCCTTGGCAAGCACTAATATGGCATGGCCCGGGCGGGCTGCGGGGTTTACATTTAATGAGCTCCCACTGACATGCGGAAGGGTGCGGGCCACGGCGGGGTACGGGGGTCAGGAGGGGAGGGGAGCCGAGCCTCTCTTCCACAGGAGTCCTTGATCCCGTCCTCATTTTCTAGATGCGAACAGGCCTCACGCAGCACGTATCCTTCTTATTAGGGTTCCCTTGGCTGTTGGTACAACACACACAGGTGCAAAATTGTCTCAATGTAAGAGGAATAGGAAATCAAAGCTATGAGCTTTCACGGCACACAGAAACCTCTGTCAGCATCAGGAATTCTGAACGAGTCGTGGAGTTTTCAAAGAAAATAAAACCATGCGAAGACATTATTTTTTAACGGCTATTATTACATGAGGCACCGGTCCCCATCTGGCTATGCTTGGCAGCAGGTCAGAATCACCAATAGCTTCTTAAAAGCTGGGTCGTGGCAGCAAACTGCCAGGCAACCCGATTAGGAGAAGGGCAGTCAATGGCCTAGGTGGGGATTTAAAGGTGGAAATGAACCCCTTCTGCCCCAGGACGGAGCTACTTGCTAAGTGCTGTGGGCTTAGAATGTGATCCAGGTTATGCACATCCCTCACTCCCAGCAGCTCCAGAAGTATCCTGGGCGGCCCCGGGTCTAGCTCTTGACTTTGCAAACCTTGGGAACTCACCACGCATCCAATAATGCCAGCATCTCTCTACTTGGGCACTGAGAAGTCCTCTTGGCTAAAAATACCCATTAACATGCTTGCTGGGAGCTCTCCCTGGGCTGGTGCATACATTTGCAGCGCCCACATAAAAATGTAAAACCGTGTCATGCCCTTGAGTGGATGGGTGCTATTGATCTGGACTGAAACAGGCTATCAGATGGCCTCGCGCACTTGGAATGTGATCTTTCTCCAGGATTCTGTAGCTGATCTCCCTCCCCCTCGGATCAACTCCGCCCCGGGTAGCAGAAAAGGACTCCCCAAAGGCGACACGCAGGGTAATGAAGACTGAAAGGATGGGCAGCGACAGTCCAAACCAATCGCCAGTTGCATCCACGGAGAGGAAAACACTGAGAGCGGATCCCCAGACTCAAGCTGGCTTTCCACGCTCGTTCCATTATATAATCTCCCCCAGAGGTGGGGGTGTTGGTGGTAGGCTCTGTATGCCGTAAACACGCGGCTCTCGGGGCACCTGAAATAGACAGCGATTGACGCATTCCTCATAGATCTGAAGGGTTTTTATAAATACCCTTGTTTTTGAATGGGAGGGAACAGAGAGGTGATCCCCACAGTGTGTTGACTGAAGCATATAAATAATGCCGTATAGAGATTCTATCACCTGGCAAAATTAGCAGCCTCCAGCACTGCCCTGGGGAGCTTGACCCGAGTAGGCGGCTAAGCGGACGGAATGTTCCCTGCATGTATTTAGTGGGTGCAAAGGGAGCCTTTTCTTGTCCTCTTCCCCCGGAACGCTTGCTTCTCTCCTTTTGTTAACCGTCTCTCAACAGAGAAGGGGGTTTAACATGTTCTGAACTCGATTGGCATTTTTTTCTCTGCTCGGGCTTGATGGGCTCTTATGAGCTCCCGCCTATCCTGAGATTCCCAAGGAAAGCAAAGGGCACACCTTTGTAGGGGGAAGAGCACTGCCTCCCCCCGAGAGAAGGCTCCTTGGGGAATCAGTCAGCATCCACTTGGCAGGAGGCGGGAGGGCGAAGCCTACAGGAACCCTTTGCTTCATGATCACGGGACAGCGAGCCTTGCCTTCTCCGGCAGGCAGGGCGGTCCCGAGAGCCGAGGCTTAGAGAACATACAGGAGGAGGTCGACACCCCCCCCCCCAAGTTTGGAAACAAAACTCTGGGTTCTGAAGATTTAAATTACATTTCCAGGATGCTGAATCCCTTACTGAACTATAATACAATCCAGTTCACACATACAACACACACACACACACACACACACACACACACACACACACACACTCACTCACTCACTCATGTTTCTGTAAACGTACAATTGACTTTTTGAGTTGAATGCAATTTTATGTCCTCCTGAGTGATGGGGGGCCTTTTGCAACGAAAACTCTCTCCCGAAACCTTACAACACTCAGACGACATATCAACTACATGGCTAACAGCTTAATTGTTGAAGCATGCTACTCGCTTATTTCCCCCTGAACAAGAATGGAAGCAAAGGCAGGTATTGGCTCCAGTTACAAACATACCCAAGGACATAGCAAAATACATCATTCGCCTCTTCTCCAAAAGAATAACTAAGGAAAGGTAACCTGCGTCGGTTTCACACACACGCCCAGGGAGAGCTGGCAAAACAAAACGTCTCAATAGAAAAACAGCTCTCTGTGCCCGGAAAGCCTTTTCTTACAGAATTTTAATTTCCACCACAGGGAGTGTCACCCAGTGAACAGACAGACATACAGAACCCTGAATGCCCTGAGGCTGGTCTTGAACTTTGCCACACCCCGAAAAGGACAGGGAATGTGCCCCCCCCCCCCCCCCAGGCATGCGAGCTGGGGCAGCATGGCGAGAAATGCTGGATGGCTTCTGTTCTTTGTGCAAAGATTCACATTTTATCTTAACGCAACCCGGGAAGGGCTGACCTCCCCCAAATCGTGGACAGGTATGGAGCTGCTCTTTCTGTTTCCTTATTTTTGCCAGAGAGAAGGGGGCGGGGTCCACTCAAGCATTCAGAGGGACAGCGTTCCAGTACTTGCTGAAGCCAGGGCTTGCGAATTCCGGGGGGTTAGACACGCTTTGCAAGGGCTCCATGAACCGCCCCCCCCCCCAGAGCCTTGCCCCTCCTCCGGCAAAGACAACGTCTGGAAAACTTTTTCTAACAAGCCTCACCATGAAGTATATTTGAATCCAAGGTTTTGCTTGTCACATCTTTCTATCTCCCACCCCCCACCCCCATTTCTGAGAGATAAGAAAACTCTTCTCAGTCATACACGAGGGCCTTATTTCTAGAGCCAAGCTACTGGCAGTTACACCATATGCTGAGTGAGATGTTGAATCCCACTCAGAATTTTCCATTCTGGGGATCGGCAATTACCTGCACCCGGGGGCCAGGGGTGGGGATAGGATGGGGAAGGGGACGGGCAACAAAAAGCCTTTGCTCTCTGGAAATCCATAGGATTGGGAAGGCGCCCTCTGGCTTTTCCAAGGAAAGCTGCTTGAAAACCCCTCGCGGGGGGGATTTTTCTCCCTTGCCCTGTACAATGACAACCTCCTAAGTGGATTTCTGGAAAAAGGAAAAGAAAAAAAGAAAAAAAGGTCCCCAGGTGAGGCTGCTGAGATAAACAGCAGAGGGCGCAGTTTCTTATTTCATCCAAGTTTGCCGATGTAGGCAGCGCTTAATTGGATATTTGGGGCCCAATAACAGTCAGTATTATTTGTATTATATATAGATGTCCACAGATCCATACGAGGGAGGGACTCATTGTCCCTAGCCGGACCCATCCACCGCTCATGTAATGCCGGCAAAGAATCTGAGAACCAGTTCCCAACTGCATCCCCATGTCCAGGGCTCCCCTCTGCATCCTCCCCCCCATCCCCCCAAAACCTGGGAGAGCCAGGCTTTCATCCCACACCCGATACGAGGGATGAGATGCAGGGAACTTCAGATGCAATCAGTGGGATCCCCTGCTGCAAAGGGCCCTCGAGAGGGCAAGCCCCCCACCCGGGTCCCCAAAGCAAAGACAATCGGTGAAAGGCAAAAAGGGGACCCTTCCGTGCATGGTGCCTGCTCAGGTGTGTGGAGGGAAAGCGCGCTGTGTGCCCTTCCTTCTGTCTGTCCAGCGGGGGCACAACCCTGCATCCCGCTCTGGATACAACCCGCCGAGCCTCCCCGGGCTGGGGCGCCCCCCACCCAGGAGCCAGAGCCGGAGCTGGGGGGGGGGGGAGGGGGGGAAAGGAGCGCGCGGGGGTGTGTGCGCCAGGGGCTCCCGCCGCCTGCTCCCCGCGCTCCGCAAACTTCCTCGCCCACCCCGGCGCCTCGCCTCGCCTCCCGCCTGCAGCTGGCACCTGGAGGGGCGGGAGGCAGGGGCAGCCCGGGGGGTGGGGTGGGGTGGGGGGCAGAGGGGCTGAAAGAGGGGGACGCCGCGGCACTCCCCCTGTGGCCCGGTCCCCCTGCGCCCGCGCGGGGAGCCCAGCGCACAGCCCCCGGTGCCAGCCCTGCCCAGCCTGGCGCCCCTCCCGCAGCGGCTGCGGCGGCGGTGGAGCCCCCCGGGGGGCGGGGGGGTCCTCCCGAGGGCGGCGGCGAGGGTTCCCGCCGAGCCTCCCGAAGGCTCGGGGGGCGCAGCGGGAGGAGCGAGCGGGGTGTGGACCCGGCACCTCCGCCGCCGCCGCTGCCGCCGCCGCAGCCCCGCGGTCCCCATCGCGCCCAGACCCGCAGCGGGAGGGGACTCGGAGCGCGCCCCGAGCCCGCGCCCGCCCGCCCGCCACTCCCCGCCGCTCCCTTACCTGCCCTCCGGGGTGCTGGGGGGGCCTGCCCGGAGACGGCTTCCTTCCCGCGGACGGACGTCCTCTTCCCAGATGCGAACGCCCGGCGGCCGTGACAGGTGGACGGGGAGGAGGGGCGCGGGGCGCGGAGGGAGCGAGGACGGGAAGGTGCCTCTCCCTCCAAAACCGGGGCGACGTCAGCGCCGGGCTGGCCGCCCCGGGAGGTGGCCCGCCGTCCCGCCCGCCGGCTCCGCGCCGCCGCCTCGGCCACTTCTCGCCTTAAACTTTTACGGAGGGGTTTGCCCCCCTTATTTTTAATTTTTTTTTGCCCCCCGATCCCTTTGAAAAAAAAATGTTAAGCTGCAGAGGACGATTTGCAGGACGCTCTCCCGGCCCCCCGGGCTCAGCACCCGGCAGCCGGGCGGGCGGTTCGAGCCCCGCTCGGCCCCGCTCGCGTCTTTTCCGAGGAGATGGTGCGGCTGCGTCCGTCCGTCCGAGGGGACCCCGATCGGGACGGTCACCGGCACGGGCGCCACGAGCCCCCGGAGCCCACGCCGCCCCGCGTTCCTCCGCTCAAGTCAGGGAGGTCAGCGCCCATCGCGCCGAAGGCTGCGGGGCGCCGCGCACCCCGAGTCCGTTGGCGGAGACAGACGTGGCCCGGCCCCGCGCGGCGGCGCTGCTGGATGGCGGTGCCCGGCTCCCCGCCCTGCCCGCCCGGCTGGACCCCGCTGCTGCCGGAGGCCAGCAGCAGCAGCTCCGGGCAAACTTCGGGGCGCGTGCAAAGGCGGGAGTGCGCGCAGGGGGGCGGGGTTGCAGGGGAAGGATTGGGGGGGGGGTGCCGCCGGGGAAGCCGCAGCCCTCGGAGGGGTGGCCTGCACGCTCCACTTGGAAGCGGAGCTCCGTCTGCAACCGGCGGCGAGTGCGGGGATGGAAAACCTCACACGGGCGGGCCCGCGCGCTCCGAGCGGTCCTAAGTCCCGCGCGCTCGCTGGCTGCGGCTGCGGCTGCAGGGGCCGCCGCTCTGGAACCTCAGGCGGCCTAGGCTGGGGACCCCCTGCCCCCTGCCCCCTGCTTCCGCCCCACCCCCGATTGTCTGTCTGAGCGCGGTGTCCTGGGACTCCCCGTGCGCCTGTCTCTTCCGCCCTCGCCCATGCCATCCCCTCACTCTGGGTGTCCCCTCCAAACCTGGCCTGAGCGGTCCCTGGCAGGGAGAGCAACTGTGTTTCAACCACCATCCCCCTGCCGGGACAGCTGCCCCAAGCCTACACCCTAGACCCTCCTCACTTAGAAATGCGTGCTCCTTGGGGAAAGTTGAAGTTTGAGAGAGAGAGAGAGAGAGAGAGAGAGAGAGAGAGAGAGAGAGAGAGAGATGCATTTCAGGCCTCCTTGCCTTTGCCAAGACACCGGGACAAATGCCCCCAAGACTTTATTCACACCAGCTTGGGGGGTCGGACTTACCTGGGGTCACTCTTAGCTAAACACTAACTAATGCCAGCAGCAACATCAAGACTTAGAGAGGGAGAGACCGCCACTGAAAATAAGATGATTGGCCTTAGGCCCTAGGGCAGTCAGTGGTCAGGGGTGGGCAAACTCACGAGTCCACAGAGCCAAATAGCAACAGGACAACGATTGACATTTGGAGAGCCACCTTTTTTAAACGTAAACTTCTTCCAACGCCGCCTCTTCGACATAGACTCACCCAGGCCGTGGTATTGTGTGGAAGAGCCACCCTCAAGGGGCCAATAGAGCCGCATGTGGCTCTCGAGCCTCGGTTTGCCCACCACGGGCCGACGGGAATGCATGTGTCCCAGGCTTCCGTACGCATCTCAAAACCCCAGAGAAACGGGAGTTTATACCATTTCTGCCGCAGGGACAGTGGCAGGAAGGGGAAGTGGGCAGATGAGAGGGAAAACTCCACAGGGCAGCATGGCATGTGGGTTTGACACGCCCTGTGTCCCTGTGGGCCAGGGATCTAGAGAGCTAGGACAGTCGGCAAACTGCGGCTCGAGAGCCACATGCGGCTGTTGAAGAAGTGGCGTTAGAAGAAGCTTAAGTTGAAAAAAGGTGGCTCTCCAAAGAAATGTCAATCGTTGTCCTGTGGATATTTGGCTCTGTTGACGAATGAGTTTGCCCACCACTGGGCTAGGGAATCCGTGGTGGAGGAAGCTGTTCCGCATGTCAGTGGCGCTTAGATCTGGGGCAGCTCCTCGTGCAGGACCCAGTGGGGGTGCCACAGAGGGTCAGCGATGGGCAACCACACAAACACCTGGGCACTAATTTGGGGCCCACATGAAGGAACCCAGCTAGGAGCAGAGACAGCATTTTTGCTACTCGGGGGAGGGGGGAGGTAATAACAGAAGGTGCCTGGGGAATGAGGTCTGAGCCTAGAGCCAGCCCCCTCCTCCCTGCTCCCCTCACCACCCCACCCCCACCCCCACCCCGCCCTGAGCAACCAGGGAGGGGCAGAGATTCTGGGCACCTGGGCCTGAGAGGGCCAACATCTGAGAGGCCCAGTGAGTCCTCCCTCTCTGGACTCCCCCAGGGCAAGAAGCTGGGATTCCCCTGACTCTCCCTCAACCCTCCTGCCCCCACCTCTGTGCTTAAGGACCCCCAGCACACAGTTCCTTGCAGGGCTGAAACTAGAAGGCATCCTTTGCCAGGGGCATTCCTGGCTCTTCCCTTTGTCCCCACCTACCCTCCTCTAGGTTTGAAATACACTGGTTAGATGGAGGTGTCACTCACCCCTAACCCTCCCTTACAGCTTCTCTTCCCCAGCCAGTCCAGGTTCCTGGGAACCAATAGAAGCAAAGGCCACGTGGCCCTCTCACTTCCCATTGGCCCCTGGCCTGAAGCACAGAGCACTCCTGCACAGCTGCTACCCAGCCCTCAGCCTCAGCCCTCCCTCCTGCCCTTGTCCCTCAAGGCAAGAAAACCCCTTCTGAGTTTTCATTCTCAGCTTTATCTAATCTTTTTAGATTCTTCTCCAATAAAGAAGGAAAGAACAGAAACGGATGCGATGTCAGGACACTCCCTTCTGGGACAGACCAAGGTCCTGGGCATACTGGTTCCTGACCTGGAGAGATGTCCCCTTCTTGGCCTGCCCCTTCCCCTCCTCCTGCACTCCATGGGGACCTCATTCCAGGGCCCCTCGCTGGGGTCAAGGTGCAGACACGGCCCCACAGGAGTCTGACCTGTGAATGAGGTCCCTCTCCAGCTGGGTAAGTTATCATGCCTGCTTTGCTATTTTCACAGACTCTACAAATCACCAACTAAAGGTGCGATCTCAACTCTGGGCAGGAGATCAGAATCCCCAGAAGAAAATTCTCAACATTAACCCCCCCGCCCCCTCCGAGCCTGAGTCCTCCACCAGGGAGGATTTGGGAGAGGACTTTGGGTGCAGCCAACATCTTCCTTAAACCGAGGCCCTGTGGACTCACCGTCACTTACTAAAGCGACTTTCTGCAGTTGACTGTTGCACTTTTGTTTCTATCATCCACACCCATCGGGAATTGACTGTGGGTATTTTCTGGGCATCAGGGAAAATCATGTAGGACAAGTAAGATCTGGGGCTGGGAAGATAGGAACCTCCCCCATCCCACCCGCTGAGGATGTAAGGTCTGGGGCTGGGAAAATAGAGACTTCCCCTATCCCATCCACTGAGTTGAACAATAGCGGTCCCTCGGGACATACCAGAGCTGTGCAGACATCCTGCTGGACAATAAACCACCACCCTGACTTATCAAGGGTGGCCAGGTTGGAGTTGTATGAATATCCTGCTCATAAATCACCTGCCACAAACTCCCTCAGAATGTGCCAACAGCAGCGTAACAGAAACCCTGCCAGGCAGAGGCGGGTGTGACTCCCCCGGCCCGTGTTGTGGGACCGTGGGACCTCACCCGAGAGTATTTAATAAACTTGAACTTTCGCCGGTACCCTGTTTGTCTTGTTCAATTGTTGGCTTCGATCAGATTCAATCTTACTTCTCAGGTCGCAACCTTACAGGACAAACTTCCGTTTCCTATCATCCTTGGCTTTGTCCATCTCTATCGATTAGGCTTCCTTTGGAAAGAACGACCTGTCTGTTTTTATTTAGCCTTCCCACTCTCCTTCCCCCTTCTCCCCTTTCAGAGGAGAACCGCTTGACCTTTGGCTGTGGCGCTCTGGCTGGTTCCCATGCCTTCTTCATTCTTCTTCACCTGAGATGCTCATTTATTTGTGATCCTGTTAGGTCTCTAACTGTTGTTCCTTTTTTTCTGAGTTATTAGCTGCTTAAAAACCTTCTTAGTAGAGATTTGGCAGGGTCCTGGAAGTATTTGTAACATCAATCTGCCAAACCTGTAGTGGCGGCGTATTTGCAACATGCCTGGTCCAAAAAGATACGGGCCTTCTTGTCAAGACTGTAGGGGACTCGATGTAAAGCAGGCAGAAGATCAATGTTCATTGCAGGGGTGAGTAATTCTCCATTCCCAGGATGCGGGGCTGGCCTCCTTGGTCGCAGGAACCAACTCCCACTGTCTTACTAAGAAAAGCCTAGGTGGTCCTCATGTGGTCATACTGTGTTGCACTCACGCTGTCACACGATGGCTGTGCACACAGTGGAGGGAGGGCCGGCGGCCGCTTCTTACGGCTTCTGTGAGGTCCCCATGGCCCTGCGCACCCCCAGCTCCGGCCTACCTCTTAGGGGCAATCCATCGAGGACCCCTGGATGGGTGGGCAGGGCCTACCTCTTTGGGGTGGTCTATCACAGGGCTCGCACACCAGGAGAGGGCACATACCAGGCTGGGGTACCCCTCCCCAACGAGTGCATGGATTTCACGCACTGGGCCTCTAGTGTTAAATGAAGACCCAGAATTTGAAACACGCAAGTCGGGGACAAGTTCTCTTTGGCCAATTACGCACGGGGTGATAGATGCTTCTTATGGCTGCTGCCTGTATCCAGTGGAAACATCCTCGCAGGCAGTTGTTAAACTTTCAGCTTGTTTTTGCCTCTAGTCTGTGCTTGAGGACATATTTTATCACAGCACCACGAGTGGCACAGTTTTGACAGGTTTTTGAAGTCCTTCCCTAACAGGATTTTTTTATGCTTAAATATTTTGACACTTAAACCTCTTACAAGCCCTAAGTCTCTGGTCTGGGCTCGATCCCTGCACTACCAACGACTCTCACCTTGACATTTTTAAATTGATGCACGTATCAGGCATGCCCAAGTGAGGTATATCCACAACCTCCTGTCGTTCTTCCGAGGGCAAACGGCAGATCAAAGGACATATTGTTGACGAGAAGAACATCCACACATTGACTGTTACTGACTCTAGAACACGAAGGATAGCAGATGGTCTAAGCCACTGATAGCTGATGACGGATGAAGGCGACATGACTGTTAAGCACCCATATATGCACTGGGTAAAACAGTCTGAAAATAATGAAAATTGACTGCTGGGTTAAAACAATATATTTAAAAAGCAGAAATGTGGGTTTGTGTTTTATTTTAGGAGACCGCATGCTAACCTCAAAGATAACCTTGTTTAGCCAAACTGTTCATGTCTCTACTATTCCAACTTTAAGACCTAGAAGTGTCTGCGAGATGGTAGTTGTTTTTTTTTTTCTTTTTAAAAAAATCTTATCTCACCCAGAAGAAATCACTTTTTAATTTTTATGCCTCTAGAACATGTGATGCTTTTATTTTATTTTTAGATATCTTTATCCAACCGGTGAAATTTGTCACAATTATGACTCCCTGAGCTTTTAGACTCAATACCACAAAATCAATCCAGTAGGCTTCTACAAACTTATGTTTTGTTGTGCTCAGATCATTAATGGCCTCCTTGTGAAAATAAAAAAGAGACCTGCAATTGAACTAGTATGCGGCTAAAAAGTTCAGTCTTCACAAAGCAGCAGCCGTGTAGATCTCCTCATGTGTAATTTTCATATTTTCAGTTCCTCTCCAACAACAAAATCAGCAGCCTTTTCAGACTGAGCAGGGAAAAATAGGAATGGAGTTTGAGTAATACCCCTTGCCTGATTTTTAAATCTTTCCATCAATTCCATCCCAATGGTTCTTCAACTCAAGTAATGATGGACCCCCGCAGTATCTGCCGGGATCTGTCCGAGGTGCTGGAGGCAATGCAAACACTGAACTCAGAAGGAGCACAAGCAGGCTGGAAGAAGAGAGTCCAAATGACTGTCATGTGCCTTTTTAACATTGTACTAGGGATTGCTTAAGGCAAACGCAGTCACCATGGTCAACGGGAGACTCCTTTTTGGACCCAAGATGAGGCGGAAAGGCACGAACGCATATGATGGCACAGGGCTGCTAAGATCTCCATCAGCCATTGGTTCAAACAACAGTGGAGGGCAGCCCCTGCAACAGGTCCTCATACTGTGTGATAAATGTGGGCAGAATGCGCCCACCCAGAGCTGAGACCCGGTGAACCCCTTCAAGGACAGCATCTGTGATGAACGATGTCCCAGTAAGGGAACCGAAGCAGACAGAGAAGGAAAATCTAAGACCACCACCGTGCCATCTGCAATGTGTCCTCTACCCAGGTGCTTCTCTCTGCTTTTCTGGACTTCCTGCATCTGGGTTCAGGTTGAAGCCTGCTGTCCTGACATCATTAATGTCTTCTTGATATCTGTGTAAAGCGAGACGTAGGCAACTGCCTCTCTCCTCGAACCACTTCCCTGAAACTCTATCCGCCCCTACGAGGCTGTAGGCTGAGTGTGTCGCAGAGGAACAGAGTGAGGCTGCCGGTGACCGTGTATCACAGTGTGCACGTCACCAGGATGCTGCAACTGTCCTCCTAGTACGAAGTAATGGAGCCAAAACCGGTTCGGTTCCGGTCAAGCGCATGTACCTTGGCTGCAGGCACATCCCCAGTAGGGGGTGTGCAAGAGGCAGCTGATCGATGTTTCTTTCTCATCGATGTTTCTAACTTTCTATCCCTCTTCCTTCCTCTCTGTAAAAAAATCAATAAAATATATTATTTTTAAAAAGGAGTCATGGAGAGACCAGGGAGCCGAGAGCTCCTCACTCAGTTAAGGGTGGAGAGGCAGGAGCCCCGACTTCAGCAATGAAAACATCTGAGACCGTGACACCTTTAGGCCCCTCGAATGATTTTCTGTAGGAAGTCCAGTGAGATAGTAGCGTCTCCATAGCCCTGGGCTCCTAGCTAAGACGCCTCCTTGCTGTGGGCACATGTGGGTCATTGCGTTTCTCAGGGCCTTCGCTCCCTCAGCTGTAAACCGGGATGGCCTTAGGGTGTGATGTCGGCTGGCATTATTATTGTACTGACAGCATTGGCTTTTGTATGCAGATTCCATGTCTATACTTGGCTGGGAAATGTGCTTAAAACGCCTCTGCCCATTAAAAAAAAAATTGTGCTACCCTCATATTTCAGAAAAGGTTTCAGGGCACTTATAAGAGACCATAATATGAACCAATGGCACCCCAATACATTTAATTTAAAAAAGAAAACATAAATATGACACCCTCTCCCTCCCCCCGCAAAAAAAGCAGCAGAAACAAAGTACAACAAGAAATAAGGCTGAAAACACTTTTCATTACAGCCGTGCACCAGTTTCCCCCTTAGCGGCGTACTGGGCAATAAAAAAGAACAATCTCATCATTTAATTACAGTATCTCCGAGATTCTGTGTAAGCCAGGTATATAGAAAACGTATAGCTGCTCTTTGTAATAAGACCAGCCACACATTCTTCCTGGGAGTCCTCACAAAAGAAGGTGATTTGATGAAACAATTTTTTTTTTTACAGCCTTCTTGCCAAAGATATGAATAAACAGGGAAAAAATACGTTTCCGAGGAAAGAGAGTTGAATTCGAGACTTCAACTGATTATCTTGAGCACCTCTGGGAGAGGCAGGGATGCACATGAAATAATATTTGTTTTAAGGAAGAAGAATCTCATTTTCTCACTTCGGATGTCACGTAAGTGCATGTTTACAAACTCCACAAATTACGTCTCTGTCCCTTGTTCCAGAGTCAGATACGAAATCGAAGGCAGGGAATCTTGGAAGATGGTCCTAGTTCTGCTGTACAGCTTTGTAAGAATTCTAAAGAATAAGAGGCTGGCCCTGGCTGGTGTTGCTCAGGGGTTAGAGCACCAGCTTGTGCACCCAATGGTTGTGGTCTTGATTCCCAGTCAAGGGCTCTTCCCTGGGTTGCAAGTTTAGTTGTTGGTGTTTTTTTTTCAAACATATTTTTATTAATTTTAGAGAGGAAGGGAGAGGGAGAGAGAAACATCAATGATGAGAATCATTGATTGGCTGTATCCTGCATGCCTCCCAATGGGGATCTAGCCCGCAACTGGGGCATGCCCCCTGACTGGGAATCGGGCCCTCACCTCCTGGTTGCTGACTAACCCCTGAGCCACGCTGGCTGGGCCTACGCTGCAGGTTTGATCCCTGGCCCTGGTGTAGCACATGCAAGAGGCAACCAATCAATGTGTCTCTCTTACATCGGTGTTTCTCTCCCTCTCCCTCCCCCCGCCCCTTCCCCTGTCTGAACGTCAATGGGAAAAATAAATACCCTCCCATGAGGATTAACAACAAAGAGAATAAGAGACTGGAACATACTGCCTGGTGCTGGGAAGCCTCTGAGCCTGAGTATTGGGGAGCCTCGGAGCCAGGACATCCCTGCCACAATCACTCTGGGGGGCTTCCTTGTCCCCTAGTGCCATCTTACCAAGCCTGTGAAACATGGGGTTGTGTGAAATATTAAGTTCTCTCCTTGGATCAGCCTGAGAGGAACAACATGGGACCACTTCACTGTAATCGGGAAACACCGCCAGTAGCTACGGCGCTCTGCAAGGCAGCCCCATGATAAAAATCACAATGGAAGACCCACCCACCAGCTCTTCACAGTTGCTTTGGGATAGCAAAAAAAAAAAAATGTTTCCACTGGAATTAGTTTCCAATGGAATTAGTGTATGCATTTGATGGGATGTCCATGCACAGTTATCATGATTTGTGTTTTGCCTGACTCATCTCTTTAAAAAAATTTTTTTTTAATTGATTTCAGAGAGGAAGGGAGAGCAAGAGAGAACCACCAATGATGAGAACCACTGACCGGCTGCCTCCTGCACGTCTCCTGCTGGGGATCGAGAGCCCACTATCTGGGCACATGCCCTTGACTGGAATCCAACCCGGGACCCTTCAGTTGGCAGACCGATGCTCTATCCACTGAGCCAAATGGGTGAGGGTTCTCCTCTCTTAATTATGGCTTGTGTTAGACTTCTGTGGAAATCTCTCCTCCCTGACCCTAATGAGCCTCGTGTGCCTAAGGACTCCGAGAACCACCGGGAATACGGAAGGTAATAATGAAAGAACACACAGGACATGCTCATGGTCCTGATTTCAAGTGGGGGTACACAAACTCATAAAGCATAGGACACAGCTCTGTGCACCCCCCAGAGGGAGGGTTACACAGATGGCCCTCTGGCTGGCCGATGGTTACCAGTATGTGTTACGCGGAACCATGGATGGCATGGAGCTCTTCAGCCTCTGACAGCCCATCAAGACTTACGACTTGCGGTGTTTTTATAAATAAATTTTGTTGATGATTTTATAGAGAGGCAGGGAGAGGGATAGAAAGTCAGAAACATCGACGAGAGAGAGAGAGAGAGACATCAATCAGCTGCCTCCTGCACACGCCCTTACTGAGTATGTACCTGCCACTGAGGTACATGCCCTTGACTGGAGTCGAACCTGAGACTCTTGAGTCCGAAGGCCGATGCTCTATCCACTGAGCCAAACCGGTTAGGTCTTTTGGTATTATTACAAACCAGTAAAGGGCAGCCACTGCCCAGGGCTGGGCAACACTGACCAATAACGCCTAATTGTTATTTCGGATTGTGACTAAAAATGATTGCCTTTGTTCGATGTAAAGGTATTGGCTGCAAATTAATGATATTTTGCTCATAGTTCCAACCGGCTACCCTTTCAATAATAGAATCTCAACACAAGTCCAGAATTTATCATTAACGGGACCGTTTGTCATGTCAGAGTCTTCTGATTCTCATGGAACTTGGAGAGAAGCAGACATCAAAGTTTTCTCTGCAGCTGCTCTGAGAACACCTAAGTGAAATATTTTCTCACTCTCTCGTCTGCCATCCAAAAATACACGATGGAACAGCAGAAACCTCCAAGGGGCCCCACTGAGCTGGAATTCAAAGGAAAAGAGTAATCACATTCAATGGAACACCCATGGATAGAGCTCTAAATGCAATACCTTCTTTTTAAAAAATACAGTCTTCTTGATGTCAGAGAGAGGAAGGGAGAGGAAGAGAGAGAGAGAAACATCAGTGATGAGAGAGATCCATTGATCAGCTGCGATCAAGCCCGCAACCCCGGACATGTGCCCTGACCGGGAATTGAAACGTGACCCCCTGGTTCATAGATCCGTGCTCAACCACGGAGCCACGTCCACTTGGCTGAATTCGATATATTCTCTTTCAGATATCAGTGCGGTTCATGACTTGAACTCACATTCTTTTGCCATGGATTAATGTGTACGGTGGGAACGGGGAGGGAGAAGTTGGAGAATCCTTGCAACAAATCCTACACCTGGCCAGAGCTTTCTGATTAAATTAATTTGTCAGCACAGTATGTGAGAAGGTGGGGGGAGGGGTTACCCTAAGTGATTAAAATGAGTCAGGAGAAGGAAAGGAGGAGGAGGCAACAGCCCCGTACTCGGAGCCTCACCTCACTTTAATTTTCTGTCGCTGGTTACGAGCGTAATGGAAGGATTCTTGATGGCTTACAATCGTTCAGGATGGCCATTAGTGACATGTCCGGATTTGGGGCTTTTGTATAGCAGACGTCATAGCCCTTGGGTGCAGCGTGCTTGGATGTGACTCTGACTCTTGCATGACCTTGACAAGTGGCTTCGTCCTCTCTGGGCCTCAGTCTTTCTAACGGATAAAGTGGGATAATACACTGCTCATACGGTCCCTGAGAGGATTAAGTTCAATGGTTTCTGCTGGTAATAATGTTGTTGTTGGTTTTTTTTTTTTTAACATAAATATATCAGGCAAACCAATTAGAGAATAGGTTATATGATGTTTGTTGCTTTGGGTTGTTTGAAGACACTTGAAAAATGTAATATTTAGACTTATAATGGAACATTTACATAGTATAATAAGTCACTATATCAAATCTTCAATATTGACTAATGCAACATACGTGTTGGAGGTCCTCATCAATGATATCAAAATAAAGATTTGTCATGGGTACTGTTTTCTTCTCAGAAAGCATCATACACACACACACACACACACACACACACACACACACATATATATATATTAATGACACTCTGGTTGATGGGGAATCTCTGCAATTGATTGGGTGGATAAGGTTCTTGCATGGGCCCAAGAGAGCCGCCGTCTATCTGCCCTGGGTCTGCCTGGCTGTGGCCCATTTCTCTTTCCGGGGGCGCGTCAGGGGCAGACCCCTCAAATTGTAAAGTGCCCTGACAGAACAGTTTCACCTGCCCTGCAGCTCCACCCCATCACAGCTGGTTGGCTGCCTCCGGCCCATCAGCTCACCTGCCTCTCCCTCCCACGCTGACCTGTGAGAACCTCTCTCAGCCCGGCCTCAAGGGTGTAAAACTCCCAGGAGACCTTAAAGGAAGGAGCCTTCCTAGTTTCCCCTTTTCTCCTTCCTCCTGGAAGGTAGGGGTGAAGGTCAGAGCTGGAATAACCACCTTGAACTTTGACACGAGCGCCAGGTGTTGAGGATGGGGAGCAAAAGATAAAGGATGCAGGCCTCCTGAAATAGCAGGCCACCTGGGGAGCCTGCACTGCTGTGCTGAGGGGTGAGAGATTCTTTGGGGTCTTCTTTGCCAAAGCATCCATCAAGCAATGGCTTCCAGGACATCTGCACAACTGCGGGACTCATGGCCCAGCAGAACCAGCCCTGCATACCTGAGCTACCCTAATGGTAGTTCAGTTTGTTGCAGTGTGCCCCCATCTTACAAAGGACGCCTCAAGAAGTCGAATTATGGAGTCATTTATTAAAGGCCGGCGGCATACGAGGGGCTAAAATGCTCCAGACCTTGCTGCCCCGAACAGCTCGCCACATCTGGCTTATATGGTCAGAATATCACAAAGATAAGGATTATATCTTTGGAATGAGGAACCTGTTTCAAGAAAAGCATTTTTACAGAAGCAAAATTGAGCAAGTTAGTTTCCTAAAGTATATACGAGCCACTGAATCCACAGAAACACATTATCTGGGACCACCAGGGCAATCCTCCTATCTAATAAAAGAGTAACATGCAAATGTGACCGTACCTTGGCTCCTGATTGGCTATGCTACCAGACAATCAGGTGCTAGCACCAGGCTCTGGGGGCAGAGACAAAGCTGCAGCAGCGAGCGCTTGCCCTCGAGGGCGGACATGAGGCAGCGGCAGCAGGGCACCAGCCAGAGCAGAGAAGACCGAAGGCTCCGGCTGGAGTGAAGCCTCCAGCGGCCAAAGCAAAACAGAAGGCAACAGCCAGAGGGAAGGCCTGGGTCCCAGGTTCCAGAGGAAAACTGGTCCTGGCAGCCAGGGGAAGGAAAGCCGATTGCATGAATCTTCATGCAATGGACCTCTAGTTTAGAATAATTGTGCTGTCCAGATTTCGGGACCACTGAGTCAACCGAAACTCATTATCTGTAGCTACTGAGACAATTCAGGATAAATGTCCTGTCCCGGTTCCCAGAAGAATGTGCTTGGATGACCAGGGAGATCACCATCAATGGGATATTCAAGCCATCATCAGTGGAGTATCGGGATAGCATACATAAGTTCAGAAAATCAAAATAACCTTCTATTGTTTTAGCAAACAAACAAGTACGGAACCCAAACAGCAGTTTCTACCTGAGGTGATTGCTACCATGCTTCCAAGTTCTTGGAGTAAAATTATATATGACAAATAACTCAAGAGGGCGGGCGAGGGAGGTTAGGTGGGTGGGAGGTAACCAACCAAAGAACTTGTATGTACGTATGCATAACCCATGGACACAGACAATAGGGTGGGGGGTGGGGGCTTGTGATGGGGGCTGGGTTGGGCTGGAGGGAGTCGATGCGGGGAGGGGAAGGGAGACCTATGTAATACTTTGAACAATAAAGATTAAAAAAATAAAAATAACTTGTTGAAAATTTTCAGATTGTCCCTATTTTTTCAATCTTCTAACTTGGAATCATTTAATTAATCGGTTCTTTTTCTTTCCAAAGGCTTTTAAAAACCTTGAGTTTCTCACTGCTTTAAAGTTATTTAGTTCCACAGGGGAAAGAATGAAGAGGAAATCAATGTCATACCTTTTCCTAGAAAACTTATTCTAGACTCTCTGACCAGCAGCGACTTTGTTTTCAGGGTGTGTGTGTGTGGTGTGTGTGTGTGTTTAAAATATTTTTATTGATTTCAGAGAGGAAGGGAGAGGGAGAGAAAGGTAGAAACATCAGTGACGAGAGAGAATCATTGACAGACTGCCTCCTGCGCACCCCACACTGGGGATGCAGCCCGCAAGCCTGGCACATGCCCTGACCGGGCATCAAACCCTGGCCTCCGGGGTCATAGGTCGGCGCTCAACCGCTGAGCCATGCTGGCCAGGCTGACGAGGGTGGGGGGTTAAACACCGACCAGAAAACGTGTTTTCCTATGAAACGTAATTAGCAAAGGCTCCCTGACCTGCAGGCTTGCCGTGTGGTCCTTCCCTCCTGCTGCGCGGGGTGCCCACACACGTTGTGGGACACAGTCTGAGCAGCCCGTCTTTAAACAGCAGCCAGTCTCACTGGTTTACAATCCAACCCCTATAATCCAACTGCTCCCACTTGAAAGCCTCATCTGAGCAGGTGTAGCCAATGTGTGTAGGAGTGAAGCATTCTGGGAGGGCGTGAGTGTGTGGAGCCCCGGCCCTGACCCTGGCTGCCCCCTCTCTGCCGGTCATTCCTTGCAGGTGTGTAGGTGAGGGGTGGGATTGCCTATTTCCCAGTCTGGGTGGAAGCAACCCTCATGCCTGTAGGTCTGTGGTCGGCAAACTGCGGCTCTTCGGCCCCTCGAGTGTGGCTCTTCCACAAAATACCACAGCCGGGGCGAGTCTGTTTTGAAGAAGTGGCGTTAGAAGGTGGGGATGGGGAGCAATCAAGTGAGGTCAATGATCTCATTCTCTCTCTCTCTCTCTCTCTCTCTCTCTCTCTCTCTCTCTCTCTCTCTTTCTCTCTCTCTCTCTCTCTCTCTCTCTCTCTCTCTCTCTCCACTAGTGCTGGGCTCTCACATCTATTAGCTTTGCGCCTTCTTTTATAAAGTCAGCAGACATACGCTGGGCCCAACACATCACCTGGACCAGCTACAGGGGCCCAGAGTAGCCGGAACCCTGAGCAGGCTCCGCTCCCTGTTCAGGATGAGCCCTTAGCAAGAGGATTGCAGTGAGCATTTCGGGCTGTGTTTCCCCCTGGGGTGGGGGTGTGAGTGAGGATGGAGGACCCCATACCAGGGCAGATCCCAGGCAGCAGGGGAGCCTGTGCATCCCGTTAGTTCAGATAAGGGCGCAGAGACCCGATTTCACTCTCCCTGACATCCCCTGCCAACCACCGTGGCAACCAGCCGGCCGTGCACACACAGCGTCCGCGGAGGAAAATCCCTTCCAGACAGCCAGCTGTCCCTTTGCCCTTTCTCTTTAGCACCACGATCCGATCACTGCAACCTGAACTTGGACATTATCCTGCTACAGGTGTGACCGACACAGGCATATGGCTTGTGCCATGGATCCCCTTCTACCTCATTCGTCATGCTGCTCTCAAGTTTACCAAGCATTTCTTCGTAACGACCGCAACAGTCGGTGACATGTAGTGAAACCTGACTCTAGGTCGAGTGTGATCTCAAGCGTTTTATTTTTATTTAGTTTTCACATGTACTTTTTTTCATTTCCGAGAGGCAGGGAAAGAGAGACACCAACGAGAGACACTCACGGATCAGCTGCTTCCTGCACACCCCACACTGGGGATGTGCCCACGTACAAGGCACATGCCCTTGACTGGATTTGAACCTGGGACCCTTCAGTCCACAGGCCAACGCTCCATCCACTGAGCCAGACTTGTTAGGGCTTTACCTGTACCTTTATTCATTGCAGAGAGGCAGGGAGAGGGGCGGGGGGAGAGAGAGAAACACCGATGAGAGAGACTCTGTAATCGGCGGCTTCCTGCATGCCCCACGCTGGGGATGGGGCCCACAATCTGGGCCTATGCTGTGACTGGGGATCCAACTGTGACCTCCAAGTTCCTAGATCAAAGCGCCACCACTGAGCCAGGCTGGCCAGGCAGTCCTGAGCATGTTACAAGCATCTCCTGGCCTAATCGGAGGGCAGCCCCCAGGGAGGGCAGCTGTCAGGGTCAGAGAGCTCGAGTTGCATGTTGGCACCTTCGATTTCTGGCCAAGCGGCCCGGTGCCTCTCCCTGTCAGCTCCCTGGAACCCCCCAAAGCTCCCGTGAGCTGGAACTGCAATGACCCTGCCTTACTAATGTGGAAACAGTCCCAGGGGTCAGTGCCACAGTCTGGGTTTGAATTCGACCCTCTGAAAGGACCTCACATGCTTTTGTCAGCTCTCAGCTCTACCACACACACAGCTCATGAGAACAATGACTTCCCCCAGACCCCTGGGTGTGTCACCTGGCCTTTATTCCGCCCAAACTCCCAGCCTCCCACCCACTCTTCCCCTGCCGGCAGCCAATGGGACCTTCCTATGAACGTGTCTAATTGTGGGCCATGTTCTGCCCGACACCCTTCAGGGCTGTCCATTGCTTTGGGGACGACAGTAAAATCCTTGTCCGAGAGGAGAAACAGTCCAGAGATGGAAGACACTGACCACACCTTGCCATGCTGGCAGTCAGCAGCTGTGCATCGCTGCAGGTTGCCCAGGACCAAACCAGAGAGGGTGGGACCTGCATTGCCACCATGTGTCCACCATCCAGATATCACTGCTGACATGTACACATAAGGAACTGTTGGACATTGAAACTGGGACTCAGAACTGTTGGACATTGAAATTGGGACTCAAAGATTTTTTGTTCTTGTATGTTTATTTCTAGTCTGCAGAGGCAAGATTTTTTAAAGAAACGAAACGGGGGGAAAAATAGATACAGAGGCAAAGAAGCATTGAACAGACTGTCGGACTACAGCGGAAAGGCAGGGGAGGGTGGGTGGTGGAGGCTGTAAGAGATCAACTGAAGGACTTGTACGCATGCATAAAAGCATAACCAATGGATACAAGACACTGGGGGGAGGGGGGCAGGTGAGGGCATGTGCTTGGGGGTAGGGGAGGCCGGGGGGAGGTTAATGGGGGAAAAAAAGGAAACATGTGTACTACTATTTGTAATACTTTAAACAATAAAAGAGAAAGAAAGATCTATCAAAAAAAATGAAGAAGTTAAAAACATAATAATGATAAAAATAAAGAAAGAAAATCCTTGTCCTGACCCGGGAGGAGAGAGAGGGTCCAGCCCCTGCCCACTCAGCCAGCTGTGTTCTCCACCCGGGCTTTTGTTCTCTGACCGGGCGAGGCAGGTGAGAAAGGAGGCTCCGTCCTCAGCTGCCCTCCCGGAGAAGGCCGAGCGGAGAGAGGATTAGACGTGATCAGCTCTTCCCAGGCACCTGTGATTCGCTGCCTGGGTCAGACGATCCCCAAGGAAAATGTGTGCCTGTGCCGTCTCTAATTCCAAAACCGGCTGCTGGGACACAGAGCGCACTTCCTGTAGGCCAGTGGTCGGCAAACTGTGGCCCTTTGGCCCCTTGAGTGTGATTCTTCCACAAAATACCATGGTCTGGGCAAGTCTATTTTGAAGAAGTGGCGTTAGAAGAAGTTTATGTTTAAAAAACGTGGCTCTCCAAAGAAATTTCAGTCGTTGTCCTGTTGATATTTGGCTCTGTGGACTGATGAGTTTGCCCACCACTGCCGTGGGGTCCCCATCATGAAAATTAGCTGAGTTCCATGGCCACGCACGCTTGTCTTGCCCACGAGATGGGAAAGCTACATGAGAACAAGACCCAGCATTTCCGTGACACACATCAGCAGCTCATATTGTGGGAGCAGGGACAGCTTGCCGGGCATGTCCACATTTGGGATGTCTTAACTCCGCCCCCCCCCCAAATCTATAGGGTACCTTCTATCGTAACCCCCACTTACAAAGAAAATAAGGCACACAGCAGATTCCACATAGGGAAAAAAATCTACACTGAGGTAAACTACTGATAGCTTTTATAAGAAACATCGTATTTGGACAGCTTCTAGTCAAGAAATATCAAAATCCTATGTCTCCTTACACCATATATATATATATATATATATATATATATATATATATATATTTCAGAGAGGAAGGGAGAAGGAGAGAGAGGTGGAAACGTCAATGATGAGAGAGGATCACTGATCGACTGCCTACCGTATACCCCACACTAGGGATCGAGCCCAAAGCCTGGGCATGTGCTCTGACCAGGAATTGAACCTTGACCTCCTGGTTCATAGGTTAATGTTCAACCACTGAGCCACAATGGCCAGGCCTACTTATTATTTTAATATTAGTAGGATAGCAGTTTCAGTTTTGGTAACAAAGCGTGATTTTGAAGGGTTTTATTCTTGCTCCCTATTTCATACTTTGAAAACCAATATATAACATGTATATGAAATATGTTATATTTATACATCCTGTACTCTGCTTCTCACGCAGTTACAGTTTTTTACCTTTGGGGTGTGCAATATGTGTTCCTCTCCTATCTTCTACCGTGTCTTTTCCGAATTCCAAAAGTATCCTTCAGGCTCACTTCCTCTGGAAAGCTTTCTGACCCACCTCGGTTGGCCAGGTGTCCCTACCATGTGTTCCTCTGGCTCCCTGTAATGTCCTGACTCCATGGGAAATAACCACCTCTTTATCCTCCTGTTTCTTACTCTCCACCTGCCCCAGGAGGACATGGTGCCGTATGAAGGCGATGGGTACATGGTGGAGCGCCCCACTTTCACATTTTTAAAAATATATTTTATTGGTTTTTCAGAGAGGAAGGGAGAAGGATAGAGAGTTAGAAACATCAATGAGAGAGAAACATTGATCAGCTGCTTCTTGCACACCCTCTACTGGGGATGTGCCCGAAATCAAGGTACATGCTCTTGACTGGAATCGAACCTGGGACTTTTTAGTCTGCAGGCCGACGCTCTATCCACTGAGCCAAACCGGTCAGGGCAACTTTCACATTTTGGAAGGTTAAATCAATAAACCACATAAAAATGTTTCAGTAAATGCTTGTTACTATTCCAGGTGGAGTTAGAGGAACAGTTCAGGTGAATGAGGGGAAAAAGAATTCCATGTGAAACCGGCAATTTCTAAGTGGGAAGTGCATGACTGGGACAATATCTATCATGGTTATTTTCTCCATCCAAAATGCAAAGGATGTAGAAAATGTAATCTTTTAAAAATGAATTTTATATCCTAATGTCATTAGTAAAGATATTAGGAGCATAAAAACATTTCAATTTTCTAATCTACCATGGAAATGAAAACCATAAATAATACTGTGGGAGCATCATAATCCAGCCAGAATTAGTGTTCATTTATTTTTCAATTATTATTTAGTTATACTCAATGATTGATTCCACTCTCAAGTATTGATATGACACTGAATGATTCTATGTTTAATAAACTCATCAATTCCATGATATAGAGAGAAACCTATTATTGTTTTCACAAGTAAAAGAAGAGTTACGTGGGAACAGCTCAAAGGAGTGAGAGAGAAATCAATGTCTAAATATTTTACCTTGGGAGTCACATCGCCCGCGTACACCTACTTTCCCAGAGAAAAAGAAACCTTTGCCAGAATCCAAGGGAAATAAGCAAACAGCAGCATTTGGGTAATATATCAATAAAGAAACTTAGGAGCCTGGGCGGGGTATGGGGTACAATAAGATGCATACATTTGGGATAACACTCAGGAGCCTCTTACACTGTTTCTCCATTAGAGATATTTACTGGTTGCTGTTATTTTTTTCTTAGTCACTCAGCTCTGCTGTACACCCTCTACTTCCTATCCTCTGTCAAACATTTCCAGAAAATTTCTGACAGAGCAGTCCTCAGGGTAAAGGAGGGCTTTAGAATATGTCAAACTGGTTAAGCTGAACTACAGGTCCCAGAATTCCCTGTCCTTTGTGTTTCCTGCCACAAGGAGCCCAAGAGAGATTCTTTTGCAAGACATGGAGGATGTAAATGAAAGGGCAACCCTTCTGCAGGTCACCACTAACCTGTGGGCTCGATGCGGCAGCTGGGCCTGCAGCTGCCCCAACGTTCCTGGGTCTCCCTCCTGCTTCTCTGACTCCTGGGGCAGGTATGTGAGTCAGACTTCACAATGAAGCATTCTGGGTCTGGCTTCTGCAGGACCCCCACACTGCCAGTGGGATGCCACCACAACCAGGCATGAAACTCATCCCCCTGGATTCAGCCAATGCTTATGGTTCCAGCTTATTTTTGCTCCTCCCGACTCTGCACCCATCCTCTCTTCTTGACTCTACTTGGCCCGTGGACTTAAGGTTCCCCCCTAGCTGTGGAGAATAAAGCCTCACAGAGATTGCTCAGGCACACCAGCCCCCACAATCAAATGAGATCAATTTCCTATAACAAATCTATTTCTCTCCCTCTCTTTCTGATATTATTACATTTACAGACATGAAAGATCCTGGATCCCATGACAAAGGCAACATTGGTGATCCATGGCATGAACAGACAACGTAGGCAACAAGGTGACTCAATGATCTTTATATCCCTACAAGGCCCCGCCCCTGTCTCGGCCCCACCCCCTGCCTCCCATGTGCCTTGGCCCCGCCCCCACTCCTGATTGACTGGTGCGCATGGCTCATGGGCGTGGCTTGTGGGTGTTGTGAAGGTATGGTCAATTTGCATATTACTCTTTTATTAGATAGGATAATCAAGTGCCTTTAGAAGGGAAGGTTCTGAGTGACCAAATATTTGCAGGCTTACGATAGTATAGTAAAAACACAGGTTATAATGGGGTTGGTTGGTGCTGGAGGACTTGAGGCCATGAGCCCCCCGGTGCTTAAGAACTGCATAAAGGACATGAGAACTTGTAGGACCACTCTGAGGAAAACTCCTATTTCCTATAACAGGGGGACCAAGATTTCTGAAAACCAAACCCAACGCCTAATCTTGTATGTGGCTGGACGCTCAGGCAAATTGAATTCCCAACCTTGAAAAGCCTCTTAACGTTAGGACAGTGATGGATGACCCAAGATCTTTGAATCTTTTGAGCCTCCTCTGCTCGTGGAAGCAGCCTGCTCTCCCCTGCCTACTCGGGGCAGCCTTCATTTTCCTGAAGAACGGGTCGTGATCTCCCCTGACATCAAGGCCTTGCAGGACACTGCTGGCCATCATCCTCTGGACCGGCTCTTGTCACTGTTCCCGGTCAGAAGCCAGACTTAAGTCTCCACGGGCCCCACGGGTTAAGGTACAGATCACGACCTGCGATAAGGTGCGATACTCACTAAGAGATTTGCATGACCCGCTAGTTGAGTTTGACAGAAACCTGGAGGACACGAGTAGGAGCAGATCCGACAGGTGTGGGATCGGGTTCAAGGAACCTAAAGGTGTGTCGAGCCTCGCATATTGCTATAGGCACACTAAGGAGAGATTCTAGTTTTAAGAGGAAGAGCTAGAAATGGCCCTACCTATTTATTTATTTATTTATTTATTTTGGTAGGTCGATTGCAATATTGAGTCTTTATCAAAGAAGTGAAAATGTCACACTTTTTGGGGATACTCTAGAGCAGCGGTTCTCAACCTGTGGGTCGCAACCCCTTTGAGGGTCCAACGACCCTTTCCCAGAGGTTGTCTAAAACCATCAGAAAACACAAATCTTTACATGATGATTCATAACAGTAGCAAAATTACAGTGATCGAAGTAGCAACAGAAATAATTTCATGGTTGGGGGTCACTGCAACATGAGGAACTATATTGAAGGGTCCCGGCATTGGGAAGTTTGAGAACCACTGCTGTAGAGAAAGGCATCCAAAGGGTTAGTGTTTTTGGTCTATTCAAATATGTGTGGGGTTTTTTTAATTGAAGACCTGCTCTCCCACTTTAGGGAGGTTCAGAGGATAGCCTTTCCATGATGGCATGAGAAAGACATTTGTGGGGGGCGGGGGATCCCTAGCTTCCTAGAAGAGCTTTGGATAGAGCTTTTAAAACTATTTGGTTCTACAGCAAAACGACACATCCCTGGTACCTGGAATGCAGCCATAGGCCAGGAAGGGCCGCGATATGGCCTCTGGGCCGACTGAGTGCATCGCGGGGTTTGCCTTTGGGAGGCAATCTATGGAAGGAACAGCAACAACAACAAAGAGTAATCATACGCTATGAGGAGGAAACCAAACTGGAATTTTTAAAGAAACGTTTCTCTCTGTGTGTGGAGTATCCTTCAATGTTGGAAAAGTGGTTTAAGAGATTTTTTTTTTTTCAGACCTACCTAAGACCAAAATTTAAACCTGCAAACAATAATAAGGACGTGACCTACTTTGCGATATCATGTGATTACCACGATGAGGTAGACATTTATCTGTGATTATGGGAAATAAATGAGGCCACCTATCACTATCTCAGCTTCACACTCACCTCCCGAATATCCTAATTTTATCTCTGCATTCATGAAAACAACTTATTCTTGTCATGGAACACTTGAAGGTTCAAATTTCCAGACACCTTCTCTTATGGGTTTCCAGAACTTTCTGTCCTCATCCCGGGAGCAGCTGTATTCCACGTTCTGCATCTCTCTACTGAAGGACCACGGAATAAGATACTCAGCCCCTTTCTCCTCGCTGTCTTCTGGAATCAACCGGACCGACGAAGCACAGTGGCATCTGGAAGGTTCTGTGATAGAGGCATTCGTTGTTAGAGAATGCCGGAATGCCCCCCCCCCCCAATCCTGGAGGGAGCCCACACTCTGGGCTGTGTTTCCACCGAGGCACCTGGAATTATTTCTCGAGCCTCCTCACCATTTTCCTCTGAATTAAAATATCCCAAGTCTTTCCCTTCCTGCTTCTATTCTGAGGGACAAGAGGTGTTTTTACGTGGTGGCTGGTTGGTTTTCACTCTGAGTTACTGTCACCGCGGTGAACAGCAGGCAGTGCCTGCTAACAAAGGTGGCTGTGCTCTGAGAGAGGCATGGGGGGCTGTTTGCTGAGAGAGAGAGAGAGCAAGGGTGTGTGTGGACTCAGAACGATGCTCGAGGGAAAGGACGCAGAGGAGAGCGAGCGGCAGCCTGCGGAGCTCTGGTCCTTGGGGCGGCCGCGGTCTGTTCCTCTAACCTTCGCTTTCCACTGGCCGCCTCCTCGGCCGAATCCTGCTTTAGGAACAGAGCGTTCACTCGGGAGGCCGTGGAAATGGAGCCCTTGGTAGACACAACGTGCAGAGGGGGCGTGGGTCGCAGAGCAAGCCCAGTTCTGAAGGTCCCCCCTCCCTCTGGAGATTCCAGTAGTGATTACAGGAGAATGCTGAGCATGCCGTTCACCTCAGCAGTGTAGGAATTCACAGGGTAACCTGCTCAGCATGGAAAATCTGAAACTTATTTTGAAATAAAAATCATTAGGAACATTGTTTTCTAATACATTTCACAGCTTACCCATGCTGAGAGGAAACGCAGCAGAATGGCAGGTTGTTCCTGGCCATCCTGGAAACTGGGATACTATTAAGACTAGTCATGAATTTGCAGAGTGAGTGGCAAGCTCTAACAGGGTCTAGCGTATATTTATCAGTCAGTTGCCACTGCATTATTTAAGCTACTAATTAGCATTGTAATTATTGCCAGATAAAATACATATAGCCCGTGGTGGCTTCATAGCTGAAGTGCTTATCCTATCTAATAAAAGAGTAATATGCAAATTAACCATCACTCTGCTACACCCACAAGCCATGTCCACAAGTCACGCCCATTAGCCAATCAGGAGTGAGTATGAAAATTAATCCCAACCAAGACGGCTGTGGCCGTGGAGAGAGCAGGAGGGAGGCTTGGGTTTCCCCAGAAATAAAGGAAGCTAAGCTTTCTGCATACCCTGGCCAGCCCAGGCCTCCCCTTAAGACTACAAAGTTTCAATTAAAATGGTGGCAGCCGTGGAGCTGGAAAGAGTAGGGCTGCCCCCGGCGATGGAGGAAGCCAACCTTTCCGCAGCAGTCCTGGCCTGCCTTGGCCTCCACTTAAGGCTACAAAGTTTCAATTATAGAAGATAAATAAACCCCAACAAAAATGGCTGCCACCACGAAGGGAGCAGAGGCTTGGCTCTGCTCCAGGTTATAAAGTTTCAGTTGTAGAAGATAAATAAATCCCAGATAGCAGTGCTTCTGCTTGGGTTTTCAGGGTGTGTGTGGCCAGCCTGAAAACCACCACAGGCCCCTTGCCCATGCCACCCCATGCCCCAAGGGAACCCTCATCCTGATCCAGGAGGCCTTTCAGTACAAACCAGCTGGCCCCCACCCATGCACCAGGCTTATATCCTATCTAATAAAAGAGTAATATGCATATTGACCATCACTCCAACACACAAGAAGGCTGCCTCCATGTGGTCAAAAATCCTTCCCTCATGTGGACACAAGATGGCCACCACAAGATGGCCAGCAGGGGAGGTCAGTTGGAGGGACCAGGCCTGTAAAGGAGGGCAGTTTGGGGTGATCAAGCCTGCAGAGGAGGGCAGTTAGGGGTAACCAGGCCAGCAGAGGAGGGAAGTTGGGGCAAACAGGCTGGCAGGGGAGCAGTTAGACATCAATCAGGCTGGCAGGGTAGTGGTTAGGGGGTGATCAGGCTGGCAGGCAGAAGTAGTTAGGGGCAATCAGGAAGGCAGGCAGGTGAGCAGTTGGGAGCCAGCAGTCCTGGATTCTGACAGGGATGTCCGACTGCCTGTTTAGACCTGATCCAGGTGGACAGTCAGACATCCCTCGAGGGGTCTCAGATTGGAGAGGGTGCTGGCTGGGCTGAGGGACACCCCTGTGCACGAATTTCATGCACTGGGCCTCTAGTATAATATAAAGAAGTAGTTGAACCCTAACTGGTTTGGCTTAGTGGATAGAGTGTCAGCCTGCAGACTGAAGAGCCCTGGGTTTGATTCCTGTCAAGGGCACATGCCCTGGTTGCGAGCTGGACCCCCCAGTGCAGATGTGCAGGAGGCAGCTGATCAATGATTCTCTCTCATCGTTGATGTTTCTCTCTCTCTCTCTCCCTCTCCCTTCCTCTCTAAAATCAAGAAAAAAATGTTTTTAAGAAAAGTAGAAGAAATGTTAGAGGAAATTTTTTGTTATATTTTCATGTTGCATGAAAATTGAGTAAAAGAAAGAAGACATTGGCATAAAATAAAAAAGGACAATTCTGTCTCCTTGAAATCCATTTGTTTGTTTATGGTCTCAGCATTCATTTGGGAATTTACCAAATCATAAGAGATGTTTGAATGACAAAATGCTCTTTTCTGCTCTCTGTTGTAAAGTAAAGGAAAGCTTGGTACTGAATTTGCACAGCTCACTTATTTTTGAGTGAATTGTGGTAAATTCCTCTTTAATAGCCATGAATAAGGAAGGCTATTTAGTGTGGTCCTTCTGAACATAAGCCTTGATGGCAAATACAACTGAGTTGTATTAAACGTGATCAACTCTGCTCTTATTAAACGTGATCTTGGAACAATGTCTCGGGCTCTCCGAATCTTAGTTTTCTTACCTGAAAAAGTGGGGCTAAAAAAAATAGTCCCTATTCATAAGGTTGTAGAAAAAGAAAGTGAAGTGACATATATAAAAATACTTAGCACTGTGTCTGACCATAATAAAATATCAGTAAATACTTGCTATTTTTAAAGCTGCAAGCGACATTCATAGCATGCTTATAGAAGTTGGAGCCATAATGGGTGGGCCTTTTAATGGAGCAAGGACCCACAATTTTGGATACAGTATGACTACACAAAGGAATGTAAGATCAGGTTACATGGGTTTATGTGCCCTTAAGGTCCAAATGGGATGGACAGAAACATCCAGAACAGCATAATCAGCTGATAACTGAACAGCCTGAAACCAAGGAAAGTAGTGAAGAGTGTCTAGGCAGGAATTCCTCTCCTGAGCAGGCCGGGAGATAGCAATACTGAAATGGGGCCCAGGTCAAGGGCAGATGCAGGACCTTCATGGGCATATTACACGGAGGGGATGGTACATCAAGCCACAGACAGAATCAAAAGTCAGAATCAAATGCCTGGAAGGGAGATCATTCCACACACTAAAAGCCCAGCAGCCGAACGCGGAACTACCAGAATGACAGCTCGACTGTCAGACGCTCAACGCAGGAGCTGTCCCCAGTGGTCAGTGCCCTCCCCCGGTGGGAGCACTGCTCAGCTGACTGGGATGAGCGGCTGCTCGCGCACTGGGCTGATCCCCGCAGCCCCCCTCCCCACCAGTGCACGAATCCCCTGCGCTGGGGCCTCTGGTCAAGTAATAATGGAGGAATGGAAACAAACGCTAGACATGGTTCAAAGAATTAGCTGATACCCTAGTCAGTTTGGCGGAGTGGATAGAGCATCGGCCTGCGGATTGAAGGGTCCCAGGTTCAATTCCGGTCAAGGGCACATGCCTGGGTTGTGGGCTTGATCTCCAGTAGGGAGCATGGGAGAGGTAGCCTGTCAATGAGTCTCATGATTGACGTTTCTACCTCCCTCTTCCTTTCTCTGTGAAATCAATAAAAATATATTTTTTAAAAAAATGATTGAGCTCATAGGTCACAAGGGGGTATCATTACAGCGGGGGATTTATTTACATATGTGCTGTGCATCGAACCTCACTGTTCAACTTGCATAAGGACGATGGCCATTGAGAGGGAAACCACTGGCCCTGGGTCGCAGAGGTTGATGGCACAGTGGCTCAGGTGGGGAAGGTCAAACGTCGATTGCTTTGAAGGTCTATGTCCTCGACGTATCGGTAACCTTTCAGGGGGAGATAAGTGTTCTCCTGAGGACCAGAATGCCTGAATTGGGAGTCCTATCTCTCTGGCGACAGACTTCAATCCTGTGGGCTGTGGATGCGGGTGTCAGGGGAGACGGGGAAGGCGCACCTGAGGAGCAGGGCGTAGGTCAGATGACGACAACCTACAGAGGGCCCACTCGCACCTTCCTCCACGTCTGCTCTTGGGAGCAGGGGGGCTGAGGCATCACTGATTCCCAAACTGCTGGTGGGAGTCACAAGGTTCTTTCCTAAATTCATTCGATTGGATTGAACCCTGGAAACCTCAGGAAACAACAGATACCAGGCTTTGGCGTGGGCTGTGGCACTGCAATCAATTAGGTACAAGCTGTACTGCAGTCAATGCCGCTGCTGAGATGGTAGGAGAGAGGCAGACAGACACACTTTGCTCCGTGTTGCCCGTGACCCTCAGTCCGCTCGGAGAGAACAGAGTGTCCACGGTCACATCAGAGCCAGTCAGCAGGACGAATGTTTATTTCAGGACTTCCTTCTTCTTTGATTTTTATTTTTTCTGCTACGTTATATCAACAAACTTCAGGAATATTTTTGCTCCTGTATCAGCAATGCATTTCAAGTGCAGCTCTTATTAAATATTTATTAAAACACAAGCATTTTATTTTTCTGTACGGCTATTAGGCATTTTTTCTTAGCATATAGTTAAATTATATATACATATATTAAGTTATGAGAGTATGGACTTAAACGTACATGAATGCTCTTGAAGGAGAGAGATTAAAGCTCCTATTCTGACTAGGTTTGAGAAGACTGACATATTTTATGTTTCTTAATTATCTTTAAAGTTCCCCATCGCATTCCTGTTGAAAAGACTCAATTTACTATGTGCCGGGAAAAGAATAAAAAGAGTCTCCCAGACAACTGCTGTTTCAGATGAGGAAGTATTTCACCCCTGGAAGCTGTCAGAATATAAAACTTCCATGCAAAGGATGCTTCTCTCAAAGTGGCGGCATTGTTCGGGTCACCATTGACATTCAGCCCAAGTATAAAATATTAATTTAATAACATGTCTCCCCACATGGGTTTTTCCCTATTTATTAATTGGCAGTGCCTTTCGGTCTTTGCCTCACCAAACTAGTTGGTGATCTACGGAAGCAATCTCAGACCAGGCTTGAAGAAACTGATCGACCTGTTGAGGTTTTGAGTAGCCTACTGTGACTTCTTTAACCCTTCTCCCGCGTTTCCTGTTCTCCCCCCAAAGGGTCGCTTCGTTCCACACCTCATGTTGGACCCTCTCTAACCTTTTGCACTGTGTACTTTTTGGACGTGCCGGGGAGTTGGATGAATCGACAGTGGCCTGCAGGGTTGGCTGGCTGATGAAATTTTTCTTCGTCGGAGAAATGGCTCAGTAGAAGAAAGCCCACCCTCTTGTAAATTTACTTTTGGGAAGCTTCCCATCTGCTGCAAAGCTCATTCACTATAAATCTATGTGCACAGTCATTGTACAACCTTCGGCACTTGTTTTTGGTTGTACTATTTTCATTTTGGGGGGAGAGGTCAGTGCGGAGACGTGTTTGAATAAGTCCAAGTTCATGGCACACACCCGTCACCAGTCCTCATTTTATTTTAATTATCCTATTCCTCAGCAGTCACTGTTCCCTTCCTCTCCCTCCACTCCTTCCCCAAAGATGCTGGCTCTGTTTTGTTTAAAATGTGTCCATTTGTATATCTAATCCCTGAGGAATCATGTTTTGGACCTTTTCTGAAATTGTGTGCAAATGACATTGTCCTTTACATTAGAATTCTCTTTTTTCTTTCTCACACTTAAAAAAGAAATCCTCATCCGAGGATATGCTTTTTATAGAAAGATGAGATGAGAGAGAGAGAGAGAGAGAGAGAGAGAGAGAGAGACTAAGAGAGAGAAACATCCTTCTCAGAGAGATACTTTGATCTGGTCTGTTTCCTTCACACACCCTGACTGGGAAATCCAACCCATAACCTTTTGGTGTACCATCCACCCAGCTAGGACTGTTTTTATTACTTTGTAGAACCTGGGCATATATTAACATCCATCCATGTTTATGATGCACCTTTAATGCATTGCTTCCAGCTGCTGCATGCCATTTCATAGTGTGTCCACCCTACTCAGCCCTCCACCCTCCTAGCAACCGACTTCCAGCTTGCCCTCTCTTAGTCCCCACTGTACCCTCACTCTTGGGTGTCGGGGAGTGGAGGTGATGCCCAGGAACTAGACCATCCGCTGCCCCTGCCCTCACCTCCTTCCGACCACGTGTGGCTTTGGCTTTGGACCCCGTTCTGTTCTGCCTCCGGCTGGTGCTGGCCAGAGAAGGGAGCAATCAGATCTGCCTTGGGAGTCCTTTGTTGTTGCTCATTGCTCAGTGAGAACTTCTATTTCACTTCTATCCCAAGCGTTGGATTTCAACAAAGGGAGCTAGCAGCCTGGGTGCTGGCCTGCTTTTAGAAACCAGGCATCTGTCATTATTTTTAGAAGACAGGTTCTTGTTTGTAATGCGGAGGGGAGTTCAGACATCTGGGAGACGCCGGCGTGAAAATGCCGTGCAATTGAACCTGCATCGCGCTGAACAGATAGTGACTCTCAACCAGCAGGTGAGCCAGGAGCCGCCTTGAGAGCCACGGCCCTCCCAGGGTGCCCAGGTTTATGTAAAGGAATGAGAGAAAAGATGACTCTGGGAAACATATGTCAACATGATCAGGGCCCTGCATTTTCTACTCACCTTCTCACCTCCCCAGACCAGGCTGATCCCTATGATCTTGTGTAGCTCTTTGATCTCATACTTTTTAAAAAAAATTGAATTTTTACAGAGAGGAAGGGAGAGGGAAAGTCAAAAACATCGATGAGAGAGAAACATCAATCAGCTGCCTCCTGCACACCCCCTACTGGGGATGTGCCCGAAACCAAGGTTCATGCCCTTGACTGGAATAGAACCTGAGACCCTTCAGTCCGAAAGCCAATGGATGCTCTATCCGCTGAGCCAAACCAGTTTTGGCTGATCTCATACTTTGAAACGACCCCCTCTGCTTAGTGGAAGGACTGGTCATAGGAGCATCCAACCTTCTCTGCTGGGTGAACACCGACTGGAACGTTCAAACGTCACCTGGAATCTCCCACCAGAAGCCAAACAACAGGAAATGGGAAATGAACGAGAAACAATGAAACACCTTCCGTGACCCCTTGGCCCACCCTGGCCACTGTCTTCTATCCTCACTCCTGAGAGTGTCTTTGGAGATGTGACCCCTCCCTCCCTCCCCTCCGGGGACCCACCCTGGACATCCCTCTGAAGCCAAAGACACCCTGGTGGTCACATTCCACACCTCATTCTCAGCTCTAATCTCCTCTTTCAGCAAAATGGCATTTCCTTTCACCCCCGAACTCTCTCTGTGCTGCCTTGCTCAGTGTTCACCCCTAACGCTAGGAAATCCCTCCCTCCCTGTGTCTCAGGACCCAAGCAGCTCGGAACTGGTCTTTTACCGCGGCCAAGCCTCTCTTTCACGTTACACTTCCACCCTGAGCGATTTCATGGCGTTGTTTACCACATACCTGCTTTCCAGGAGTTTTCCCAGCTGTGTCTTCAGCCCAGACATCCCTCCTCCCTCCATGTACCCAGCTGTGTACTCATTCTCACCGAGGGTGGTTCAGGGTCCCTTGAGTTAAGCATATCCATCTCCACCTCCTTCCATTTTTATAAAATGTGCCACGTTTGGTATGTCCATCTGCCCGTCCAGTCCTACAGTCTGTAAGTGGATAAACTATCCTTTAAATCATCCTTTCTATTTGCTAGTTTTTAAAATATATATTTTTTTGTATTGGTTTCAAAGAGGAAGAGATAGGGGGAGAGAGACAGAGACATCCATGACGAGAGAGAATCACCCATGGGTTGTCTCCTGCACATCCCACACTGGGGATCGAACCCCCGCCCCAAATTTATATTTTTTATTGAGTTCAGAGAGGAAGAGAAAGAAACACAAATGGTGAGAAAGAATCATGGGTCGTCTGCCTCCTGCACACCCACACTGGGCATCAACCCTGCAACCTGGGCACGTGCCCTGACCGGAAACAGAACCATGACCTCCTGGTTCATAGGTCAACGCTCAACCACTGAGGAGCGCTGGTCGGGCTAAGCTCTACCTTCTGATGGGGATACAGCTAATAATTACACTTCCAGAGAGTATATGACACTTCCTCCATTCATAGTTATTGCACAAAATATTAGTGGCTCTAAAATTAAAAGGTTTAAAAATGACACCAACAAGAAACACTTCTCCAAAGATACGTAGGACATGATAAAAGGCATGCTATTAAGCAATGGCGCAAGAACCTGAAATCTAACTAGACAAAACCAGAGCTATTTCTCAAACTGAGCCCGGTGTTGCATCCTCCGTGAAAACAGTTCTCCTTTCATTATTTACATGTACTGGCGGTTGCATCTTCTTTAAGATTGGGAATGTCTTGCTGCGCTGCAGATAAAAGCCTCAAGTCTAATTTCAAGATTTCCCTTTTTCCTGGATCCCAGCCCAGCTCCCTGAAGCAGAGTCGCATTTATTACCATTCAACAGCACCGGAGGGACCTGGACGAAGAATACGCATTGATGCACTGTGGCTGTTGGCTGCTGTGATTTGGCAGAAAACAGGGGGCACAGAACATTTTACTTCTCTATCCTCTGCTCGGGCAGACGGAGGGGGAAGCTGACGAGTTCAGCTGTGGCTGTTTAGAGGTGTGTTTTGGTTGGTGATTTCTTCGGCTGTTTAATCTTCGCATTTTTGTTGGTTGTTTAGTTTTTCCCAAGTTTCGAGTTTATCTTCAAGATATAAAGAACTATTCATTAATTCATGAGTGCATTAATTTGACTGTGAAATCAGTGAACATTACTGAACTCACAGTGCGTGCCAGGCACTCTGTAAGGTAGCATTGTTATTCTGATAGTCAATTTATAAACAAAAGTCATTGAACTTCAGTTGCTCACATGCAGGGGTGGCAGCTGATTACAAGTAATTTTGCTGTGTTGTATGTGATAAATAGACTTTGAGTGGCCAGATTATTATGATCTCTGAATGTATAATAATCTGGCCACTCAGTGTGTGTGTGTGTATATATATATATATATATATATATATATATATATATATATATTAGAGGTCTGGTGCATGAGGGGACATGGGTGGTTGGCCAGCCTGCTTGCTGGTCGAACTCCTGGTAGAGGGGACAATTTACATATTAGTCTTTTATTATATAGGATCTACACTGAGTGGCCAGATTGTTATGTGTTCAGAGATCATAATAATCTGGTCACTCAGTGTATAATATATCCATATATATATATACCACATACACACATGGAAGCCCACAGAGAGGGACAATCAAATCATGTGCTGGAGGGTTATAGACGTGCTTCTGGAGAAGGTGATATTCCTGGGCAGAAGTCTTAGGAAACATCAGAATATGCTTTGTTGTTATTTTCTTTTTCTTTTTAAATGAGATCAGACGCATTGCTAACTGGAAATGGTCTTTATTTCTCCATTTTCTCACCGAAAGCATTAACATCAGGCTGCAAATGTCCCACCTCTCATCAGCACCATCGGAAGAAAAGGTGCACGGATTATATAGGGCATTTGTCTGCTAAGCAGCACAACTTGATTTTTGACAATTTAGAAGTTTGTTACTTGCAGCTGAGACAAAGGTGAGGAAAGAGGAGGATCCTATTTAAGGAAATCATCATGGATTTTTTTAAAATCACCATTTAACTGGTTGACAAAACAGGAAACGAGGTCACATGACACCATTTATTTTATTGACACGGTCTTCTTCACAGGCAATCCCTCAGGTGGCCCTTCTTTCAATGAAGCCATCTCCACTGAGCTCTCTGTGCTGGGATGGACCAGGGGTCGGCAAACTGCGGCTCGCTGCTCTGTTGACTCATGAGTTTGCCAAAGACTAACCTACACTATCGATTCCAATAATTACAGGCTGTTGTTGTTTCTTTGATTAAGTCCCTATCCCAGTGGTTGGCAAACTCATTGGTCAACAGAGCAGCAAACCATGGCTCGTATTTGCCGATCACTGGGAAGGACCATCAGCAGCTCTGGGACTGAGCCTGACTCTACAGCTTCCCATCTTTGGAGCTAGAGTTGACTTGACCAGTAATTCTCATTTTCCTGGACCAATGTGTATATAAAGAAAACGCCAAATTAATTAAATTCTGAGACTGTTCTGACCATAAATCTACAAAGAAGAGAAACTTTGCCTACGTTGCCTTCCATCATCTCCACACAAGTTGCTACTAGGTGCTCCCTAAATAAGCACTGATCAAACAAATACACACCGGGATAAGTGTAAAGAGAAACTTTGAATTTGAATTTTTTAATATAGCCTTTGACTGATAATTTCTTAATGATAATGATAACCTCACTTCTTTGATTTTTTCTGTATTTTTTTTAATTTTCCAATGTGATTAGAATATTATAAAAACATGAAATTAATACAGACATGGTAACTATTTTCTACGGCTGCTGTAACAAAATTCTACACACTCAGAGTTTGAAAACAACACAAAAATGTACTACATTATAGTTCTGTAGTTGAGAAGTATAGACTAGGTTTCTTTTCTTTTTTAAAAAAATATGTTTTATTAATTTTTTACAGAGAGAAAGGGAGAGGAATAGAAAGTTGGAAACATTGATCAGATACCTCCTGCACACCCCCACTGGGGATGTGCCCACAACCAAGGTACATGCCCTTAACCGGAATCGAACCTGGGACCTTTCAGTGGAAGCCCGACGCTCTATTCACTGAGCCAAACCCGTTTCAGCTAGACTAGTTTTCCCTGGGCCAAAAAAAGGTGTCAGTTTTTAAAAACTCTCAGGGAATTTCTGTTTTCTTGCATTTTCTGGCTTCTCCAGGCTGCCTGCATTCCTTGTTTTGTTGCTCCCTTGAGCAACGGCTGGTTGAGACCTTCTCTGGTCACACCACTTTGGAACACTGCTCCGCATCCCTCATCCACAGTTAAGGACCTGCCATTTCAGTGGGCTTGCCTGGGTAAGTCAGGGCAATCTCCCCGTCTCAAGGTCATCTGATTAGCAACCTTAATTCCATCAGCAGCCTTAGTTCCCCTTTGCCTGTCACCAAACATATAGACAGGTTCAGGGGATCCACATGTTTGGAGGGCCACGATGGTACCTACCGCCGACTCCAAACACGGGGGTGGAAATCCTTGTTCTGTCATCAGCACAGGTGACATTCAGTAGTGGCTCACTGTCCTTCATGAACTCATCCATTCAATGGAACTGGTACAGGGTTGGAGGGGCCTCCGTTACACAGAGCTGGGCTTCAGTCCCAGCTCTGCCTCTTCTAGCTCTGTGACCTTGGGCAAGGCAGCTAGAGAGTCTCGGGGTCATTCTGAGTACGAGAAATGGCAATGTGTGTTTCAAGAATTTCGTGAGGAATAAAGAAATATGGGTAGAGGCAGTATATATAATTTACAGGCCTATTAAAATATTGATTTATTCTCACTGTTCGGAGAGAACAGAAAGAATGGTAGAAGAGCTAAACCCCTGGTTCTGGCTTCTATTGCCCCAGTGGTAATTATGAGCCACTTGAAAGATCTGTCTGAAGCCATCTTGAAACTTCTGTGAGAGAAGGAGATGGGTCTGCTTAGGAATTGGGGGGTGGGAAGAGAGGGTGGAAGTAAACATCTGAGAGGATGACAGGAGGTGGCCAGATCCTGAGCTCAGGAGGACACAGGCATTGTTGGACCAGAAAAGAAGTGTGTTGCCTGGCCAGCATGGCTCAGGGGTTGGGCATCCACCTATGAACCAGGAGGTCACGGTTTTCCATTCCTGGTCGGGGCAGGCACATGCCCAGGTTGTGTGCTTCATCTCCAGTGCTGGGAGTGCAGTAGGCAGCTGAGCAATGATTCATCATTGATGTTTCTATTTCTCTCACCCTCTCCCTTCTTCTCTGAAATAATAATAATAATAATAATAATAATAATAATAATAATGATATTAGGGCTTTGAAAACAAAATGGCAACAGGTTTTGAATTTTCACTCTTCGTCAACACAATGAAGTGACACTCCCTTATTATTTGAAGTCTTCACTCCTATTCCTGGCAGTTGCTTGCTCTACTGGCCTATCTGCTATTGGCTGTAAAAATGCAAAAACAACATTTTCTGAAAGGTTCATTCCGTCTGATGAACTTATTTTAATGACTCAAAAGACACTTACTCTATTTAACTCAAGTGTGTATGCATATTGATATTATTTTGTTTTAATTTTTAAATGCACATTACTTATCCAGCCAATTGGAACCGGTCTAGTCTGTGCTTACTTATGAAGGCCTTTAAAATTCCAAATGGCTCTTGATGGCATATTTGCACGACTCGAGTCGATGCCATAAGTGAATATTAAGACTCATAACTCAGATGAAGCGCTGTTACTGCAGAACTCCCGGGTCGCTTTCTAGAGCATAATATCTCAGCGATTTGAAAGACATTTATTCCAAATACCAGGAAAAATTAGACAATATGGTGACAATCCCTTCGCAAACTTCAACTGCTAAAATCATTCTTGAGCTGCGCTACCAGAAAAGATCAACTAAGCCCACAGACACCTATGAGCATTGCAACAAATAAACATTGACTATGGCAATGGAAAATGCCATAAGGATTTTCATAGCCAGGAAGAAAAATCTTCCAAATTAAGAAAACACTCTAGATACACAGCTAGAGTATTCTGTGGCAGGGGGAGGTATAAATCTCCTTTGTGGGCTGGAGGTAGACAGGCCTCGGTTTACTATGGTTTGAGTGGTTTCCCACTGCAGTGCCTGGAGCATAACACTTTTCACTGGTTTTGTCCAACATCGTTAAGTATCTCATTCATGAACATGTCTATTCTGTGAACCACCTTGTCCCGTTTTTACTACGGTGCACTATTTTCTGGCGGGAACGTATTTTTCTAGTAATTCTTAAATACCCGTGTTAGAGAAATTTGTCCATGACCTTCACTCAGTTTGAATTCTTTTTAGAGGGCTACCAAGTGTCAAAAGTGTGCTCTAACACAATGATTCTCAAACTGGGGACATGTTAGACCTCCCCTCCACTCCCCCTACCCAGGACATCTGGCAATGTCTGGAGACAATGTTGATTGTCAAAACCAGATCAGAGGGGGTACTAGTGGGACCTAGTGGGTAGAAACCAGAAATGCAGCTGAATACCCCACAATGCACAGGGCACTCTGCAACAAAGATCATCCTGCCCAGGATGTGTAAATAGCACCAGGGTGGAGCACCCCCTCATGAAATTAAACAACAGTAACCTCGCCCATGTCTATATTTGGTTTGTTGGTAAAAATGGTTGGCCAGTAAACATCTATATATGTAAAAGGCTAATATGCTAAGTGTCCATCTCGGTAATGATGTCACATAGCAACGCCCAGCTTCCTCTCCCTAGCAACGGCTAGCCTCCTTGCGGTTTCTTCAGCCCAGGAACACGACTTGCTTCATAGCCAGGTGGAAACAATCACACTTTAACCAAATGTCTGTGAAGCGTTTTCCCCTGCCCCATCTCATTTGATCCTCACGAAAGTCCTGGAGTAAGGTAGATAGGAGACTTGGTGGAATCCTATTTTCTTTTCATTAATGGGAAAACAGAGATTTAGAAAACTCAGAAACTTGACCCAACTGAAAAAAAGTAAGAAATGATGGACCTTGAAAGTGACTTCAGGCTCTCTCACTGTGCAGAATAGAGTCGAACACTGTTACAGTTAAATATTTCACCCTTTGTTCTCCCTGTGTGATCTACAATAATAATCTGCTTCATGTTGATATTTACTGCTGTGCTGCTGACAATCACCTGAAAGAGAAGTTGGGGTACTTCCCTGGGCTGGAAAAAAATTTAGCTAAATCAGAAAGCAGGCCTAATTAAGCAAGTTTATCTTTTTATATAAAGCTCTTGCTGGTGCCAATTGCACTTGTGTGTTTCAATCTGTCATTGTTGATGCTGCATTTGGTTGACACTTCTATTATAAAGGGTGAATAATGAAATTAAAATATTTCTCCTAATTAATCTCCTTTCAATGTGCATGAATTTGTGCACTGGGCTACTAGTTACTAATAAAATGTCCCTTTGGGCAAGGGGAGGTATTGAAAAATAAATGCCCTCTTCCCTTGAAGGTTTTAATGAAATAGTTGGTCTAAAATAATATCATATTTATCTAACATTTCATCTTTAAGTGTCAGTGAAAAGGATAAACACCAGAAATAGAAAGCATGCATTCTCTACCGCATTGTACCTGGTAAGATGCTCCATAAATAATCCTCTAGCTTCATGCAGTGACCACTGTGTTCTTGGCAGACTCAAAGTGAAATACGTGGGAATCCCTTACATTGAGGCACATACAGTTTAGAAGTCCGACAGTCAGACACATACGTGCAATTACAGGAGAGAAAACATGGGGTGGCAAGGCAGGTGGGGGCTAGAATGCAAACCCCAGTGTGTGACCCAGAAGCTTGCACAGGGCCTCAGAGGCCGCTGTGGTAGGGAGTGGAGAATGGCCTGGGAGGATGCTGGCACACCAGTAGGATCTTCTCAGCCAGGGGTAGGAGGTTGTGAAGTCATAACCAGTCAGTCATTTTTATTTAAAAAATGGGTATTTTTAAGCAGGGCTTGGAAGAGGGGCGAACAGCTTTCCAGGACAAAGAGTGGCATCAGCGCGCGCGCGCGCGCGCACACACACACACATACACACACACACACACACACACACACACACACACACACACACATACACACACACACACACACACACATATATATATATATATATATATATATATATATATATATATATTAAAGGTAGTTATTTTGTAAAAAAAATTGTGAACCGCCTGGACCTCTAGTGATTCTATTGGTAGATTCTGTTGTGTTAGTCATTTGAGGAATAATTGTATTGCGTAGAAGGGAAATTGCCGATTTAACTGCTGCAGTGCTACGTTCTGGCCTTGGGTGTCCCTGAGGGCAGATGGAGGGAAGAAATTTAGGGTCTTTCGAGGCATAGCTGCCCTGAGTATGAAATGTTAAAAGATTAACAAACACTCTATCACTGTAGGGCTACTCCCCAAATGGAAAACAAAACTGAAACAAATGAATAATAAAGGGAAGGATGTATAGTTGGTCAATATTTCCAGAAGAAAAAATATTTTTCCTTTAAGGGGAAAAGTAGTTATGTAAAATGTATTTTAACCTAGTTGGCATGGTGCAGTAGTTGAGTGTCGACCTATAAACCAGGAGGTCACAGTTCGATTCCTGGTCAGAACACATGTCCAGGTTGTGGGCCTGATCCCCAGTGTGGGGGTGTGCAAGATGCATCCAATCAAAGATTCTCTCTCGTATCTGATGTTCCTATTCCCCCCTTCCTCTCCCTTCGTCTCTGAAATCAATAAAAATATTTTTTAAAGTATTTTAACAAATAACATGATCGTTTCCCAAGCAAATGCTTTCCACAAAAGCACACGTACCCCTTCTACATAGTCCCACGATCCTATGGCTCTCGTTTCCCAGATGCCATCTGCGAACCCGGGAGCAGCACTGGCGTCTGCGGGCCCCGCTTGTTCTGAGCTTAGACTCTCTGAACACTGTGGCCTCGGCAGGCTTGCGATGAGAACTATGCCTCTTGCAAAAATATGGACTTGCTGTTCCTGCAAATGCATGTCTGGATAAAAGCTGTCAATAATTACTCATCGATATGTTTTACTGCCCAGTTTTTTCTTACCCAGCATATGCAGTTCTTGTAATGTGTTCTGATAATGCTGGTTTAAAATAGCTATGATTCCAGTCAGTTCGCATTAATAGTCAACACACAGCTCACCCAAGGACGGGTCTTCTTTTGCAATAATCCAGTTATGCCACGTAACCCACTTGTATAAACATGGACACCTGTAAAAGTCATCTTCTGGGATGGTCAACGTTACGTGTCCACTTGGCTGGGCCACCGGGGCCCAATTTAGGCTCAGTGAGATTCTGGATAATTTATCCGAAGGTGGTTTTTGAAGAGATTAACTGTTTCATGGGTGGATTTGGGGTAAAGTAGATTTCCCTCCTTAATGTGGGTGGGCCTCATGCAATCAGCTGAAAGTCTTTCTGGAACAGAGACTCATCTTCCACCAGTAAGAAGGGATTCTGCACATGGACTGATTTGGGACTAGAATTTCAATCCTTCCCTGCAGCTGACTTATACAATCAGATTTTGGACTTGCCAAGCTTCCACAATCACATGAGCAACTCCTTAAAATAAACCCATCTCTCCATAGATGATAGACATATAGACAGACAGGTAGATGACAGACACAGACAGATAGGTAATAGGTAGATGATAGATAGATGGATAGATAGACAGATGGATAGATGATAGATAGGTAGATGATAGATAGATAAATAGATGATAGGCAGATAGATGATAGATGATAGGTAGATAGATAGATAGGTAGGTAGATAGATAGATAGATAGATGATAGATAGATGATAGATAGATAGATAGATAGACAGACAGACAGACAGATAGATGATAGATATGTAGATGATAGATAGATATATAGATAATAGGCAGATAGATGATAGATAGATAGATAGATAGATAATAGGCAGATAGATGATAGATAGATAGATAGATAGGCAGATAGATAGATAATAGGCAGATAGATAGATAGATAGATAGATAGATAGATAGATAGATAAACACATAGCCTGCTGGTTTTGTTTCTCTGGAGGCCCAGGACTAATAACTCATCCTAGATTACCCTAGAAAAGTCAGTCTATCTGCATAAAAAACATTCGTTTAACTGGGAATTCTTAGAATGTTCATAGTAAGTACAAGATTAAAAATATCTGGTTTGCTAACTGGTAGATTAAGGTAAAAAAAAAACAAACGGGGGATGGCATACTATGTTGAATAACTGTGAACACCAGGTCAGTATTTATTCATGCAGCGATCCAGCATTAATTTTTTTTGTAAATTCCCCTATATAATTAGTTTTATTAAATGCATACAGGTGGCATATATCCTATTCTTAATAGGCGACTGTCTGAAGGAAATAAAGCAGGCCCTCTGATCATTAAGATGTTTAATAAACCACACGCTATGTAGTTTTGCAGATCAAACATAACGTGAAGACATTTTCAGGAAATGTGTAGGAATAAGAGAAGGTTTATGTAGCTCAGCCCACACTGAAGTGTACCAAAAATGAACAAAATAGGCGAGACACTTGAAACTTGGGATTGGTTTCAAACATATGCTATAAACGTCCTGAAACATCTTTCAGAAACAGTATGAGCTGAACAAAATGGAAAGCAGACACTCTAAACTGACACGAAATAATCCTTCCAAAGGGAGTAATTTGGCTTGTTAGAAAGTAAGTGAGGCAAATCTGAAGAATCCCCAGGAACATTTGCCACTTGAGAAGGGGATCTGGAAGTAGGAACTAGCTTTGAGAGCGACAGAGAAATATTTCATTACAAGTTGAGCATCATGAGATGTAGTGCTCACCATGTATGCACCATAAAAAAACAAAGATCTCCAAGTACTTGGGGAAAACAAGGAGGTTACTTGCAAGGATTGAAAAAAATGGTTTGCTCCCATTTTTCCTTGGCGATAGTAGGATAATGGAAAAGCAATTGCTATGGGTACAGAAGGGTCGATGAACAGCTGGATACATGGTCTGTTGTGTATGCAGAACGTCTGGCCTGGAAGTAGAAATGCCTACCATTCATCTGCAACTGATGGCTGTCAGGGGAACTCAGGCCAGCACGCTAGAGCATCCACTGTAGAGGGCCCCCAGGGAAGACACCCGGGCATTATTTTAAATCAGTGTCAGCTGAATCCAAGGCACCAAGCAAAGCCACATCTTGGAAATGCATCCACCAAAAGGGCTGGATGCATTACTCAGTACTGACTTTTAACTTGCTTTAGGTGTGCGTGGGGGGTGGGGCACGGAGGGCCCTTGAGATGTAGATTCAGCAGAGCCCCAGGAATGAGGGAATGAGTGGGGCCTGGGCCCACTTAAGCTCCTTTGATTTTAAGTCCTTTCATGTGAAACCCCTTTCTATTTTAGTATAAATAAACACACTGCGTTTGGATTCTCTGTCTCTCCATCAGAAGGCAGAGATTCCACCCAGCCCCAGCTTTATTTCTACTTCTGTGTTGTCTATTCTTTTCTATTTCTCAATCCCCAGCCCCTCTACTCAGTAACTGGACCCTACTTCTCTCTCCACGCTGGTCATGGAGAAGAGAGGAAAACCCCAGCAATCCACCTCCAGGTTCCAGAGTTTTAACGTCAAATCTCCTGATCCTTACCTATTTGGGATTGAAGATTATTTGAATTTAAAAAGACACAGGGTTGGGCCAAAGTTAGCACAGGGGCCATTATTTGAAAACTTCAGAGTAGAAGAAAAGGGGAAATAAACCCGAGCATCAGATTTTTATAGCTTCAGTGCAATCCAAATCCAAAGCTCACGGGGTTATTTTGTGGATATCAACAAACTGACATTGATATTGATAAGGAGAGGAGGCAAAAGACCCATTAATAGCCAACACAACATTGAAGAACACAATGGAAAGGCTGACAACACCCAACTTCAATGCTTACTATGAAGCTACAGTAGTCAAGACAGCACGGTATTGGCACAAACATACAAACTACAACGAACACGACTAGATCAATGGAACAGGATGGAAATAGACCCACAGAGAGTTAACTAATCGTCGGTAAAGGAGCAAAGACAATATAATGGAGCAAAGACAACCTTTTCAACAAAGGGTGCTTGGACACCTAAACACCCACATGAAAGAAAATAAAAAAGGAATCCGGACACAGGTCTCCCACCCGCCACAGAATGAACGTACCGTAGACCTAAATGCAAAACATACAACTATAAAACTCCTAGAAAATAACCTAAGAGAAAACTTAGATGATTTTTTTCTTTTGGATACAACAAAGGCACAATCCATGAAAGAAATAATTGATAAACTAGACTTCATTAAAATTTAAAACTTCTGCTCTGCAAAGGGCATTACCAAGGACAAGAAGACGAGCCATGGGCTGGGGAACATCTTTGCGAAAGATACATCTGATAAAGGACTGTTCCCCAAAACACACAGAGGATGCTTTAAGAACACCTGGTTTAAAAATGGGCCAAACACCTTTGCATCGTCCTCACCAAAGAAGACACACAGATGGCGAATAAGCATATGAAAAGATGCTCTGAGCCCCATGTCCTTGGGGGGATGCAAATGAAACAACCAAGCGGACACCACTTTGCTGCTAGGATGCCGGCAAGCACTGCCACTTTGACAGACAGGCTGGTGACTCTTACAAAAGTAAACACTCTTTCCACCTAATCCGGCCTTTGTGCTCCTTGGTATTTATTTCCCTGAGGAGTTAAAAAAAATGTGTGCTCACCAAAAACCCTGGACACAGACATGGACAGCCACTTTATTAGTAACTGATGAAGCTTTGAAGCAACTAAGAGGTCCTTCAGCAGGCGAAGGGGTAAGTCGGCATTATTCCATTATTCCATTAGACCAGTACTCAGCGCTACTGAGCCATGAGCCATGGAGCCAGGGAGGAACGGAAACACACACCGCTAAGTGAAAGAGGCCCATCTGAGAGGGCTCCATGCCCTATGAGTCCAACGACATGACATTCTGGAAAAGGCAACGCGATGGTAAAATGGTGACTGGTGGGTGGAGGCTGAGAAGAGGGGATGGAACGATGAGGCAGAGCACAGAGGATTTGGGGGAGAGTTAAGATACTCTGCCTCATATTATCATGAGGGAGGCATGTCAGTATCCACTTGTCCAAACCCACATAGTGTACACCGCCGAGAGAGAACCAGAACCTGCGGGCGCTGATTGCTCAACGTAGGCTCATCGACTATCACGGATAGACCACTCTGGTGGGTGATGTTGATAATGGGGGAGACTCTGCGTATGTGGGAGCATACGTACCTTCCTCTCTGAACTTAAAAAAATAAAGTTCTTTTTGAAAAAAATAAAATCATGTCGGGCTGCATTTATTGTCTATTTCGTTCACGTGTTATCTTTGGTCCAAGCACTTAACTCTGCTTAGCATGTAGTAGAAGCTCAAATTACAAGTTCAATCTTACGTAGACTCAGAACACGTGTGTAGCCTTAGCGTGTAGGACCTTCACTCCGAGGCTACAGTAGCTTCCTGTTGGGCAGCACTTGCTTCCCTGCTCAGGCCTCATCATTTCCTAAGCAGGTGAGTGTCTCTATGGTCTGTCCCCCCTTGAACTGTCACCCCAGCGCCACTATCCTGGTTGCTCAGCCAATGACCTTGATGTTGTGGATTTTTGGAAAGCACCACTTTGCACAGGAAAGGTACCCAGGACCCTCTCTAGATTGCAAGAGGTTGTGCAATCCAACTATTTTCTCTTAATGTGATCATTTTTTACTTTCTTCCTTTTCCCCCTTCAGCTGTCTTATTCAGAAAATCACGTCCAATCTCCACGGAGTCCTTAAATGGCTTCATTGCCTACTCCATCACCCAAACTCATCCCTCTTCACATAACATTCCCATAATTCAGAAGTGTTCCTGCCATGTGCAACAACACGGATGGAGATGGAAAGCATTACGCTAAGTGAAATAAGCCAGGCAGTGAAAGATAAATATCACATGATCTCACTCATTTGTGGAATATAGTGAACGGCATAGACTGATGAACAAGTCAGATCCAGAGTCTGAGAAACATCGAACAGAACGTCATACCTCAGGGAAGGTAGGGGAGGGTGGGGATAGGGGAGGGTGGGGATAGGGGAAGAGATCAACCAAGGGGTTTGGGTGTGTGCATATGAGTCTAATCAATGGACACAGACAACAGGGGGTTGGGGCATAAGTGGAGCATGGGGAGTTATGGGGGAATAAGGACACATATGTAAAAAATAAAAATTAAAAAAATTATAAAGAAGTGTTAGAGTTAAGTAACTTAAAATCAATCAATCAATATTTATTGGGTGCCTGGAAATGTGCTAAGTAATTAGGGGACATACCAACATAACAGAAGAATAAGCAGCGCTCCTCAATTAGCAACTATTTTTCGAACATTTATCCAGACAGAAGCAGCTATCCCGAGTATCATAGGAGGGGATCCCCCATTGGGAAGGCAATGGCTGTGAGTACCCAATTTAGAGTCAAATATGAAACATGTCGTTTTGTGTTTTTTTCTTGAATGAAACGAGAATATGGAACAATTCTGTCTGTTTCACTGAAAATCAGCGAAGTAGAAATTCAGCCATTGGGATATCATCTGTCTATGGCTTGGGAGAGGGCAGGGAGGGTCGGGGGGAGGAAGGGAGTGGGGATAATATTCATGTTGCACAAAGCAAGGCTGTGGAAATGACTGCCCTATTTAACTTGGGATGAAACAGCTCTTTTTATGGGACTGTGAACTGACATCAGGGCCTAGGGGCAAATACTCACCTGGGGCTACAGAGAGTGTATGTCTTTACAAACCTGTAAGTCTTCTCAGCACTCATTACAGGATGTTGGTGTTTCAATCCCTTCTGCACATGAACTTCAAGCAGCCACCCCACCCCTTCGGCACCACCACAAAGGAAGCGCTCCTTTCTAGTCTAGTCCTATGTTACTTTGACTGTGATCTAAGGATCACTTTGGAATAATGTGCTTGTAAGTGTCCGATTTAGGAAACGGGCCGCCCAAATCCATCTTACCCCTAGGGGAAGGCTTTCTCCTAGCCCACCCCACCCCATCCAACTCCACATTTTTTTTTTGCCAGGGGACAATTGGCCTATTGAAAGGGATTTTGGTCCAGCTGGCATGGCTGGGTGGAGAATTTTACAACGAAGGAATCAGGCTGACATGCTCAGAATCCATCAACTGCAGCCATCGCTAACAGTGGGCAAGTCAGTTACTCCCTGTCCATTAACCACTCCCCTTCTGGTTTAGCAACAGCGATGGTCATTGCAGAGATCCACGATTCCATCACGAGTTACCGAATGATTTTCCAATCCCACTACTCCCCCTGCTTCCGTTGCTAGACGTCTACAAATACCAACTGGTCCCCACCGATTATCCTTGGGCGTGAAATGCAAGGCAGTAGTCCTTCGGGGTGGTCTTGGCCAGGGGTTGGGTGGCATGGACTAAGGAGATAGCAGTGATGATAAAGAATATATCATTTCCAAAAGACACATTTTGGCCCTAACTGGTTTGGCTCAGTGGATAGAGCGTCGGCCTGCAGACTGAGGGGTCCAGGTTCGATTCCGGTCAAGGGACATGTACCTTGGTTGTGGGCACATCTCCGGTAGAGTATGTTCAGGAGGCAGCTGATCAATGTTTCTCTCTTATCAATGTTTCTGACTCTCCCTCTACCTTCCTTTTTGTAAAAAAATCAATAAAATATATTTAAAAAAATAGATTTTGGCAGTAAAGCCCTCAGTGTTTGCAACCAGTCAGATATGGCGCAGAGGTAACTGGACTGACCTCTGATTTTCTTGCTCAAGGAACTGGTGGATGGAGGTGCAATCCCCCGAGATAGGACAGGTCTTCGAGGACCAGGCCCGGGGGTAGAGAAGGCAACTGAGGAAGCATCAGACAAAGGAGAGAAGGAGGCCCTTCTGTCTGTTATAATAGCTTTTGATGGAAAAGGACTTCCCAAGTCAAGAAATGAGTTTTCTGCCAAAACAGGTGTGGCTCAGTGGATAGTCCGCATCACCCTGCGGACTGAAGGGTCCCGGGTTCGATTCCGGTCAAGGGCAAGTACTTTGGCTGCGGGCACATCCCCAGTAGGGGGTGTGTAGGAGGCAGCTGGTCAATGTTTCTCATCGATGTTTCTGACTTTCTATTCCTCTCCCTTCCTCTCTGTGAAAAATCAATAAAATATATATTTTTTAAACAGGAAGAAATGAGTTTTCTAACAGGTTAGGTCTGTAGGAAAATGTCTGAGCCAGCGTTCAGCCTGGTGTAGGGGTGGACTGCTGCATCCGGCAGCCGGTCAGGTCCGGCCCTGGCTGGGACGGCACGCCCGTCCTTCTGAAATGAAGGCCCTGTCGGGATTTTCCATTATAAACTCCAATTTCTAGGGGTTTATAACGTGGCTACTTTAAAATCACATCAGGCTGAAACTTGCAAGTAATAAACCATTTTTAAAAAGGGGCCTAATGCATTTTTTGTCAAGATCCAGTTAAAATATTGCCTATTTTTCTGAGATTAAAGTGACATGCAGTTAATAGATGGCCAGACAAATGTTTAATTAAAAACACTTTTTATTTTCAAGTGCCTGGAAGTAATTACACTTGATAATAACGTCACATCTCATATGTGTCGATTAGATATGGATGGACCTCAAACATAAGACTGAAGCAATTTTAACACATTATAGCAAAATGTGGCATGGGGCGGGGGAGGGGGGGGGCGGTGTTTTAAATACATTTCTTTCCAATAAAAGTTGTAAGTCGGTTAAGGTTTGTGTTTTTTGAGGAGCAATAACATGTTCAATTTTATTTTATTATTATTCTGCCAGCCAGGACTTAGTCTCAGAGTTATTGTTCAATTAAAAATATACCCCGTGTCATAGAAATGTACAGTGGAAACCTGTATGATCGTTTAAAAAATATATATATTTTATTGATTTTCACAGAGAGGAAGGGAGAGGGAAAGAGAGTTAGAAACATCGATGAGAGAGAAACATGGACCAGCTGCCTCCTGCACACCCCCTACTGGGGATGTGCCCGCAGCCAAGGTACATGCCCTTGACCGGAATCGAACCCGGGATACTTCAGTCCACAGGCCGACGCTCTATCCACTGAGCCAAGTGGTTAGGGCAAAACCTATATGATCTTGATAACCAATGATGCCCCTTTAACTATACCAAAAAATAAGTAAGTAAAAATATATACCATCTTCTGTTGGGAATATAGTATTCTCATTTTCTCTCTCAGTAACAGGGTTTTCTCACATGTGCATGCCAAGGTCCCCCGAGGCCTTTTGTCAGATCAGGTGGGCGGGAATTCTGCCTTAAAGTATACAAGCACCCTGTTCCCCATGAGGAATAGGAAGGAAGATAGACGGTGTATGGAGGGGAGGCCAGCCAACACTCCATGTGACGTGCCAGGCCGGGGGGAGCAGCCATCGCCTTGGCTCCAGCCCCGCCCAGCCACCTACTGACCTGTGACCTGATCACGGCCTCCTGAGACATGCCAGCCAAGGTCAGCTTGGCAGCCAGCGGCCCCTTCGCAGAGGCCAACCCAAGCCGAACGAGGGATCTGGGAGTATGAAGTGGATTCTGTGCTTTGTCTTACACAGACAACAAAAGAATTCCTACCTCGAATCGTGAAAAACCAAAACACAGATCACACAGGGGTTCGGTATCTAAGTTTAACCCTAAATACTGAGAGCGAAAGAGAACTTCCGATTGGGAAAAGTCTGCTTTCACCAGAAAACAAACACACGCAGAAGCAGTTACAGACAAAACAAGGAGGTTTGTATTCATTAAAATGGAAAAACTGTCACGGACCCGAAGTTAATGAAGTAAAAAAATATTAAATGAACGTATTACAGCATATGATAGACTACTCCTAATTAACCAAGAGCCCCACAACTGCCATAAAATCTAATATTAAGAGTGTAAAATCAACAATAATGTCACAGAGAATGAAATGCAAAGGGCCAATGAATATAAGGAAAGATGTTCAACTGTTGGAAATTAGGGTAATAAAATTGAAAATAAAAAGCCAGCATTTTTTTTTTTTTAGCCATAAGATTTTTTTTTTTTTAAATGAGATTTAAAAAATCTAGGTGGGTGAGAATATAAAGAAACAGGCTTTCTCTTATATCTTTGTTGGAAATGTATATTTTGCCAAACTTCCAGAAGGCAATCTATTGGACTTTATTAAAAGTTAAAATAAGCAAAATACTTAGAGAAACCAACCCCAAAGGTATGAAAATACAGGTGTGTAGGTAGCATGTATGAGCATATTAATTTAACATTTGTTCATTAAGTAACTAATTTCTTAAGTGCAGCAGAGAGAAGAAGATTCTGTGCTCCATAAAATGTAGATTTTCTTAAGAAAAGTCAACATAGAAATCAAGAAACGAACAGCATAATTTCAGGTGGTAATAGCTGCTGCTCAGAATATAAAGCATGGGGTGTTATAATGAAGTTATTAAAGTTGTAGAAGATAGCATAATATAGTTTTTATGAAGTTAAAAACAAGCATTCATAAAACTAGGGATAGAAAATACTTTAGAGGTGACATTATAGGTGATCTATTATTTATTCTCCCATGTTTCTGCCATCTGAAATTTGCTATAATCAGCATACATTACTTTCCTAATGTAAAATGTGCTATTAAAATAAATGGATTTTCCAAATATTTTCAGTGAAATTCTGGGAGACTATGTATGGAGCCTCGCTCTGGCTGTTGCCCTGCACTGTAGCCCTCCATAGAGCATGCCTCTGATGAGCTTTTAGCCTTTCTGAGCGCTGATTTAGAGAGAACAGCCTGTCTGCTCCCCACCCCAATGGAGATATGCAGACGCACACTAACCCCACAGGCACTACTAGCCCAGGGATGACCTTCTGGCATAGACGGGAGAGTGAACTAGTTTGTAATTTCTTCAGCGGCCTTTTGGCAATGTCGTGGGGTCCTGTCCACTCAGGGCTGATGGGGGAAGAGAAGATTGGCGGACACCTACTTGTCAAACAGTCGATGGGTTATATCCTAAGTAAACTGGTTGTCTTTGTGTTTAGTTAGGTCCAAGATTCTCGGTTGCAAACATTTTTTTTTTCCCTACGAACATCATAGTTTGAGACTTAGTCTCCTTGTACTGTCTTCCCTCTTATCATCACTTTAAAGGATGTTGACACATTTTTGGAACAGGCTTGGCAATCTTCCATGTTCCTTTCTTTTGTGGTTAAGAATCGATCAGCGTTTACTGTAGGCTTAGAGCGATGCTGTAGGACATTCTAAGTTCCTTCAGCATGGTCTGCGTGTCTCAGAATTCTTCACGCATTCAGAAATCTTGATTCTACAAATAGAAAATGCTGCTAAAAGGATGGGATCCAATCAGCTACCCACCCATCTGAGCAAAGCGAGACACCAAATTCCATAGGGCACAAAGTTCTCTTTCTCACCACCTTGTCCTCAGAACTTCTGCAGATATTCTGGAAAGTAAGATCACATTTTAATGCCAAAAAGTATTCGAAGAGAACACGGATACATAAATTCCAACAAAACATGCAATATTTATTATAAGTGAGAAGGGCAATAAATCAAGAAAAAAAAAAACACTGGGGGATGGAAGTGGAGCCAGATATAAAGCTAAAACAGAGCACAAATCAGTCACACATTTGGCTCAGCTTTCTCAGAGCCAATGGGAGAGGAACCATCCACCCAATGGCCTGCGTCCATTCGCTGAAATAAACCAGTTATTTACAGGGCACAGATTTATTTCTGGAACTCACACCATAGCGGAATTTTCCTCTGCGGTCTCATAATCTATGCAATGGCAGGGGATATTGTTTTGCACCTGGGAGAAATTTTAAGGATGGAATTGACAGGAGGGCCTGCTTCTGGAACCTGTTTCACAGAGGTCCACATTAAGGTCTTTCCGGGCTAACGGATGTATGCAAATTGTTGATGTAGGTCATGTAATTCCCTCACTGAATCCCAGCTCTTTGAGGTTAGGATTCACTTACTTATCATAGGACTGACTTGTTAGAGAGCTGGTGTTTATTAAACGATTAACTGAGTGAATGCCTCGGGGATGCCTCCCTGCTCTCCCACACCAGGTATGTGTAGCCAGAATGGCAGAGTTCATCTGCTTTGGTCCGGTGTTGAGGACTCAGTTGCCTGAGGACCTTGGAAAGCGCCCCATTTCATCAGGTCTGAGAGGGAAGCAGGCACAGAGCTCGTTTCCATGAGTGCTTACCCTCTGTCCAACTTGAGATTCATACACTGAAGGTGGATCTCCAATGAGACTCTTCAACTAAGGGCTTCCCTTCTTTCATTCGTCACCAGATTAAAAAAATAACATTCCAGAGGTATGTACTTTTCAATAAATGTACTTTTACTGATTTCAGAGAGCAAGGGAGAAGGAGAGGGAGAGATAGAAACGTCAATGAGACAGAATCCTTGATCATCTGCCCACCTCCCACACTGTGACGGGGCCTGCAACCTGGGCATGTGCCTGACTTTCTGGTTCATAGGTCAACACTCAACCACTGAGCCATGCCGGGCGGGCAGTAGGTCGTTATTTTAAAAAAAAAATTAAAGCACACACGGATTAATTGGCAATCTTGTTTGGGGTAAGGAGTTGGAAGACATATGTTTCACTGCCAAGAATTAGCTGTGCGACCTTTGGATTAATTCAGTATCTGTGATGTTTGTCACAGCGGTCAGCAAACTCATTAGTCCACAGAGCCAAATATCAACAGGCCAACGATTGAAATTCCTTTGGAGAGCCAAAGTTTTTAAACTTCAACTTCTTCTAAAGCCACTTCTTCACAACAGACTCGCCCAGGCCGTGGTATTGTGTGGAAGAGCCACACTCCAGGGGCCAAATAGCCGCACGTGGCTCGAGAATCTCAGTTTGCCAACCACAGGTCTAGCATGTAAATCGAAGATAAATACCTGCCCCCCACCCCAACACCTGTGCCATCCCACTATTTACCCCATTAGCCTTTGTTTATTTAATTGTCTGGCTGATCCTCCGAACAGAGCTAATTGGAGGCAGAATCTGGGTTCCCTGGCCTTGTATCCTGTGTGCTTGCTGCAGCGGCCCTGGCAGCGTGATCTGTGCTGAGTACAGGTAAGCTGCTGCAGAGAAGCAGCTGGCCTTTCCCCTGTGCCTCTCCTCTGGGCTGGCAGCTCCTCCTTGGCTCCCAGGGCCCTACCTGTGGTCGGCAAACTGGCTCTCGAGCCACATGCGGCTCTTTGGCCCCTTGAGTGTGGCTCTTCCACGAAATACCACGGTCTGGGCGAGTCTATTTTGAAGAAGTGGCGTTAGAAGTTTACGTTTAAACAATTTGGCTCTTCAAAGAAATTTCAATTGTTGTCCTGTTGATAGTTGGCTCTGTTGACTAATGAGTTTGCCGACCGACCGCTGTGCTAGGCACTCAGCAGCAGTTCCTACAAAGACTGGCCAGCGCCTGGGGGTGGAGGCATCTCTCAGGCTCCTCCTCCTGCAGGTGTCCTGGCGCCTAAGGGCTCAGGCTTCCTTTGGGTCCTCGGGTGCCTGTGACACACTGTGTGTCACAGCCAGCCATGCTGTCAACCAAGACTGTACCCAAACCACGTTCAGTACTTCTTCTGCAGCCAGTTCCGTCTGCCCAACTGCTCCAGGCCTGTGTATTCCTTTCCCATCATGGCAGCAGCCGGGAGGTACTGAGGTCTGTGTGCTTGTACGCATTGTGTACCCTCACTTTCCAATTGTCCTCCCCTGTTTGCAGGAGAGCACAGAGAACGGAGAAGAGGAGGTGGAGATTTTGCTGGAGGCCTCTCCGCCTGCGGATCCGGGGCTGCAGCAAGAGCTGTCTGGCTCCGGGGCCCAGGCCTCTACCCACTGGCCTGTGCTGCCTCTTGACTAAGTGCGTTAGTGGCTGGATTTTTTTATGCCAACTCCCTTTTCTCTGGGGAAACAGCAACAGTAGGAATTTTAAAGCCTCCTTTGCCTAATGATGAAATAGCTTTTTACTTCTCGGGTTACCCACAGTTTTAACCAATGTTCCCTTTGGGTGCTTATCCTGGTGATAAAAACTCTGTAGGACTCATGTATTCAGAAAACCGTTATGTTTCAAAGTGGAACTTGAAAGATGCTTTCATTGGCTCCTACTGCAAAGGAGTTATTATAACAAGGTAAACACACACACACACACGCACACCCAGAAAACATAAACACCAGAGCAGAACTCAATCCAAAACTATACACGAAACCCTACATAAATGTTCGACTTACAATACAGCTGACCCTAAAACAAGAAGCTGTTTATGCCCTAGCTTTAACCACACCAGCTTGCTATGGCTGCACCATTCACCTAGGCCCGTGGTCGGCAAACTCATTAGTCAACAGAGCCAAATACCAACAGTACGACTGACATTTCTTTGGAGAGCCAAATTTTTAAAACTTTTAACTTCTTCTAAGGCCACTTCTTCAAAACAGACTCGCCCAGGCCGTGGTATTTTGTGGAAGAGCCACACTCAAGGGGCCGAAGACCCGCATGGGGCTCGAGAGCCGCAGTTTGCTGACCACGGACCTAGGCTGCTGACTACCTGCACATCGAAGACAGCGGCTCTAATTGCCATTGGAGGATTTTGTAACGTCTGTGATTTTGAACATTTCTGTTTCCCTTCAGAATGACAGATATTCCCGTGGTCACCAAATGTTAGCAAATCAGTTATGATACATGCTTAAGTGCTTTAATGTGCGTTGCATCAACTCATGATGAACAAAGCTGGTGGAGGACTTCAGAGGACCAGTTTTCCACACCTGTCTCCTGCTGGCACACAAAACCCCCTAGGCAGCTTGACCTTGAAGCTGTAGTCTGAGGGGGCTTTACCGCTTTCCTTATGAGAGTACCAGTGTCATTCAGCCAGCACCCCAGACTTCTCAGTTCATCTCTCAGGATGGAACGCCAATGTTTCATTTGCCACAGGAAGGAGGGCGGGAACATCGGTGACATAAATTGGATAACATGACTCACACTTCATTACAAATGACTTCTCTGAATTCACAACTTTCACACTTGGCTGAGCTAAAAAGAAAAAAAAAAGGCAACTTGCGTGTTAAAAAGGGAACTTTCACTGGATGTAAGTAGGCCAAGTGAGAGGATCCGCCTAAATGAGGGAGTTTAAAGAGGGGGACTCTTCTAGCTGGGAACGTTCTTTCTTTAATTTAGTGAGGTGGGCTGATGTACCCATGGGGATGACGAGGTCCTGAGCCAGGCTGTTCCATAAAATTATGGAAAATACATGGGACAGTCTCTTGATGAAATCTTAACAAGAAAGACAAGAATTAATAAAATTCTCTACCACTTCACTTTCAGGTCTCTTTCTTGATTTCTTAGATCGGCTACAGTTACATAGAAGGTCTTTTTTTTTTTTTTAATATATGTTGATTTTTACAGAAAGGGAGAGGGATAGAAAATTAGAAACATCCATGAGAGAAAAACATCAATCAGCTGTTTCCTGCACACCCCCTACTAGGGATGTGCCCACAGCCAAGATAGGTGCCCTTGACCAGAATCAAACCTGGGACATTTCAGTCCGCAGGCTGATGCTCTATCCACTGAGCAAATAGGTTTCGGCAGGTCTCTTTTACTTAAAAGATGTGTTCAGCAACTTGAGCACCCAATGGAAGTAGTTACTAGTGAGTGTGAGAACAGGGTTATTTAAACTACCCCATCTTCCTCTTCCTCCTCCTCCCTCTCCCAGCCAGTAGGGTAAGTACTGTAGCCTAGAGGCCCCTGGGAAGGGCGGGAATTCAGAGAAAGAAGGAATATGGCTCTGGACAGATACGAAAGCCAGACTGGAAATGTATGGCGTCTAACTACAGTATTTTCCGGTGTGTAAGACGGCTTTTTAACCCAGGAACATCTTCTCCAAAGTCGGGGGTCGTCTTATAGGGCGGGTGCTGAAACTTCTGAGCTGGACTGGAGAATCTGCGAAGGCTGCATACGGTGGGGGGAGCTCAAAAATGGCCCCATCCCCGCCTGTGTGTGGCGACCATAGGGGAGCAGCATAGGCTGCGCTGTACACACCTGCATGCCATAAGCACTTGAAGTTACCATATTGAAATGAAACCTGATGTGTTTTGTTTTTTTTAATTTTTATTTGGTGTGCGTTGGAAGAGGGGTAGTCTCAGGCGGCTAGTATATCCCAAACTCTGTATTTTAACGGGAAAAGTTGGGGGTCGTCTTATATGCCCGGTCTTCTTATACTTCAGAAAACACGGTATTCTCCCTTTGACCTCTCCCCGAGGCTTCAGGCTTAGAGAAGGTGTGAGGTGTCAGGGTGTGCATGGAAACCTTCACACACTGACATTTTATTGCGTGTTTTTTCTTTTTTTCTTTCGTGAAACAAACAAACAAAAAATAGGAATACAAGTGCTTGATAGATACCACATACTTTTGAGGCTCAAAAGCCCATTAATCAACACGCTGTTTTCATCGTTGGGGGCATAAATGTCGCCAGAACAAGGGAGAGGGAGGTCAGCCTCTCTCCCCAGGAGCCAGGAGGGGAAAGACAGACAGAACATCACGCCCCCCCAAGAATTGCAGGCGGGGGATCTCCCTTTTTCTGCTGATACCCACCCCCTCCTTCGCTTCTACCGGGCCAGCGTGGCCTCCTCAAGCCCGGCCTCCTCGGGAGGCAGCTGCTGGGAGAGCAGCCACTGCTCATCCTCCATGGCGAAGTCCTTGGCCTTTTCCTCCTCGTCGCCCACTCGGTAGCGCAGCCGCACGCGCAGCAGCCGGTGGTTGAGGCTGCAGGGCAGCAGCGTGACCTCCCCGGCGATGGCCGTGTCCTGCTCCACCTGCACGGGCTCGTTCAGGTAGAGGACCGCCTGCTTCCAGTGCGTGGCCGGGTGGAAGGGCGAGGTGGACAGCACCAGGGGCTTCTCCGTGTCCCCTCCCGGGAACGTCACCTGGAACCACAAGGCGAAGCCGTGCATGGCCGCCGAGCCGTAGCAGCTGAAGCGGAAGCGCCCCGCCACCCCGGCCTCCAGCTCCCGCTCCAGCCCGGGGCGGGCCAGGTCCAGGTGCGCCACGCGCTGCGGCCGGGCAAGCACGTCCTCGCCGCCCAGGTCCTGCAGCGCGATCCCCGACGGGCCCATGAGGCAGCGCGTGGCGAAGGCCTCCAGGCAGCTCATGTCCACGCCGTACAGCTGCTTCGCGTGGGCCCAGAAGCCGAGGCGCTGCTCCAGCGCCGGGTCGCTCACGGGCGCCAGGAAGAGCTCGGCCGAGGCCGGCAGCAGCAGCCCGCCTTCCTTCAGCCACTTGGCCCGCGCGTGCAGCACCGAGCTCAGCATGGACTCGTGCAGCAGCCCGTAGCCCATCCACTCGCTCACGATGGCGTCCACCGGCTCCGGCAGCTCCACCGTCTCCACCGGCCCCGGCAGGACGCGCACCCGGTCCTCCAGCCCGTTGAGCCGCACCACCTCCAGGGCCTGCTGCCAGATGGCGCTGGCCTCCACCGCGTACACGCGCCGGGCCCCGGCCTGCGCGCAGAAGACGCTGAGGATGCCGGTGCCCGCGCCCACGTCCAGCACCGTCTTGCCCCGCAGCGCCGCGCGGTTGCGCAGGATGCCCAGGCGGTAGGCGTCGGTGCGGACGCGGTCGGCGAGCATCTCCTCGTGCACCGAGATGTCCGAGTAGCACTCGTAGTACTGCCGGTCCCGCTCCTGCTGGCCCCGCGGGCGTCGCGGCCGGGCCACCTGCCGCTCCCCGCCATCTTCCTGCTCGGCTCCCTCCCCTCCGCCGCCGCCGCCGCCGCCCCCAGACTCAATCTTTCTCTTCTTGGGCTGCGACATCTTTCTTGGCGGCAGGGGAGGCCCACTCCCAGCGGGCGTTGCGGCGCGGCGCGGCGCCGGCGCTAGGAAGCGGGGGCTTCTGGGAGTTGTAGTTCGCGCTGGCCTTTTCCTCTTCCTGAGGGTTTGGTGGGGTCAGCTGCGGCTGGCTTGCCTTGTTGGAGCTGGGCTCAACTCTTCCATGTGGTGTCCCCGGAGTCCCTTACCTGCCCTAGGTCCCCACAGCCTGGCATTCTCTACGCCTTCCCCCCCCACCCCCCCACCCCCGCCTTTCCTTAGCTCTCAATTCTCTTTTGCTTCCTCTCTGTCTTCCCGCAGCGGGCACACCCACTCAAAGCTCAAAGCCCACCTTGGTCTTTGCTGAGTTCCCAGGTTTTGTCCCAGCGGATCTCCAGGGCCGCACCCTTCCCCTGTGAGCACCTCTCCCTGGCGGTGGGAACCCTGGAAGCTCTCCGGAGTGGGGTTGAGAAATTGCACCACACGTTTCTCTTTGCTGCCTTGAATGGAGTTAGGGTGCAAAGCAGGTGTGAGTGGAACAAAGAAATGACATAACAGTGTTAAGTGCTGGCAATGATTCCAGGGAGAACGCAAATGAATGGACTGATTAGGGCCGGTGATAGAACTACTCTTGTTTCCTTCCTTCCTTCCTTCCTTCCTTCCTTCCTTCCTTCCTTCCTTCCTTCCTCCCTCCCTCCCTCCCTCCCTCCCTCGTCTTCCTCCCTTCCTTCCTTCCTTCCTTCCTTCCTTCCTTCCTCCCTCCTTCCCTCAGGCCCTCCCTCCCTCCCTCCCTCCCTCCCTTCCCTCCTCCCTCCCTCCCTCCCTCCCTCCTTCCTTCCTTCCTTCCTTCCTTCCTTCCTTCCTTCCTTCCTTCCTTCCTTCCTTCCTTCCTTCCTTTTGTTTGTTTTTTCCTCGTGTTTTCACCCAGCAGCAACAAGGAATCTTCATTGCCTTCCAAGAATTATGTTTTTGGTCTCTCTCTCTCTCTCTCTCTCTCTCTTTTTTTTTTCCAGAATAGTTGCTTGGCATTCAGTCCTGCCCTGTTCATTCCATGCCTCATTCAAGAGTTCAGTCTTGGGAGGGTTTTGTTGTGAAGTACTGTGAAGCCAAATGCCAAATGGGCAGTTACAGAACCTGCCCCTCTCCCACCCCCCAATAACTGGGCCCTTCATCCCTTGTGACCACTTGCCTCCTCCATTCCTTAATTTTCCCTGCATGTGGGCAGGATTGGGACTCCCCTCTTCCTCTTCCTTCAGTTAGGCATCACCTCGTAGAAGTAAAATATATTTTAAAATACGTGTGATTTCTATATGAGTGTCTGTGTGCCTAAGATGTAAGGTGAGAATAACATTTGTCTCTGCTAAAAAAAAAAAAAATTACAGAAGAAACTTACCTGTTTTCTTGTAGTCAGGCACTATCTCTGTTTAACCAATGGGCCTTTGATTCCTTATCTGGGGGGAAGTTCCTTCACCCCATTCTCACTGTTAATCTTCCTTAATGGATTCCGGTTATTGACCTCAGGGCATCAGCTGTACTTCTAAAGGCTTTCAGTCCTGGCTGCTCATTACAATTCTCTGTGGAATTAAGACAAAAACAAACCCTATGCCCCTGTCCCACCTCAAACTAATGAAATCAGAACCACTTCAGTAGAGGAGGGGGGCGGGGCAACTAGTTTTTAAAAGCTCCACCGGGATTTGAATGGGCAGCCAGAGTGAGAACTGTTGTTTCTCAAGAAAAATGATCTTCCTTAAATCTTGCTTCCTTATTTTCATTGGGCAAATATGAACACTTTAATATATGCCTTCTAGGCTGTTCCGTTATCTGTACCTCTTCCATTCTGTTCTTCCTCAAAAATACTTTCCTTCCCTTTTGAATCTATTCACTCTTCTACCCAATTTTCAAATCAGTTACTTATGCTTGCTTTTTAGAAACTGCTGAATATATGTGTTTTCCCCCAGATATTATAAATATTTATTGTTGCAACTATTACATATGTCCCCCTTTTTTCCCCCATTGACCCCTTCTAGTCCACCCCTCACCCCCCACCCAGGCCTTCACCACACTATTGTCTGTGTCCCACCCACCCCTGACCTTCCTCTAAGATTCCACAGACTGTTCCATGCTTCTAAGTCTCTAGCTCTAATCTTAATCATCAGTTTATTTTGTTCACTAGATTCCACATAGGAGTGAGATCATGGGATATTTGTCTTTCTTGACTGGCTTATTTCGCTCAGCATAATACTTAATAAATTTTGTTGGTCCTATCTCCAGTGTATCTGAGTCATTTTTATTTGGGTCATTTTCTTTATACCAAAGTCTACTCATCCACCTTTGCTTGCCTGGATATCCGTCAGTCTCCTAAGAGATCTCTCAGCTTCCAATCATAACCCCATCTAATCCATTCTCCAAGCAGTTAGGAGAAGGAGTTTGTTAAAATCCAAGGGAACCATGCCACTCCTCAGTAACTTTCCCTTCCAGCTAAGGAAACATCCCTGTAATGTCAAGTCACTTCCCAACTCATCTCATACTACATTCCCAGCTCCACCCACCACCTCACTGGGCCCGAGAGAGACTGGCCTTTACTTAATCACAGGTCTCTTTCCTGGCTCGGGCCTCACTTATACTCTCCTAGGGCCTGGGAAATTGTTCTTCTCCTTAGCAATTCCTTTCATGACATTCCCCCCCATGTTGTAATTTACATCCCCTTTTTATTCTGTACCGTTTTCATTACAGCAGCCTGATTTATAGCAGGCATTGTTAAAATGCCATAACCTGTATTTATACTCGAAATTGTTCAAATGCCATATTCAATACTCTAAGAGGGCCTAATAAATTCCGACTAAGTTCATAGTAGCCCTGTCATCACGACCTAAACAATTCAATACCAACATTTTTAAAGAATTACAACTCCTCCTAATAACACCTCCAAGGAACTATGCCATTCATCTGTGTAAGTCTGAGGTTTACTAACTGGGCCCTACACCATGGATCTAAAAGATGCTACACACATCAAGAGCATGCCGCATGCCTAGGCTTTTTATGTTTGATGTTCCAATTTGTTTAAATAAAAATCACCGCCTTTTAGCTCCATTTTCTATGAGGAATTTTCAGATTCTTTTGCTCTGCGGTAGGTATGTAGAAATTATCCAGGTGGCTGCTTGTCACAGTAGTTCTTGCATTGACCTTGCTGTGGGGTATTCAGTGCTCAGCTCTATCGAAACCACCGTGGCACACACCACACTCAAACTGCCAACGACTTTGCATAAAGAAGGTAGCCCAGCTCCTCATTTCTCCCATCTCTGCTCTGTACCGTTCCTAAGGCTCGGCAACACGCTAGGCCAAACCAACCAACCAATCAACCAACCAACCAACCAACCAGCCAGCCAGCCAGCCAACCAGCCAACCAGCCAACCAGCCAACCAGCCAGCCAACCAACCAACCAACCCACCAACCAACCAACCACCCACCAACCAACCAACCAGCCAACCAACCAACCAGCCAGCCAACCAACCAACCAACCCACCAACCAACCAACCAACCACCCACCCAACCAACCAGCCAGCCAACCAACCCACCAACCAACCCACTCACCAACCAACCAACCAACCAGCCAGCTAACCAACCCACCAACCAACCAACCAACCAACCAACCAACCAACCAACCAACCAACCAACATTCTTAAATAGAGTCAGTATGTCCAGTTTAATAAATGATTCCAGCACCGAGCTCTTCTGAGGAAAGGGTATCAAGACTAGAGAAAAACAGCATCTGATGTGCGCTTCTCCCCACAGAATAAAGAGGGGATGTAAATTACAGCATCAGGGGAGAGGGGAGGAAGTCATGAAAGGAATCATTAAGGAGAACAATTTCCCTGGCCCTGGGAGAGTGTAGTGAGGACCTGAGCCAGGAAACAGGCCTGTGACTCAATGAAGGCCAGTCTCTCTCCAGCCCAGGGAGGAGCTGGGAGAACAGTGCAAGGTGAGTTAGGAAGTTGCATGCCTGCCAGGGCTTGCACAGGTGGTTTTTTAAAAAAATATATTTTATTGATTTTTTCTACAGAGAGGAATTGAGAGGGATAGAGAGTTAGAAACATTGATGAGAGAGAAGCACACCTCCCACTGAGGTTGTGCCTGCAACCAAGGTACATGCCCTTGACCGAATCGAAGCTGGGACCCTTCAGTCTGCAGGCCGATGCTCTATCCGCTGACCCAAATGGATTTCAGCCTTGCACAGGTTTTGACTCGTCATAACATCAGCGTCGAATTTGAGCATTTCTGGGACAAAAGAGGACATATTGGACACAGAGAAGCGATCTACTTTTTAAGTCCATACACCACTGGCTTTGTAGCCTGGTTGTAGGTTTGGGGACCAGGTTAAAGCCCCTTTGTGCTGCATTATTTACTCTGCAGTTACATTCACAAATACGACGAATACACAGAGATCACTAATTCTAGGAGGATGCAGAGGGAGAGTATTCACACTCACTATGGAGATCATCTTATGACATGAATATCATGGTGATGCTGGTTGGATACAACAGAGTGAGTGAAAATAAAGTGGCGGGCTAACTGAATTTCAGCTTTTGAGTTTAGGAAAAAAAAATGGCAGTGGTGGGGAGGTATACATGGTTAACCAGGCACAGATCACAGCTCAGATGCACATGCTTATTTCAGCGTCAACTCTCAGCAAAGGACACCACGCAGGTGAACCTGACTATCCTTTTGATTAACTAGCTTCTTACACGTTGAAATAGGCTTTTCTATACTTTGGAAAGAATTCATGGCAAAATGGATAAGAGGGTGGGTTTAAATAGAGGTAATCCTCTAAGGAATTACTCCTTAGCAATCAGACACACAGAAAAAGCAAGGGAGACTTGGAATAAGCCCGATAAAGCCTATCTCAGCCATTGTCTTCACGTAATAGGTACTTTGGGTGAGGATTAGACCTCGCTCCGAAGTCACCCTGAGAAACCCTGTCCTTTATGGATTCTCCGCCCATCCCTCTTCTTACGGGACTAATGATTACTTTTCCGCCTACAAGGGATGGATGCAGTCATGGGAGGCAATTATTGGGTCGAGTCCCAGTAGCTCTTGGATTAAAATCATGGCTCTCTAATGAGCCGGTGTGTGATCTCTGAAGGGTGATTCTCAGACCTGCCTGGGCAGGGACTCACCTGGGGCACCCGTTAGAAATATGCCTGCCTGGCTCTCTCTCCCTGAGGTATTGATGCTAGGGCTCTGGGAGGAGTCAAGACAGCTGTAGTTTAGGATGCCCACACAGGATTGAAAATTCAATGCCATTGTTGGTTCAAAGTACGTTTCAGAAAGAGGAGAGCCTTTAAAAAATTACGTATATTTCAGCATTTTGATCTGAATTTATTTGATGTATTTTTATGTATAGGAACGTGAAATTGCATTTTAATAAACACTGCCTTTGTAGTTATTCAAAGCTCATGTATCCATTCTTGGGAGGCACTTGATATTTTGAAACTCTCTTAACCCTGCCCAGTTTCTCTTTCTTCTGAGAAGCTTTGCCGCTGTGGCTTGTTTGGGTCCCTGTCTTTCAAGGTAGAGGCCAGATTCCTCGGAGCACGCCCTTCCAGTCGCCTGCCCGGCCCGTTATACGTAGGCCTGGCCGTGAACCTGTGTGAAACCCTGGGCTGGGAAGGTAGGGCCACAGCGTTCAGAGGAACATGTTCCCCGGAAGAGACAATCACTCAGATAATCCGGTTTCCTGTTGATGGGATAGCCGGTTCTTAGACTTTTCAGCAACCTTTGGAGCTTGGGTTTATGCTCACCTACACCTCAGGCAGCCCATGCGTGGTTATGGGATTCTGGGGTGCAAGTAAGGTGGCCCCTCACCAGCCACGCTGTTACCTGCTCAGCAGGTGCCTTCCTGGGTCTGCTTGTCAGTTATTGGCTTTCTGGCTTCAAAACACCTGTTCCTTCTCTCTGACCCGCTGTTCTATTCTCTATGTCCTTGTGGCTTTGTGGTTTCCAACACAGCAGAACACCTCCCATACGAGGATTCCAGTTGCAAGAATCCCAGGAAGTGGGCATTATTCTTGTACTACAGGCCCGATGCACGAAATTTGTGCACAAAGGGTGGGGGTGGGGGGTGTCCCTCAGCCCAGCCTGCACCCTCTTCAATCTCAGACCCCTTGAGGAATGTCTGAATGCCCGTTTAGGCCCAATCCAGGATCGGGCCCAAATGGGCAGTTGGACATCCTTCTCACAATCCAGGACTGCTGGCTCCAAACTGCTCACCTGCCTGCCTCCCTGATTGCCCCTAACTGCTTCTGCCTGCCAGCCTGATCACCCCCTAACCACTCCCCTGCCAGCCTAATTGACGTCTGACTGCTCCCCTGCCAGCCTGTTTGCCCCCAATGGCCCTCCCCTGCTAGCCCTCTTGTGGTGGCCATCTTGTGTCCACATGGGGGCAGCTATCTTACGTGTTAGAGTGATGGTCAATCTGCATATTCCTCTTTTTATTAGACTGGATGGCTTCTGCAGATTGGGGAACTGAATTCCAGAGAGACCAAGTGGCCGAAGAGCTAGATATGGTAGGGCTGGGCATGGACTCGCCGATGGGGAGTGTTTCCCGGAGGGTGTGAGGTCTCGTGGGCTGACGCTGGCATCAGACAAGCCGGCTCTTTTCCTCCCTGGCCGGGGAGAAGCCCGGTTCCAGCCCCAGCTCCCGGACCACGGAGCCCTGTGCGGGGCAGGCTGGCACAGGCCGAGAGCCCGGGCCTGCGGAGACCTTACTCTCACCAGGTCAGCCGCCAGCCCGGATCTCGCTGTTCTGCGGCACCCGTTCTTTCTGTGAAGAGCCTGACAGAGTTGTATTCGGATGATCTATTTTAGTATTTTGTGGCTCTGAAAGGCAAGCCACCTGGTTTGAAAAGGAAGGAGCCGGAATGGAGAAGAATAGAGATGTAAATACGGTGACTTTTATGGGCAAGAGCAGGTTTTTAGCAGCATGGTTTTAAAATGTAAGTATTTCACAGCTGTTTTTGGAGAATCAGGGAAACGCTCCCGAGTTGTTAAAGAATAGGCACAGGTAATTAATGTTAAGGTAAAACTTGTGACCGCATTTGACTGTATTGAGCATCATTACATTCATTAACCAGCTAATTTTATCTGTCAAATTATCGACTAGTTCCTAAATCTCTGCTCCCTCAAAATATTGATTTTTTTTTTCATGAAAGGTGACTATAAATGAACAGGAACAGTTTTCTCACGTAGTTTGTGACACTGAGCCACCCCATGGCTTTATGAACATAACTGGGGTGCAATGGAACGTACATTGCCTGTTTATTCTAAAAACGATGATAGGAAGATGAGGAGTTATACGATGGTATGTTCTGCGGTGTGGTATTGTACTTTAGAAGGCAGAGGTAGAGACATATTCTTACACCAACTTTATAACCCAAAAGAGCAAAAAAAAATAAAGAGATCACTGAAAAATTCTATCTCCTCCAGCAAGACTTCTGCAACATGCCACCTTCTCACCCGCCAGCCGCTCAGCTTGGCCCTGCTCTGCGTCCTGTCTCCAGATGTGGATGTTGAGCCCCAACCCTCCAGGCGATGGCCTTTGGAGAGGGGGCCTCCGGGAAGTACTTAGGGTGAGATGAGGTCAGGAATGGGGCGTTCACGGGGGCATTAGTAGCCTTCTCGGAAGGGGAGAGAGAAAGAGACCAATGTCGGTCCTTCCATGAGAGTTGGTCTACAAGACAGAACCAGAGCTGTCAGGAGAGCCTGGCCATGCTGGCTCTGAGATCTCAAACTCCTGCCTCCAGGACTGTGAGACTCCTCCCTCCGGGACTGTGAGGCTCCTCCCTCCGGGACTGTGAGGCTCCTGCCTCCAGGATTTCTGTGTGTGAACCACTCCGACTCATCACTTCTCAGCATGGTGTTTGTCATCATTCGACACTTCCTCTGGTCTGCGTGTAAAACACAACGGAGGAACTGATCTCAACACTCGCCAATACTCTGCATCCTGATTCTTGAAGAGAAGCTGAAAATCCAGATTTTTTACGACATTCCCCAATACTTTTCATATCGACAGATCATTCTCTATGTAACACATTTCCATGCTGGATCTAACCGCAACTCACAAGTCTACAAATGTAGCTGCTGTTTGTTTGCTTGTTTGTGTTTTTTCCGCTATACGTTTTATTTTTAATTACAGTTTAATATTATTTTGTATTGGTTCCAAGTGTGCACACAGTCGTTAGACAACCATGCCCTTTACAAAGTAACCCCCCTGGTCTGTCCAGGGCCACCTGGCTCTCCGTGCATCGTTATTACAGGACTAAAGGCCCGGTGCACGAAATCTATGCAACGGGCTCGGCCCTCGTGGCTGAGGTGGCTTGCCTCAGCCCTCACAGCCCCAGCTTCCTTCCAGAAGGTCATCCGGAAGGATGCCCAGAAGGAAGCCTGGTCTAATTAGCATATTATGCTTCGATTAGTATAGATCATATACCATAGTCCCTGTGCTGTACTTCACTTTCCCGGGACCGTTGTGACACTGCCAATATGTACTTCTCAGTCCTTCACTTTTTTTACTCAGTCCCCCCACCTCCACCCTCCTCGAAACCATGGTCTGTTTGTTCTCTATAAATCTCTTCCTGCTTTGCACACATGTTATTTGCTTGTTCTATTTTTTTAAAGTATGTTTTTATTGATGTTAGCAAGAGAGGAAGGGAAAGGGAGAGAGAGAGAGAAATGTCAATGAGAGGGAAACATCCGTCAGCTGCCTCCCACAAGGCCCCCACCAGGAATCAAACCGGGTACTCAACCTGTGAGCCAGGCCTGTATACACGTCGTTTTAATATGTATGTCCTAGCCACACCTGTGGCTCTTTGGCCCCTTGAGTGGGGCTCTTCCACAAAATACCACGTGTGGGCGCGCACGTACAGTGCGATTCAAACTTCATGGCCCGTGTGCAGAAGTTGGTTTTCGGCTCTCAGAAGTAATTTCAAATCATTGTACTCTTGATATTTGGCTCTGTGGACGAATGAGTTTGCCGACCACTGTTCTAACCTATTGAAGAGAGAGTTTCCCAAGATCTAAAGTGGTTGGTAGTAAAACAGTACATGTTCCCCTGGATGCTATTTCTGCTTGCTCTTTCTCTGATCCTTCTGTTTGTTAGGTAAAATATTCCCCGGGCCATTGATTCTTCCGTTACCCTTCAGCGACAGGTTTAGGTCATTTCGTTTTCCTCCTTGGCTGTCTCCGATTTTGGTTAAGACTCTTGTTAGGAGCCATCCTGGTAGAAACCTACTTGTCTGTACTCATCCCGTTTTAACTGTTTGCTTTTGGACCCAAAGGGGGGAGCACTGGCACAGAAGTCTCTCTTCAGCGGAGGACCTTGAACTCTACATGGAAGGAAAGGACTCGACGGGGGCAGAGTGGAAGGAGGGATCCCTCCCGTTTCTGCGCCTGCCCTCTGTTTTTGTCACCCATGGTCTTGACTGTTTTTTCAGCAACACTGCTGTCACTGCTCTGTGGTCCACTTTCTCTGAGCCTCAGTGGGGAGGCCTCTCCGTTGCTTCTCTCTCTCTTCCGATTCGTGGGAATTACTCTTTAAGTGGCTCTGCACCTGTTTATTCATTCTTCGAGGGACACTGCTCGCTGCCGGTGGTTGTTTTTGAAGCTAACCCTGCTTCCTGCCTTGTTTTGTTTCGATTCCTGACATGTTCGCAGGCCCACGGGAGCTAATAAATAATAGTAATGAATTCCTTGCCAGCTCCTGTTCCGCCTTCATCGCAGTCTTCCCCGAGTCAAAACAGGGAACTGTTCTTTCCCCCCGGCTTCATATTTGGTATATATAAAGTGTATATATCAAGGTGCTTATAAAATAAAGTTAGCTGACCTTTCAAGATTGCGGTGCTGATAAAACAATTTTATGGGCTATTTTTCTGCAACTGGTTTTCATCATTTGATTTTCAAGTTAGGAGTACATTTTCATGGTTCAAAAATAACATAGAAAGTGCAAAAAACATACACAATGAAAAAAATCTGACTCCTACCTTTTCCTCTCTGTTGCTGACTCCTACCACATAACTCCACAGATAACTACTTTTATTAATTTTTTATGTACTCTTCCAGTGTTTCTTTATTGTAGTGTTTATCCATTTTTTAAAAACACAAGATAGCATTGTTCTGCTTTGTTCCGTTTTTTACTTAACATCACATCTTGGTGCTTCTGCCATTTCAAAATATGGAGCACGACAGTCTTTTACACAGTTTGACAGTATTTCATTGGATGGGGGCACCATTTATTTATTAACCAAGACCTTACTGATGAGGATTTGTTTGCTTACCTTTTTCTAGAATGTTCCATCTTACAACAAATAGGCTCCTGCAGACCTCTTGTCACACGTATACGAATACACTGAGTGGCCAGGTTACTATGATCTCTGAACGTGTAATAATCTGGCCATTCAGTGTATATCCTATATAATAACCCTATATAATTAAAGGCTAATATGCAAATTGTCCCCTCAACCAGGAGTTCGACCAGCAGGCAGGCCGACCAACCACCCATATCCCATTCCCCTGGCCAGGCTGGCTGAATTCATGCACTGGGCCTCTAACTACACACACACACACACACACACACACACACACACGCACATATATATATATATATATATATATATATGTATTGAGTGGCCAGATTATTATGTGTTCAGAGATCATAATAATCTGGCCACTCAGTGTAGACTCATAGTTAGGTGCCGGTTTTTGAGCACATCAACAGATATTTGGTATTATGCCATGGATTTTAATAGTGAATATTTAAAACAATAAGGAAGTATTATTTTGGCTTTACAGAAGAGGGGACTCAGGCTTCAGGAAGTTGAGTAACTTAAGTCACATGGCTGATAAATTGCAGAGCTGGGGTTATACAATATGTGTACTTCTCATAAGAAAAAAATTTAGTTTTCATTGTACTACTAAATATTGTTTAGATCAGTTATATGATAGACAAAATTTCCTAGCAGATTAACCCTCAGAGCAAATACTATAAGAACACCTTAATTATTTTGGTTTTGCATAAGTAATTATCATTCCTAGTTGATGTGTTTATAAAGTTAATGCATACCTATTTTCAACTATCTACTAGTATTTATCCATCCATCTTATCCATCCATTCATCCACCATCTACCCATCTATCCACCCCCTGTGGCAGAATAATTTGTATAAGTGGTTATAAAGAAAGCCAGCATTATCTAAAGTGAAATGTATTTTAAAAGTTTTTAAAAATAGTCTTTTTTAATCTCATTAATCTAGGATTATGGAAATCCTAATTTCAAAATACATATATTTGAGCGCCTTTTACCTGGTTATCATAAAACAGATCCCTCAAGAGAAAGCACGTTATTAATAACGCTAAAGGGAGTTTGATGATGAACATTCCGTTTTATCGGATTGGGGGGCCTGTGCGCTCCTTTCCCACAAGGAGTGAGTGAATTGTTAAGCGCTATTTTCACTTTCACATTAAAGTTCACTTAGATGTTGCTTTTTCAGAGGAATGGAATTAAATAATTTTCCGAGGCATCAGAAAAAGGAACAAAACAACCGTGCCTTTGTGTTTGTTTTATAAATCACAATAGTGGCTTTTCCCCTTAATATAAACGTGGTCTACATATTGATCGCATTATTGATTTTACTCAATGTGTTTATGCATTTTGTTCAAAGGCTTTCTCTTTTTGCCTTGTGTTGGACGGCAGGCACTTTAAACCAGTGTGTAGACACCTAAGCTGCTAGAACAAGAATTCTAATTAAAGATGGATTTGCCATGGGGGTGTCGCTCCAGGCACCCCGATTCTGTTCCTTGCATATGCTGAGCACTCTGTTGCCTCCTGGAATTTTTATTAGCTTCCCATGGCCTTGCTTTCTCTGCTTCTATTTTTTCCAGCATATCTGATTTGAGGAGCACAGCTTTTCATTTATTTCAATTTTCTTCTTTAAATGCAAGTAATGTATTGAATCTTCCCTGGATGCTATGATTCCTATACCATTGAGTATCTTTCATAACCATTTTCTTCTGTAGCATTACATGGAAACAAATGATTTCCCTTAGATAAATTATCACGATCTCCACCGATCTTTATACTCTACCCAATTTGTCAAAAGTTGTAAAAATATTCACGGAAAAGAAACATAAAGAGACTCTTTCTCCATAAAAAAAAAAAAAAAATCTTCAGAGCCTCACCATCCCATCAGTATTAAAACATTTAAAATCCATTAGTCTGAGTAATGTGCATGCATGCCCTTTGAAGTGCTTTTCAGGTACATCATTAGTTAACATTCTGACTGTAGTGATTTGGAAAAAGCCTCCTGAACCAACATGGAACATTTAGTATCTCTATTTTCAACAGAGCGCATTTACTCGCGCCGCTGAAAATTCGCTTCTAAAATATTGAAGCCTAGAATTAGGCAAAGCGTGTTCTTCGGAGGTTTGGAGTTTTGTCGTGAATGCAGTTTGTGATGGTGAAAACTCAACACTGAATGTGTGAACTTCCAAGGGCGGGGCAGACGTGCAGAGGTGAGCAGTCCTGGTGCTGATAGGCGGTGGTCTGCCTGCGTTCGGCCTGGTCTTGGTGGGAAGTCACTCAGACCATTAGCAAGAGAGCGAAGCCATCCCAGATAGGCACGCTCTTGGAAGACCAAATCCAGTGAACTAATTAGCCCTGTTTAGGCAATTACGGAGCGCTGCACGTGATAAGAAAGGGACGCTGGGCTCCTCTTGGTACCCATGACAGAACGCCCGAGAGCCCCTATTTTTCTAAACAGAGAGAAAGAGTCTGCGTGATTCATGTCAGCGCCGTTGAGTCCACCTGCGACGGGGCCACCGCAGAGAACGTTTCCTGGCACAGGACAATGGAGGAGACTCCTGTCTGACCATGGATGCTAACACAGCTACTTGTCAGGGAATGCATGCGTCAGTACGGGGAGGGCTGTACAGCCCCCTCTTTTTGTTTTTATCTTAAATATACATTTCTATTGATTTCAGAGAGGAAAGAAGAGGGAGAGAGAGAAACATCAAATGAGACAGAATCATAGGTCGGCTGCCTCCTGCACGCCCCCTGCTGGGGACCGAGCCTGCAACGGGGGCACTTCCTTTGAATTATTTTGAGACTTTTTTAAAGGTAGCTATACCCATTTAGTTAAGACTCCCTGTGCTCCCATTTGTGTGTGTGTGTGTGTGTGTGTGTGTGTGTGTGTGTGTGTGTGAGAAAGAAAGAGAGAGAGAGAGAGAGAGAGAGAGAGAACGATAAAAAACAGGTCTGTGGCTTACTGTATATTTCTAACTCTTTTCATTATTTCAAAACTACGACAGTCAGGCTCACAAGAGCTGCGGCCACATAGCTGGACAACTGACGGGAAGAAATTCTGAGACTTTTCAACCCGTATAGACCCAGGCAAACCAGGACAGCGAACCCACACAGCCTCCAAACGATCACAGTTTCATTTGACAAACGCTTGCAAACGATTCTTTCCACGATTCATGTTATAATCCTGTCCGGGTGCATTAGGGGAAATACTATAATCGATCAATAAAATACCTTTGCACTTACTGAAAATATCGATTCTACCTATCCTTATTTATTGCGATTCTCCCAAGATTTCCGAGTAGTTTGTGTCTTTAAGTTTTTTGCAATATAATTGATCCGAAGCAAGATATTTAAATAGTTTGGCCGGCGGAACATCTCGAGGACAATTCAGACAGGCAAGAAGGTAGGGCCACTATGTACCAACTCCTGTCAATCATTGCTTCAAAGTTTTCCCCGAAGAGAGACGCTCTCAGAGAGATCTGATCTGCCTCTTTGTAGACTGAGAAATCTCCATTGCTCCAAGGAATTGGGGTTTCAATTTCCTTCCAATGACATTTGTTCCTCCTTTTTATGAAAAGGTAAAAATAACTTTTCTTAACAGAAAAGACAGAAGCACTTTGGGTTTTGCACTTTCAACATCCTATCTAATAAAAGAGTAACACACAGATTGACCATCACTCCAACACACAAGATGGCTGCCCCCATGTGATCAAAGATCCTGCTCCCATGTGGACACAAGATGGCCATCACAAGATGGCCAGCAGGGGAGGACAGTGGGAGGTTCCAGGCCTGAAGGGGAGGGCAGTTCGGAGAGACCAGGCTGGCAGAGGAGGGAAGTTGAGGGCAAACAGGCTGGAAAGGGAGCAGTTAGACATCAATTAGGCTGGCAGGGTAGTGGTTAAGGGGTGATCAGGCTGGCAGGCAGAAGCAGTTAAGGGCAATCAGGGAGGCAGGCAGGTGAGGAGTTTGGAGCCAGCAGTCCTGGATTGTGAGAAGGATGTCCGACATCCCTTGAGGGGTCCCAGATTGGGGAGGGTGCAGGCTGGACTGAGGGACATCTTCCAGCCCCCTTGCACGAATGTCGTGCACCAGGCCTCTAGTTGGAATATATGAATCTTTACCGTTCTTCCTTCTGTCCCTATGACGGCCATTTAGATGGTCTACACCCGTTTTCATGAGCCTTCATTTATGCTGGTTTGTACCGTTCTTTGGATGAATCATAGCCATCCTTCTCTGCTTGGCCCTCAGGTCTTGTTTTGCCACGTTCTTCCAAAATATGACCCATCTGGCTTCAGGCCAAGAAGGCGCACCTCCGTCAACACTGTGCTGTCCTCCTCCCACAACCACAGCTCAAAACTACAACTGCCCTAGAGGACAGCCACCATTCAGAGCCGCCCGAAACCTAGCAGAACGAAAGGCCTACAGTAAGGAGTAGGAAAGCCGCACAGAGACTGGTGGGAGGAGCAGAGATGCAGAATGAGCTGGTTCCACACCCACGGGTGGTGGATAAAAACAGGGAGGGCCCTCGCTGGTGTGGCTCAGTGGATAGAGTGTCAGCTTGCAGACTGGAGGGCCCTGGGTCCCATGCTGTTCAAGGAAAGGTACCTCGGTTGCAGGTTCCCCGGCCCTGGTTGGGGTGCATGCAGGAGGCAACCAATCGATGTGTCTCTCTCTCACATCGATGTTTCCCTCTGCCTCTCTCTTCTGCTTCCTTTAAAAACCAATGGGAAAAGATCCTAGGGGGAGGATTAACAAACAAAACAAAACAAAAAAGGTAGAAGATAGTTCCCTCCTCATCTCAGCCCAGTACAGCCCTGGTGCCTCAGTTCAGATGCTCAAATCCCCATGCGTGTCAAGTGACGTGTGAAAAATACGAGCTTGGAAGGAATATTTTGCTGAACTTTCATAAAATAAACTCAAGGCTACTCCCCTGTTTCCACGAAAATAAGACAGTGTCTTATATTAATTTTTGCTCCCAAAGATGCACTCGATCTTATTTTCGGGGGATGCCTTGTATTACAGCGAGTAGGTCTTATTTTCGGGGGATGTCTTACTTTCGGGGAACCAGGGTAGGTATCGATGTGGTTACAATTTGTCTAAGAAAAAAAATGTGTCCTCAGGAATGATTTATTTTGATATTTTTAAAATGTGGATGTTTGAACTATAGAATCTGTTTTAGACACACAGCATTCTGCTTGGAGTCCTGCACATGCTCATCTATGAGATCCTGCGGCAATATGGCCAAAAGTAACTCTTCTCGACAATAATGCACTTGACCAAAGAAACATATAAAAATACGTCACGGATATTAGGCGATTCTGGCTATTTATAGCCATTACCTTAGAACTCGGAAATTAGAGGCAATCGGGCAGAGATTCACGGCAGGAACCATAGAGAGAAATGGCAAATTTATGAAAACGATCCGACCAGTCACGCTAAGCCAACAGCGATCAGCAAACAACTCCGCTGGCTGCACTCAGAGCCTTGTTACCAGCTATTGTTTTGTCTTTTGAACGGACTCTGGTTAAATCCATCAAGCCCCAGGTTAGTGTATAAAGTGACGTTTCTTCCGCAGGAGGAGGCGGGAAGCTGGATGTCTCTATGCAGAACACGTCAGATGGAAACACGAGAGACAGGGGAGGTTTCTGTCGGTATGTGGGAGATCAGAGAGTCAGAAGACTGGAACAAACCGTCTAGGCAGGCCTTCTCAGCGAGGGCTGCTTGTAGCTCCTCTAAAGGGAACGTGGAGAGGTAATTGGGCATTTCTTCACTGTCACATGACTGAGTGCCAGGGGCCCCATGGGATTTAGTGGTGGTGGTGGAGGGGGTAAAGGGGTGGGGAGTGGCAGAGATGATAGACATCTTACAATGCTGTCAGGATGGTTTGGGATAATGAGGAATTATTTCTCCGTTCCTCATTAGGTTAGGCATCACCTGGTGCTTGGACCCTTCCCACACTGTGGGCTTAGGGTGAGAATGACGGACAGGAAATGCAGTGTGGGGCAGCAGTGCCATCCGGAGGAGCTGGCGGGGGGGGGGGGGGGAGGTAGCAGTCCCCATGGAGAAGAGCACAGATTCCCTGGAGAGGAAAGGCCACATGGCAGACCCCGATCTGTCCGTCATCTACATCACCTCTCTCTTCCGCTGGAAAATCTTTTGGAATAAAAAACGTCTTTTAATACACCTGCCTGTCAGAGTCACCAAAGAGAACCGCAGTGTCACAGACACCATTTCACAAGCAGCGATGACCGCCTGTGTCTGTGCCGGCTCGTCGCTGTGCCTATGGACTAAGCACAACCCAAAGCAATGATTCCCTCTCCCCACTTTTTACAGATGAATTAACCTTCGCTCTTTATGAATGACACACGTTAAGAAATTTAAAAAAACACGCAGTTTTGCAATCTTTTACTTTACACTCCGTTGGGGCTCTTTCTTTTTCAGCTTTGTTTTGAATGTAATTACACCTGAAAATTGCGCTAATTTCTTTAATTTTTTCTCCCCCCCCAGAGGATTCCTTGCTGTTGTAGCACTTGATTCCAACTACTTACAGAAATGGCTAGAACACTGGCAGGTGTCTTCATTTTGACCTTTTTAAATAAACACACAAACCACATCTGAAACATTTCCAAAGTTACAAGAAGAAAGGCTCCCCCTACGCTGTCCTCCGCAGAAGAGGACAGAAGAATCGGCAAATGAATTGAGTCCCGGAAGAAGGCCATGTGGCTCGTACACCTTACACCAGTGGTCTGCAAACTCATCAGTCCACAGAGCCAGATAGCAACAGGACAATGATTGACATGTCTTTGGAGAGCCAAATTTTTTAAACTTAAACTTCTTCTAACGCCACTTCTTTGACTTAGACTCGTCCAGGCCGTGGTATTTTTGTGGAAGAGCCACACTCAAGGGGCCAAAGAGCCGCATGTGGCTGGAGACACACTTGCGTATGTGTCTCGGTGTGCCGACCACTTGCGTATCAGATTCTAACAGATGTTGCCACGTTTTTCGAGCTGGCTAGAATGAGGTGCTGCTCTTAGTGGAACAGATCATTTGTCACCAGAGCTGAGTGATGCCTTGCAGTGTTTTTGAGGCTCCTGGGCATAATAACCGAGTGCTGAGCCTTCTGTTTACAGACAGACAAATACCGGCTATGGTATAGGTTTCTCAGGGGGCATTGCTCCCGGGGGAGGGGGGGAGGGGGAACTCCTCTTCCTCATGCCCTAACATGCGACATGCTCTGTCCAGGGGTTATGTCCCCCTTCAGGGTTTTACTTAAAAACAGTGCAAGTAACTTTGCCCGTTTGGCTCAGTGGGGAGAGCATCAGCCTGTGGACTGAAGGGTCCCAGGTTCGATTCTGCTCAAGGGCACATGCCCAGGTTTCGGGCTCGATCCCCAGTAGGGGGCATGCAAGAGGCAGTCGATCAATGATGCTCTCTCATCATTGATGTTTCTCTCACTCTCCCTTCCTCTCTGAAATCAATACAAATGTATTTAACAAAAATAGAGCGGTGGCACTCAGCATCTTTCATGGTGGCTCTGGGACACTTTTTAAAAACTATATATATTTTTATTGATTTTTCACAGAGAGGAAGGGAGAGGGATAGAAGTCAGAAACATCGATGAGAGAGAAGCATCAATCAGCTGCCTCCTGCACACCTCCTACTGGGAATGTGCCCGCAACCAAGGCACATGCCCTTGACTGGAATTGAACCTGGGACCTTTCAGTCCACAGGCCAATGCTCCATCCACTGAGCCAAACCGGTTTCGGCATCTCTGGGGCACTTTCTAAAATAAAACAAGACTGGATCTCTACAGATTCATGAGGCCAAGTAACAGCTTGCTACACATGAACCCTGTCTGCACTGCTGTCTCGGGGGTCATGCACCCACCTTCAAACTTCTCCAGGAGGGAGGCCAGTGCCACCCGCACTGTGACCCTCGACCTCCAAGGAGCACACGTTATTTCCCAGTGTTTCTCTGAGCGCCCCCCAATTCCATCTCACCTGGCATGGCGAAGAAGGGGCAATGAGAAAGAGGACAGCTACCGCAAAGACATCTCCCAGAGAGCTCTCACCTCTAACCCACCCCCGTGAGTCCTCTGCCTCCCCCCATGGCCTGGAGGTAGCCTAGCAGACAGCAAACACTTTTCGTCACCAACTTTGCAAATTTCTCATAAATGATCTAACATATTGTTTTGTTTTACTTGTTTGTTGTTGTTTTTTTAAATATATTTTTATTGATTTTAGAGAGAAAGGAAGAGGGAGAGAGAGAAACATCAGTGAGGAGAGAGAATCAATGATTGGCTGCTTTTCTGACCACCCTCTACTGGGGATGGAGCCTGCAACCCGAGCATGTGCCCTTGACCGGAATCGAACCTGGGATCCTTCAGTCCGCAGGCCGACACTCTATCCACTGAGCTACACCAGCTGGAGCTGACATATTGTTTTTGAATATGGAGGTTACCTGCATCTATGGTTGTGATTTTGGGGTCTCAGCTGAAACCCCAGGAGGGGAAGAGTCTATTGAACAATCATCATTGAAATTTCTCTTAGCAAAGTCACAACTGTCGCATTTCTAAATGTAATGGATGGGTTTCTCTCCTTACCTTGATCTCTCTGTGATATTTAAAACTATCGATTAATCCTCCTTCTGAGAAGGCTGGCCTTGCTGAATTTATAAAATACCACAACATGTTTTGGCTCCCTCCGGGGTTCTGCCATTACCTGCTCTCTAAATGGTAGTGTTTTCTGGATTCTGTCTTCTGTTTCCTTCACTCCTTCTCTGCCTCCGTTGGGCGACTTCCCTGTTCTCCCCCCACCCACCTTGGTTTTTAACTTTGATAGCCTTTAAGATCACTTTTATCTTAATCCTTTGCCCAGTGTTCAGATCTCTCTATTAAAGCACCATTCTGAATGTCTTCGTCTGAATGCCCAATATTTCAGCTCTGACACATCCCAGTATGAAATAAGCATTTGTTTTCTGCCCTCAATGCCCTACCCCGCTGTGCTCTTTATTTCTCTCCCTCTGAAAAGCTCTCCTAGGCATCCGCCGCACAGACCCCAGACCTCAACGTTTCATCTCCCTTCCTTCTACTCTTCCAACGGGTTGCCATGGCTTTTCCTTCAGTGACATCTGGAAGGTGTGTTTGCTGCTCTTCAACCCACGGCCACTAATGTGTCTCCCACGGCTCCTGAGTCCGTGGTTCACAGATGTCAGTGTGTGTCATCACGCCTGGAGGCTCCCTGTAGTGCAGATTGCTGGGAGGGGGCCTGTGTTTAATGGGCCACCACAGCGTGCACTGCTAAGAAATCGCCACGTGACTTGAATTTTTCTGATTGAGAGGCCACACTTTGATATATTACAGAAGCCTCCTAATGAATTTCCATCCCTCCCTCCCTCCCTCTCCATCCCTCCTTCCCTCCCTCCTTCTCTTCCTTCCCCCACCCAAGGATATTTTCCATTGATGTTTTTAGACAGAGAGAAAGCTAGAGATACGTATCAATGGGAGAGAAACACATCGATTGGTTGCCTCTGCACACTTCCTGACCAAGGCCTGTTCCAGGGAGAAGCCTACAACCGAGGTAAGTGCCCTTGACCGTAATAGAACCCGGGACCCTTTGGTCCACGGGCCGACGCTCTATCCACTGGGCCAAACCAGCTAGGGCATGAATATCCTTGTTTCTACCCAAGGTGTCTTCTGAGCCATTTTCCACACCGAAAACACACTTCTACTTAAGACCTAACATTGTTCTGCATGGCCTTTTGGGGCCTAGCACGTGCCTGGCACCTGCTACAGGTTTAGTGTTTGTATGAACAAAATAGACATTGGAGAATGAGTGGGGTTTGTGTGGGAATGGAGACACGAGTTACGTTGGCATGAGGGTGGGGGGAGGGGAGACACAGGGTAGAGCCTTAGCTGCAATTACACGGTAAGGGAAGAAAGCCTTTCATGGAAATCAGCTGGGGCAGAAGTCGGTATGTACACTGAGTGGCCAGATTATTATGATATCTAAACGCATGATAACATAATAATCTGGCCACTCAGAGTGTGTGTGTGTGTGTGTGTGTGTGTGTGTGTGTTAATTAGAGGCCCAGTGCATGAATTCATGCATGGGTGGGATCTGGCCAGCCTGGCCAGAGGGAGGAGACATGAGCAGTTGGCTGGCCTGCCTGTGATCAAACTCCTGGTCGAGGAGACAATTTTCATATTAGCCTTTTATTATATAGGATATACACTGAGTGGCCAGATTGTTATGTGTTCAGAGATCATCATCATCTGGCCACTCAGTGTGTACACAGGCCAGTGGGGGAATCCGCTGGGCTGGAACCATATGATACTATTAGACCCATCTCCTTACGGACAGAGAGAAATACAAACAGTTTATTTTTGCCTCAGTGTTAAAGGAATCATGATTTACTTTTATATTTCCATCCATCTTACACAGCTTGAATATGTTTGAGCATTCCTCCCTGTAGTTTTCTTTTAGAGTTCAAGAAATATATATTTATAGATTCAGGTTGTAGATAAGACACCTTTTTCCCATTAAAATTAGCTCAAGGACTTTTCTGAGCTTGCCACCACCATCAAGAATATATTGGTTTATACCCGTAGAGTCTCAATATTATGATTCTTTATGAAAAGATTCATTGTTTGCTTGAAGCTGCTTCTTCAAAGACTTTTTCTACGTGGAGCATAGAAACTTGTTTCCTGAAATATTATTTGTCTTATTCAGGAAAATCCATTGGAGACAACTCGTCACCTGTTCACAGGGAGAATGAATACATTCAAGAAAAATCCAAAAGCAAAAAAGATATGGGTCTCCCAAGGATGGTAGCTACTCATTCTCCCTGAGAACTGAATGCCAATTAGGGCCTGAATCGGAATCCTATCTAATAAAAGAGTAATATGCAAATTGACCATACCTTCACTACACCAAATAAGCCATGCCCACAAGCCAGGCCTACAAGCCAATCAGAAGCTATATGAAAATTAATACACAACCAAGATGGCTGCTGCCCATGGCAGGCCAGGCCAGGCAGGCTGGGGGCATGGCCAGGCAGCCATCAGCCAGGATTACAGGGCAATTACTTCCTGGGTGCCCCAGGCTGGGCCGGCTGGGAGTGGGGCCAAGCAGTGAATGACCTGATTGCAGGGCAATGGCTGGCTGTGGTTCCCTGGCCGAGGTGTCCTGTCCAAGGACAGAAAGTCTTGGCCAGAGGCTTTCAGCCTTGGGCAGGCTGGGGGTGATCCATCAGTAGGATATCCCCTGAGGGCTCCCAGTATGTGAGAGGGGGCAGGTTGGGCTGAGGGACCACCCACCCCCAGTGCATGAATTTTGTGCACCAGGCCCCTAGTATTATATAAAAATACTCAACTACCTCCCTCTCCCACCATGTTCCTTCTGAGACTTCCTGGGGATGGGGGAGAGGACAGTGTCTGCTTGGAAAATGCTGCCAAGGTCACTCTGATCTACCCCCTGAAAGAGAACTGCCATGGGTTGGTAGGTCTCAGACTTCCATTTTTCACAAATTAGAACTTGTTTGTTAAAAAAAATACATTTTCAGAGAGGAAGGGAGAGGGAGAGAGAGATAGAAACATCAATGATGAGAGAGAACCATTGATGGGCTGCCTCCTGCATGCCCCCTACTGGGGATCAAGCCTACAACCTGGGTATGCGCCCTTGACCAGAATCAAGCCCAGGGACCCTTCAGTCCAAAGGCCCAAGCTCTAACCACTGAGCAAAACCAGCTAGAGCCAGGACTTGTTTTGATCATTCGGGTTGGGGATGAAGTGTTTTGACTTATAATTTTGACCAGTAAGGGCACTGAAATGAAAACAAACACACAAACTACCATGTATGACCACTATCTCTTCCACAGAAAGGACATTTTCATAGGAAAATGTGGGCAGAAGGCACTCCCGGAGTAAGGACTCATCCTTTCAATAATGACACCGAGTGATAAAACGTGCCCCGTGTCTTCCTCTGTAGAGGACAGGACCATTGACACCATGCTTCTGGACCAGTGCTTTCTCCACAACCCGGAGCCATGCCTGACCGAGCTAACAGCCTCCGGGAAAGAGGAGATGACACCGCGATGCGTTCTTTACTCCTCGTTTTAATTTGTCATTTGAGAGCTTTGAGTCCCCCGTACGTCTGAGTAGCCCATTTCGGGGCAATTAAGCCTCTCCGTGCCCATGTCCCTCTGCTCCCTCCAGGGGACCGGCCGCTGCTGGAGCTCTTGGCCTCGAATCAGAGGCCACTTTCTCTCGCCCTTTATCTGGGTCAGGTTTCACATCCTTCCATGACTCAGCTCCATAATGTCTAACGTTCTATTTCAAATCCTTCAAACTTGGAGTTTTAGGGAAGATGAGCTGCATGACCGGAGGAGAAGAGTCTGTTAAAAATCGACAGCCCTAGCTGGTTTAGCTCAGTGGAGAGACATCGGCTTGCGGACTAAAGTGTCCCGGGTTCGATTCCAGTCAAGGACATGTACACTTCCGTTGCAGGCTCCTTCCTGGTCCGGGCCCTTGTTGGGGTGCATGCAAGAGGCAACCAATCAATGTGTTTTTCTCACATCCATGTTTCTCTCTGTCTTTTCTTCTCTCTTCCACTCTCTGAAAACCCATGGGAAAACATCCTTGGATGAGGATTAACGAAAGAAAGAAATCTATCGTCTTCTCAGTGACCCGACCACTGGGTCTCTCAACAGACCCGTCCACGTGACTCCCTCTGCTGAAAGGAGACCCCCCGAGACCCCCCGCCGGGACAAGCCGGAGAAGAGCCTGCTGGGAAGCAAGCCTTGTCAAGAGGGAATACCGTGAGTGCTGCCGTGTTGGACACGCTCTTCTCCAGAATGTCAAATCTAACTGCCCAGTGGGGTCCAGCCTGTTTAGACAAATTCTCTTCCTGACATGATGGAACCGAGTCATCGGAGGATGTGAAACCTGGCCCTGGATGAAGGGCCGAGAGAAAGTGGCATCTGATCTGAAGCCAAGGTCTCTATTCACTAGGATTCCATGAATAGAGAAATCCATGGTGTACTAAGGGCTGGGCACTCTTTACAGAATACAGCACATTCCCAAGGCTCTGCAAGGTTCCTAAGGTCAGTTTCCTTTTCCTCTCTGCTCATGATTCACCGGAAGCTTTGCAGCCATGGAGATGTTCTGTCCCAGATCCCACGCCCTTCTGTGTACGGCGGCTGGACTCAGCCACTGCGCTCCAGATTAGTAATTAGACCTGACTCTCTAACCGCTGGCTTCTGGGGAAGGCTTTCTGCTCTCAACATTCTTGTGTGTTGTTAGCTGGGCCTTTGTCATCCCCAGCTGTCTGTCTATGTTTCTACACTGAGCATTTTATTTTATTTTAATATTTTTACTAGAGGCCTAGTGCACGGATTTGTGCCCTGGTAGGGCCCCTCAGCCTAGCCTGCAGGGGTAGGTCTGAAACTGGCTCTCCTACATCCCCTGAGGGGCCCCAGATTGTGGACAGGGCGGTTCTTGGGTGACACACCCCAGAACTGGGCTTCTTCTTCTCTGGTTCTGGGTGTATCGCCTGAGAACCGCAGCTGCCACGTCACCGCAGCTCAGCAGCTCCTGCATTGAGCATCTACCCCTGGTGGTCAGTGAGTGTCATAGCTACCAGTCAGGCAGTCCAACAGTCAGCTGGTCATTTAGGTTTTTATACATATAGATTGATTTCAGAGAGGAAGGGAGAGGGAGAGAGATATAGAAACATCAATGATGAGAGAGAATCATTGATCGGCTGCCTCCTACATGTCCCCTACTGGGGATCGAGCCCACAACCCGGGCACGTGCCCTGACCAGGAATCGAACCATGACCTCATGATTCATAGGTCGATGCTCAATCACTGAGCCGCCCCAGCCATAGCTAAACTGAGCATTAAAAAAAAAAAAGTATCTTCTTTGGGGATCAGTGGCCTTCTGTAACTAAAGCAATGGCTTGTGAGTAAGAAGGATTATATCCCTTTGACAGAAAGGGTGATTTCCTGTTTGAATGAAAGCTGGAAACACATTTACTCTTTTCTGTGGGACCAAGATTATATCTGTGTAGTACTTACTGCTAAATGTCTCTTCTCTAACCGGCCCCCAGCCTCCCAAGTCATGGTAGGGGGAGTAGTGATAATGATCTTAACAAGAAGCACTCCTTTAGCTCCTCCTAGGTGCCTATTCTGACGCTTTATTCATTCATTTAATTTATAACTAACCCTCTGAATTAGGTGCTGTGACGCATACTTAGCAGAAGAGGAATCTCAGTCACAGAGAGTTTAAGTGCCAGGTTTCCCCAGATAGTGGGACAAGCTGGTATCATGCTAGCTGATGTTATGAACACAGGCAGCCTCGCTAGAGCATTTATCCCTTTCCCGTTGTTCTTTATTGTGAGGAGGTAAGCCAGCCTTGCTTCTCCGTTACTCTGTGTCCAACAGTCATGCTTGTTACCTTTGTTTGTGGACAATGAACTTGGAACCAACGTGCATAGGAATAGAATAACCAGCAGCTTGTAAAATCTCTGGAGACGCAGAGGTTGGGAGCGCAGGTTTGAAATCAGACCTGGAAGGATTTGCATCTTGGGGGTCACTTACCAGGTGGGACTCTGGGCTAGTGTAACCTCGCTCATCTGTGGCCTCATAGCTCCACAGAATGAAACCCGTGTCTCAGGGCTCCAGGAACACAGAGAGGGACAGCAGCTTCCTCACTGAATGATTAGCGACTTTGCGCTCTTATGCCACCCTGGGATCAAATAGGGATTTGGGTGTGTGTTTGTTTTTTTTCCTCCAGAAAAGGCAGGACCCTAGACTCACCTTGCTTATGCCAGGCTGAAATGCTATCACCACCCCCACTGTCACCTCCCCGCACTGTACTCTCCGGGTCAGAGGGAGAGGCCGTGAATAAGACCGAGATGGGGTTTTCTGCTTGGTTTGCTCACGAAATGCCTGACAGCACTTTCCAGAACAACAACACAACGCTCCTGTTCCGGTGACGCCGACAGATTCCAGCTGAGTCACTGCACACACACACCCCCCTAATTAAAAACCCCGTCTCTGATTTCGGATTCTCCCCGTTGACGATGCTTTTTACCGTCTGTCCTGCACGGCTGTTCACCGCAGCCACTACATGCCTCACCGCCTTCTTCCTGGAGGCCATGGTGCACCGGTGATGGGCAGAGTCATTCCATACGTGAAGTGGGCGGGGAACGGGTAAAGACTGGCACCCGAGTGCTGGGATGCATCTCCGCTGAAATGAACACGTCTATTGTTTTCAAAGGCCTCACCCAGTCAGAACTCCCTTTGAATACACGTCGAAGGTTGGCCACATGGCTGTAATGATTTATTCATCTTACATTTAATATTCCCCAGGCTGCCATCAAGGGTCTGAGGAGACATGCCGCTGAGAATAACTTTCTCGGCACTGCGGAGCCATGCAGACAATTTCCCATGGGGAAAGAAAGAAAGAAAGAAAGAAAGAAAGAAAAAGAAACATATCTCTTCACCTGTCACCAAGCCAATGGAGACCAGCTTTGCCCACTGGAGCCTCTCAGTAATCAGCGGCATGGCATGGAGGCCGAGCGCACCAGGAAGGTGAAAATGCATCCCTACGTAGGCACTGATCTGCCCATTCTGCATGCAGCTGTAATTTCTGCTCATTGTATGAATTCCCCTTACTCCTGCCACAACCTGAACAGGGACCACTGGCTTTTCTGAAATAGTAATTTGCAAACAATGGCCACATTTTCTATAGACACGAATCAGAATTGTATGAATAATAATGAGAAACCCTAAGCCAATCAGGTGCACATGTTATTATTATTATTATTATTAGTTTTTAGATGACAGCACGATCTAACTCCCCCCCCCCCCCCCCCCCAGCAACTGAACCCTGAGCAGCAGAGCGGCTCCTACCACCTCAGAGGGCCACAGAGTTACAGCCAGAGGTGAAGGCTAGTGGGTTCATCTCTGGCATCAAGACCGTGGAATTATTCTGGGGCTCCACGTGGCTTCAGAGTCACCTGACTCTGTTTCCGGATGCCATGCAGAAGCATGGAAATGGCGGCCGAATTCAATCTCTCAGACCTCCAAAACCAGTTTCTGAAGTTTGGCTACCCCCACAGGTGGAATGAATATCTGGTCGCATGTGTCAACTTGTCTTCCTTTCAAGAAGGATGGCAAGTTAGCTCGTGTTGCTCCTGTGTCTTCATGTTGGGTGTCCATGGCTTGGGTCATTGGATAAAATGAGCATCTGAGAATTGAGGGTGTGTGGAGATCAGCTCTTCTGGACTCTTGAAAGGCAGCCATCGGGCCTGAAGGGAGAGGGACAGGGACAGGAAGGACAAGGTCACAGTCTCACGGCCAATTGGTCTTGTAACGGTTGCCATTTTATAAGTGTATGTGCTTGGCCCTCTCCGCTGCTCAGGGTGAGCATTCTAGAAACGAAAGAAGCTATATGTTTATAGGGATAAAGTGTTTTAAGACGTTACGTGGCACCCCAAGAAACAGCGAGTTCGGAAAACAAAGTAAGTCATTCCACTGGCAACTGCGACATGTAACTGTAAGCCGTGCTGTTGCCTGGCGAGGCCACCCTGAGAGCACGGCACCCCGATTCACCTCTGCAGCGTTTGCTGTCATTCTCTGCTGTCCGCCTGTTCTCTGCAGACCACAGTCCACTTGGACACGCTAACAGAGCACATGCAGAGAGCAAGAGATGCGAATGCTTTGTGGAATCCTCTCTACGAAACCAGAAACGGATGTAAAATTGAATTAGCAAAAGCAATATTGGTCTCCGTGTCGACACCAACATCAGAGCAAGGAGAAGAAAACAGTTGCGTCCTTACAAAAGGGAAGCGAGCGTCTATAAACCAACATACACTCAGCGCCCACGTGGAAGGTGCTTTGGGAACCACTCGTGACAGCTCAATGGAGGGAAACCCCCCCTCCCTCCCAAAAAAACAGGGGCGCTATGTCTGGAATCATGTTTAGGAAACAAAGACGCAGACTATCCAGGAGTGGATGCTTCTCATGTTTAAAATTTTCATTTTAAGAATAAATGACTTGAAGAAAGGGGTGGGGTGACATCATCAACATGATGACGCAAGTGACAGTTCCCCTAACCAAGAAGGCCAGGGAGCCACTGGGCAAAGGCAGAACCAGGCCTGAGGCGGCAGCACGCCCCGGGCCCGGGACGGGTTCTGAGTGAGGTTGTGAAGGAAAGCTGCCGTGAGGATTCTGTGACTCCCTGCACAGCCCGGAAAAGTGAAGGGATTCTGTTCTCGTGTGACTTTCCTAGTTGAAGAACTTCACTGATGTTCAAACCTCCTCGTAGGTCCCGTTCTCAGCAGAGAGAGTTCGTGTTCGGGTGTGCCAGCCCTCACATCGCAACTAGAACGAGCAGGCCTTCTGGTAATGGTTCCATTCCTTTCGATGCAGCCACACAATTTCAGTATACTTCAGAAGTTCGTTATCGCCCATGTGAAACCTCTGACGTGACTTTGGACATTGTGGTTAGTTCACTTGGAAAGGTGAACTCGGAAGATGCATTTGTTTTCCTGGTGGCACTATCACTACACATTTTGCATTGCCACATAAAATATGGCAAATAAAATGATTTCCTCCTAAATTAAAAAAAACAACAAACTTATGATATAGACATGCACAGGAAATGTGAGAGAGTACACGCATACTTTATAATCCAAACAAGCTACAGTATTTTTTTTTTGAAATATAAGCTGTAATTATCCAAATGTACACAGGGAATGGAACTACAGAATTTTTGTGAAAGAGCTGGTATTGAGCACACACAAATATCATCATGGCAGTATTTGTTTCCTCTGTGTATGGGCCATCCCCAGGTGAGATACACAATATAGGATTTTATAACTAAGTCATGTACAAAACAGTCACATGCGCATCATTTAATGTGTCAAACTGTTTGTTTTGTAGAAATAAATTTCAGTATCTACCTGTGCTGCATATTTTGTTTTCATAATTGAATTTCCCTCCAAAGTTTCAAAAGTTGAAATCCCCCTCTTACATGGTGATTAAGGATTTCCAATTGTTTTAGAACAACATAAAATATTAGAGAACTTGGTTATAAAAAAAAGATCAATGGAATTATAGGACAATTAGAATGATTTAAAAATTGTTTCTTTCAGATTCAAACATCTCTAAAATTGAATCTGATGCAGCTTTGATTTTACTTATATAAAGTTATGTTCTGTAGTATAATAAAATGAAATTGAGAGGAGCTATGATTTTGGAGAATCCAAATTTGTTGAAACATTCAAAGGGATTGAAAGAGTCAACACATTGACAAGTTGTAATTGTAAAGATATTTGTTGAACACTGTTCCTTTAACTGGGCACAAAAGATAGTATCTGTGAAAACATTTGAGATGAGATGTTTCCATAAAATTCAGACTATCCTGCATTTAGCAGAAATTTTGCTGAACACACCATCGTTCTTAGCACAGGTAGACAGAATATTTTATGTATGTTCTCAAATATAATGTCCGATGTAGAAAAGTCAATTGGAGGTATCAAGAATAAGTGGAAAATTAAAGTTGTACTTCTGCTCTGTTTGTCCAAAGGTTTAAAATTTGGAGCAATTTAATGCAAAGAATGTTGGGCATGAGAATCTAAAGATCTGTCGTCTTACTGGCAATGTGAATTTCAGCAGGTCTCTTGTCTTTCTAAGCCACAGTTGCATTATCTACTAATGAAACTGATGTTTCAAATGTAGGAATACAAAAGACACTCTGTAAACGGGAGGACTTTATATAAATTCAGATATTATGTAATACACATGGACACTATCCTATCTAATAAAAGAGGAATATGCAAATTTGACTCTACCTTTGCTACACCCACAAGCCATGCCCACAGCCATGCCCACCAGCCAATCAGGAGCTGATTATGCAAATAAACCCCAACCAAGATGGCTGCTGCCACTGAGAGCAGGAGGAAGGCTTGGGTTTACTTGGCAACAGAGGAAGCCAAGCTTTCCACCTGCCATTGCTGGCTTAGGCCTCCACTCAATGCTACAAAGTTTCAATTATAAAAGGTACAGAAATAGTGGCAGCCACTGAGCTGGAGAGAACGGAGGCTTGGATTTCCCTAGCAACAGAGGAAGCCAAGCTTTCCACCTGCCATTAGCCTCCACTCTGGGCAACAAAGCTTCAAACAGAAATGGCTGTCACCACAGAGCGAACAGAAGGCTTGGCTCCACTCTATGCTACAAAGTTTCAATTGTAGACATAAATTACTCCCAGATGCAGGGCCTCTACTTGGGTCGCTGGGGGGCATGGCTGGCCTGCAAACCCCCATAGGCTCCTCGCCCAGGCCGCCCCTCACTCCAAGGGAACCCCCACTGTGATCTGGGACACTCTTCAGGGCAAATCAGCTGCCCCCACCCATGCACAGGGTCTCTATCCTATCTAATAAAAGAGTAATATGCAGATTGACCATCACTTCAACACACAAGATGGCTGCCCTCATGTGGTCAAAGATCCTGCCCCCATGTGGACACAAGATGGCCAGCAGGGGAGGGCTGTTGGGAGGGATCAGGCCTGCAAGGGAGGGCAGTTGGGGGCAAGCCTGCAGGGGAAGGCAGTTAGGGGTGACCAGGCCAGCAGAGGAGGGAAGTTGGGGGCAAACAGGCTGGCAAGGGAGCAGTTAGACATCTATTAGGCTGGCAGGGTAGTTGTTAGAGGATGATCAGGCTGGCAGGCAGAAGTGGTTAGGGAACAATCAGGGAGGCAGGCAGGTGAGCAGTTTGGAGTGAGCTGTCCTGGATTGTGAAAAGGATGCCCGACTGCCTGTTTAGGCCCGATCCTAGTAGGATCCTAGTAGGATCGGGCCTAAACGGGTAGTCGGACATCCCTTGAGGGGTCCCAGATTGGAGAGGGTGCAGACTGGGCTAAGGGACATCCCCTGCTCCCCCTCCCCCCGCATTTCATGTACTGAGCTTCTAGTTATATATAGTATCATTATAAAGACTAAATAGCTTAATCTGTTGAAGTTGGTACTAATGAACTTTTATTCATTTAGTTCAGAAACTCATGCATGTTGAACCCTAGCTACGAACCAGAGGGTATGCTACAGTGGCAAATAAAACAGAAAATTTCCCTACTTCATGGAGTTCACCATTTGCTAGACAAGTCGGACATAAACATGCACAGTTATATAATTTATAAACAGTGTGATGACTTCTATGAAATAAATTAACTAGTGTCTATCAGAGAGGATAACAGCTGGGAAGTGGGCGCTAACTTAGATCGGAGAGTGGGTGGGTGGATATAAGATTTGAATTGAACCCTAACAGATGAGTTGGTTTTAGCCAAATTAATACCATTTTACCGATGGGTGGACAGGAGGGAAGGAGCTTTCTAGGCAGAAGAAATAACATATGCCAAATCCTGAGGCAGGCGGGAGGGTGGTGTCCTCCAGGAACTGAAATTGGGTCCATGGGGTTGCCTGTGGAAGCATGAGACGAGTATGAAGATGTGGACGAAAGTCGTGCAGAGCCTGGGGACCATGTTGACGAGGTTGGTTTGTGTTCTGAGTGAGATGGGGAGCCACGGGGAGGGACAGTGGAAGGGAGGGTGGGGAAGGGTTCCATGCTGGACAAGGTGGTTTGCAATGGCCTGAACCGACATTGAATGAAAGGATGTTGTTTGAGGAACTGCTGTCATTCACTGGAGCTGAATCTGTCATTCTGGGGTCAAGACTGGCAAAATCGATTTGGGCATCATTAGCACAGACAATATTTAAAATCACAGAAATGGATGAGACCACTCAGGAAGACAGTCTAAGAAAAGAAGTACCATGTCTGAACCCAAGGAACTCTAACATTGAGAGGGTGAAAAGAAGAATAGCTAGCAAAGGAGATTTAGAATTACCAAAGGAGTCAAACATTCATTGAAAATAAGCATGCTACTGCTGAAACCAGTTTGGCTCAGTGGATAGAGCATCAGTCTGCAGACTGGAAGGTCCCAGGTTCGATTCTGGTCAAGGCCATGTACCTTGGCTGCGGGCACAGTGCCGGTAGGGAGTGTGCAAGAGGCAGCTGATCGATGTTTCTCTCTCATCGATGTTTCTGACTTTCTATTCCTCTCCCTTCCTCTCTGTAAAAAATCAATAAAATATATTAAAAAAAATAAGCATGCTATTGGTAGAAATTTGCAAGTGATTTAATATTTTTTACACATATACATATATTTTCATTTTACCTTCCCCCATCCTCCCTTCTCCCCTACTCCCCCCATCACCCCCTATTTACTCCTGGAAAATGCATAATACAAATTATAGATGAGGTACTTGTAAAGTACTAAATAAATGATTCTTTGAGGAATACTATATATTATACTCATAAGTTATCTCATAGAATTCTCATACTAACCCTTGAGAAATGGGTGTATCATCATCACAATTTATCCCTAGGATATACATGAGAACATGAAGGTGGGAAGAGGTTAGGGCTGTAAGTACCATCCCACAGTGACAGAGGTTTTTAAAGCAATACAGGCAGGACTTAAGCCCAAGACTTCGTATTCTAATTTTTGTGTTGTTGTTGTTGTTTTTCTTCTTCTTCTTTTCTTTTTTTTTTCTTCTATTATCTGCACTGTAGGGGCTGGGCAAGTCAGATGACTGGATTCAGATGGAAATAGAAAGACAGTAGTTGAGAGGTATAGCTCATGGCATGTGCTTTCTTTTGAAAATTACATTTGGTTATGCTAAGCAAAATAAGCAAAAGTATCAGATAATCTCACTCATATGTGGAATCTGATGAACAAAATAAACTTTGATTCACAAAATAGATCCAGAGACATAGAAGCATGGGACAGACTGATGAGCAGACTGATGAATTTCAGAGGAAAGGTAGGGGTGGGGAGGGGAAAGAGAATAACCCCAGAACTTACATGCACATATGCATAACCCATGGACACAGACAATAGTGTAGTGAAGGCCTGGGTGGGGGTCGCACGCAGGGTGGAGAGAGTCAGTGTGGGGGAAAAGAGGGACATCTGAAATACTTTCAATAATGAGAATAAATTAAAAAATTACTTTTGGAAGAACTAGTTCTTCACACCAAATTCAAGTGCAATATTTGAGCCACATCTGCCAATCTCTGGGCATAGCCTTGCTTTTCCTGTCACTCCTTTTCAGGACCTTCTGAGATTCAGTGAAATAGTATCCTACACAATAAAAGAGAAACATGCAAATTTGTCCATACTTTCGCTCCTACTTGGCTATGCTACCAGCCAATCAGGAGCGGGGGCGGAGCCAAGTGGCATGAGCGCTGGGCCCAGGGGTGGAGATGAAATGGCAGTGGAGGCGAGTGCCCAGACCCAGGGAGCTATGAGGGGAAGTCGTGGCAAGTGCCCAGCCCCTGGGGCCGGGTGGTCGCAGGCAGCTGGGGCTGAGCTGAGCAGGGCGAGGCTTTAGGCCTTGGGCAGGCTGGGGGTGAGCCATCAGTTGAACATCCCCTGAGGGCTCCCAGCAGGTTGGGTTGAGGGACCACCCACCCCCAGTGCACGAATTTCGTGCACCGGGCCCCTAGTGTTTAATAACATGTCACGGAGAGAGCCGGCTGTGACGAAAGGGGATTATATTGCGGTTTAGTCCTCAATTAATAACCAGTAATTATACATGTTAATACCATTTCCAAGATTGTTTTGTTCACCCGAGGAGAAGTATTTGTGCTTGTCATATAAATATGTGTGATGTACACAGTTAGTAAAACTGATAGTATTAATAAAAACCTTAATAGACTTCATGATTAGAATAAGATGATATTTTGATCCAAATCCCTAATTAGAATAGTACATTTACCAACTGTTCTCAGGGGAAATAGAGCCAGAATTCATCATTTAAAGTAATACCTAATTAATCCTTCTTTGTAACAGATGTCAGCCTTATTTTCAAAGTTCTACAGAAATGAGTTGCAGTATGAATCTTTTCATTGTCTATCTTGGGGTATTTATTTTTGATGTTATGATATTTGGTTAAATACTAGCAGAGGAAAGATAGATAATCAGTTTAACTTTCATTTGAGTCTGACTAATTACTAGTGGAGATACAGAATTTTGAATACGATAAGCATATTCACACTCCATCAGAATCAATTACTGTAGAGTGTGTAGAGTGTAGTCATGAATCTGCTAATTGAGCATAGTGGAGAAACACAGGGCTGGGAGTTTGGAGACCAGCATTCTCTCATGATTCCACCACATATCACTGCATGAGCTCCAACAACTTAAAAAAATAATTTTATTAATTTCAGATAGGAAGAGACAGGGAGAGAGAGATGGAAGCATCAGCGATGAGAGAGAATTATTGATTGGCTACCTTAAGTATGCCTCACACTGAAGATCAAGCCCACATCTTGGCCATGTGACCTGACCGGGAATCGAACCAGTAACTTTCTGGTTCATAGGTTGATGCTCAACTGCTGAGCTATACAGGACAGGCTCATCCCATCTCTTTTGACTCCAAGCATGGCATCTGTGTGATGATGCTGACGGGTGATGAGATTGTAGGGACCTTTCTAGGGAAAAGATTCATTACATGTTACAAACGATTTTGTGTCTGTAATTCACATCCCATTATAGTTTATTCTGTGCATATGGAAATACTAGTAGGTATGTGCATGAGAATATGTGTCTGTGTGTACATACACACACACACACACACACACACACACACACACACACACACACACACCCCTGTGTCTCCTTCGTGTCTCAGTTCCTTTCCACAGTGTCTTTTGATGAAGGAGATGAGCAAGATAATGACAGCAGATCGAGTTACTTACGCTTTTAGACATATGTCATCTGTTACAGGTAGAAAGGGAGCCGCTTACTCAGTGGCAGGTTTCAGCCAAGGCCTCTCTCCGGGAGGCATCATATTGCAATTTGAATGCTTTTTCATTGATTGGTCAGGAAAAATAATTACGACCGAATTTAGGAGCAGGAGCTTTAATTCCTGTCAGTGCTTCCTTACTAGTATAACTCGTATTTGTGTTCCAGTAACTACTTAGCAATGATCACAGAAGGATAATCTGCTGACTAGGATGCACACAGACTAGAATGTGTAAAAAAAAAAAATGGTGTCAGAAGTTGCTATGACAATGGAAGGCATCATTCTCTGAATAGGAGCTAAGCTTTCACTGTTGTTGAGGATCAAACTATATGATCTATGCTTGGATGACCATAGAGCACAAATGTAAACTGTGAGGATCTATAGGCTCTGTGTTATCTCTTTGTTTACCAAAAACCCATGCATTTGGTAGCCTTTATGAAATGCCAAAATGGCTAATTTTTATTGTCTTCTATTAAGAGCTCACTCTACACAAGGCCATGTTTCATCCATATTACCTCCTTTATCTCATCTCTCCTTCAGAACAATCCTGCAAGGTGGGTCCTTTCATTAACTTTGTTTTGCAGATGAGAAAACTACAGATAACAAGTGATGTGGCCAAGATCACTCAACAAAAGTGAAGGGGACCCAGGATTTAAGTTCAGGCAGTTCGACTTCAGAGTCTTCTCAATATACTAGTATAGTGACGACAAAACCAACCAACTAACCATAACCAACAGAAATGCAGATCCCTCCTAAATGTGTTTACCTCTATCCTAACTACATAAGCTATAGACATGTATGCCCCTCTGCCCAGCAGACTTATCCACTGGGAAGTCTGAGTCCCCTCCAGTCAACACTGTCACTGGACTGTCACCCTGTACAGCCAATGTGATCTCTTTCTCCTGTGATTTCCCTGTGTTGGAAATGGCTCCATCATTCATCTATGGCTCAAGGCTAGGAATCAACACTGTCTTCTCTCTCTTCACTTGCTATATCCAATTATCCATGACATCAACCCAGTGCTATCACTCAAATGCTTTTAGAATCCAACTGCTCTTCTCTATTGCCATGGCCTCCACCCTCGTCCAAGAGACTGTCATTTCTCATGTGGACAACTGTGAAATTCTCCAATACGGGCGACTCTCTTTCCAGTTCTGATCCTCAATCCATTCTCTACACTTCAGCTAGAACAGGTTTTTCAAATCACGTAGTTGATGGTCTAACACAGCTGCTGAAGGCTTAGTCCTTTTCATTACTTTAGGACAAAGCCCAACCTTCCTTTACATGCTTCACAGTTTTGCTCTCTGCTTACCCACCTGGCCACAACCCCTATTTATTTTACAACATTATCTCCTTCCATCTCATGTCATAGCCAGAGGGCTTGCTTTCACATTGGCTGCTTCAAGGTCTCTGCACATCCATTTAAAAGTTAGGTAATCCTCAGTGACACCCCCTGTTCTAAGCACTCGGATGTAGCGGTAGCAGGACTGACAGAGTTCACGCTGATGGAATGTTCTTTTAATGGTTTACAGGGACAGAAGCAAAGAAAAGAATGCATTTCCAGATGGTTGTGAGTTCTATGAGGAGAACAGGGAGTGAGTGGAGTGGAGGATACTCACGAGTGGACAGGTACCTGTGGGCTATGTGATCCAAGACAGGGAAGAGGAACCTCAAATTCAATGCTCAGCATAGACCATGGACAAGGCATCTATCACAGTGGGCAGACCCATATTCATCACTGCACACTTTTCCTTTCCAGCTTCTAAGACGTTAGGAGCCTAAGTGAGGATGACAGATTAGACTCAGGGAAGTTGGGTTAGTAGAGAGTTTAGCACTTTGAGCAGCTTTATTATTATTATTTTTTTCAGTTAAGATAAACCCGAACAGTTTCAGGCTCAGATAAAGAATGATAATTTTTCCTGGCTGGTATTCATGGAACATCAAAGATCTATTAAGAGCTTGTCTACAAATCTACAAATGCCCTAATTATGGATTGAACATCAAAATATAAATCATCCCAAATCTAAATTGATTCATGAATAAAAAGACTGTAAAAGACATAGAAGTATTTTTGATTTATTTGCACACAATTACCTCACAAATAATTTACTTGATAAAACCGCTATACAAGTTGGGGGATGATGAGAAAATTCAGAATGCAAGGAGGCTGTATCTACTACCTCCATTCTGCTCTGTCCAGACTTTCAGATTGAAATGAAAGTGAAAAGTGCTCCAAGTAGAGTCTTGGATCAAGTACCTTTTTTTTTTCTCCATTTAGAATAAAGAATATTAAAGGGAAAACCTGAAGCCCCTATTTTCATTCAGCAAATTATTGCCAACACATTGAAAAACAAACAGACAACCACAACGGCCAGAGACCCATGTCATTCTGGAGGAAAAATATTTTTGCTGTTTTAAAGACTCTTCCCTGGGCATGGCTTTCCCCTGGTTTTGAGAGCCACCTTCGTATTCTGACCCTGCCCGTTACATTTTGAGGGGGCCAGGTCCACAGGGTTCCTCTCTGGTTGTGCTGACAAGTCCGAACACACCAGAGCCAGTGAGCAGTGCCTGCGCACCCCGGTTCGCTGTCCATCCTGTCCTCTGAGCAAGGAGTCTGAGTGCAGCCTGCCAAGGGCACTCTGTTGGTGGTCTTGGCTCCAAAGTCAGAGCCATGTCAGACCGAATCCTCCCACCGCTGATCACAGAGCTCCTCCTTGCCCTGCAGGCGGCTGTGTCTCCTCTCCGCCCTACAAGGGAATAGTCCTTCACTCCTGCTCCTTGGAAACATTTTCCTTGTCTGCTGCACCCCCCAAGCCAAAACTCCTTCCGTTTCATCCAGCGTTTCTTGCCATCACCCGGAATATTCCACTCTTCTCCTGGGAGAGGAAGCTCTGCTTTTAAAACGCTGTGAGTCACGGTGGAACTCTGCCACTTGGAGATGGAGAGTCAGCTTTTACGAAGGGAGCCAGCGTGTAAGAGCACTTCTCCTTCATTGACCTCCCAATTATTGGGAGGGCATACATCACTCGGCGAGTGAGCTTATGGCTGGATCGACTCGGTGTGGGGGTTAATTTTTCCCAGGTGCTTTCTGAGGACAGCCTGTGCCTCCTGCCCGTGGATGAGGTGCATTCATAATGCATAGTTGGGAGCATGTAAGAAAGAGCATTCTTCACTGGCAGCGTGGAATGGTAGTCTGATCAGGCACTTCCGTTCATCGCCCTCCGCTCCTGGGATGTAGGCCCTTTTAACCTCTCAGAGAAAGCGTCAGCTTCCACTGGAGTTTTTGGCTCCTTAAGCACAATATATATATAAACTAGAGACCCATTGCAGGAAGATTCCTGCAAGAATAGAGCTTCCTGCAGCCTGAGCAAAGCTCTCTCCCTTCTCTGCTGCCTCTCTCCCTTCTCTGCTGCCTCATTCTCTCCTGTCTCTGCTGCCTCACTCCCATATCCACTGCCTCGCTGCTGTCTCCTCTGCCTTGTTCCCTCCTTTCTCCCCTGCCCCGCTTGCTAATTTCTCCACAGCTTTGCTCCCTACTGCAGTGCTTGGCTTCCTTCTACACCGTCTTTTGTGTGAGGATATGCAAATTAACTGCCATATTGGTTGGGTTAATTTGAATACTCACTCTGATTGGCTTGTGGATGTAGAACAGGTACAGTCAATTTGCATATTACTCTTTTATTAGATAGGATGTCAAATGCCCACCCAACCGCCTGGCAGACAATAGATGCTAATAAAACGGCCACTTGATTTCATTTCTTCTAATTCAGTGGTTGCCAACCTTTCGGACTTCACAGACCACCAGTGGTCCATGGACCACTGTCTAATTCATTCATCTTTTAAAGTAATTAGCATAAGTTTTCTCTGAAGAACTTTCATACTATATACGTCACGGTCCAAATTATTTTCAACCAATGGAATTAAGAGAGTATGTTTGATAGGGAAAGATGAACAGTTCATTGGAGGACAGATTCAGGACTGGCTTTCTTTGTTTACAGGTTTTTTTTGTTTGTTTTGTTTTTATAAGGATAAAACAAGAAACATTCCTAAAGAAGAAATATATCTTTTCGTTGTTAATGCCATTTGTTTGCTGTTTCAAGGGAGGGACTTTCAAGTTCAATGGATCTTTACAGTTTTTAAGATCTTCATAAAGTGACAGCTTATAGGAAGCAAATGATATCTAAAGATGCATGACTTTAGAAGGCCTTTATCAAAAGGAACTACTGTAAGAATAGGTTTGTAACTCCTGTACCTGAAATATACATCCATCCTTTTGGCCCGCTGCTTCATCTCCCCTGAAGGGAGAAGATGTTTTCTTCCAGCCAAATCAGCCACACAAACTCTCCTTTAAAAAATACTTTTTTGTTGATTTCAGAGAGGAAGAGAGAGGGAGAGAGAGAAACATCAATGATGGGAAAGAATCATCGAGTGGCTGCTTTGTGCACGCCCCATATTCTTTACTGGAATTGAACCCAGGACCCTTCAGTCTATAGGCTGATGCTCTATCTGCTTAGCCAGACTGGCTGAGGCCCAACTCTTTGAATCAATGGTCCTTGAGGCAGCAATCACATTGCCCTTCTTACCACAGATGGTTTACTCAAGATGGTTTATTAAAATCGATAGAATTCTCTTTCATTTCCAACTAGCATAGATACTGCCACTTCCCTGGAAGTTTTGTGTTTTGTTTTTTAAAGAATTCTTGAGAAACCCAAGGAAGAAATGAGTCTTGGCTTATCAATCATGTGCAGAAGGAAGGATCGGCAGGGAAACTTCATGGAAGAAAGTGACGGGATCTGTTGCCCTCTGTGCTTTATTCCAACTCAAATTCTGAAAAGCCCCAATACTTGCATCAAAAATGTCTACTGAGGGGCAGGAAGAGGTACAAGAAGAAATACAGTAGAGCTTGAAACTGCATCGATTATTGAAATTCAATAAGCTCACGGAGAATTTGTATATAAAGTGGGTTTGTGTGCATTAGATGAGCATGAAAACTAAAAAAAAAAAAAAGTCTCTGTAACCTCAAAAGAACTGACATGATTTTCTGTACAAATATTGTGTTCCCACGTTTCATTGCCTCCTGCTAGCTGTCAGCCGAGGGGATGTTTATGGTGGAGTCATAAACCTCTGAAAATACCAGCACAAGTTTCTAGTGGAGGGCTCACACCGCGCTAATTCCAGGAGCAGAGGCGGATTGGGAGGGGGGGGGGAACGCCTGGCGGTCACCCCTTCGCTCACACCAGCTCACCTGCCCGCGAGCTCTGCCATTCCTTCCCCAGAATGTGCACTTCACCGCCATCCAGTTTGCACACGGCTTCTGTTTTATTTCGGTTCCTCTGCCCCTTCCAAGAAACACCGTCTTTAGGGCGATAATGAATAGCTTCATTCCTACAGTTGGATCCAAGCAACCTGCCATTTGCGAAGAATCCAACCTTGGCGAGGCTGTTTGGGGGTATACAGCCTTCAGACTTGGGTTGGAGAGGTGCTTTCGATGACTGTTACCCCTGGCATCTGTCTTTGGCTGACAGATGACAAAGAAGGGCTGTGGTCTCCTCATCGGCAACTGAGAAACGATTTCAAAACTCTGACCCCACGAAAGGAAAATCCAAGGCTTCCGGCTGCATCTGTTCTTTGGCGACAAGACCCCGGTTTTGATGAACAGGGAAGCGATGGAGCAGCTGTTGAAGAGGATCAGTGGACCATCCCTGTGCTGAAGTAACTGACTCGGGAAAGCAGCAAAGCTTTCCCCGGGCATCTCAGGGGCCAAGGATAAAGGTTGTTTTCTTGCTCAGCGGGAGGCATATTTATAGTCTAATGTGGAGAGGGATTACAGCCATGTATTAGCTAGTGCTTAGGGCCTTGTGAGCCCTTAAAAAAAAGACCTGAATCAATTTTAATGATATGTTGAAAAAAGGGATAACAGGAAGACAGACATTTTTTTAGTTTATTTATTTATTATTTTGGGGGGTAGTAAGGTGCCTCGGAAATTTCATCCTGAAATGGCCCAGGAAGCAGCCCTAATGAAATCAGCAAAGCTGGGACAGATCCATCAAGTCAATAACTACATTAGCAATTACATCCTTTTAGTGAAAAAGCAATCCTGGGCCATGTCTCCATAGCTATTGAGGGGCTGTCTCCACAGCCATGCCCGAGAGGCTGATCCCTTTGGCTGCCTCAGCTCTCCAGGGCTTGCAGTTAAAGCATTTGATGGATTAAGTTGGCAGCTAACAAGGGCCTAGCCAACAGGGTGTGCTGGGACTGTGTCTGGGAGCTCCTGGAAAATTCTGAGAGAATCTCTATCCAATCAAGGTATAAGAATGGATTTGATGGCCCAGGAGAAATTATTTCCTTCCTTCCTTTCTTCTCTCCCTCCTTCCTTCCTTCCTTCCTTCTTTCCTCCCTCCCTTCCTTCCTCCCTCCCTCCCCCCTCCTTTCTTTCTTCCTTCCATTGTTATAAACTGTTCATTCTGTTTTCTGTGAGTTATTGACAAAGTAAAAGGCTACATGATACTATAGATGGAGATGCTGATAAACCACATTTTCAAGGGATTATACACAGAATTATTAAAATTGCAAGGGGTCTTAGAGAAACACCTCGTCCAGTAACTTGCCCCAAGTACTCCTTTACTCTTGCATAGACTAGCAATTCTTCAAAAATGAACCTTATACAGTGGATGTGTTGTCCACTATCCTGATTTTATTCTTCACTTCCTATTCTGTGCTGTGTATTAGCCTATTATTATTATTAATTATTATTATTATTTCATTAAAAAACCCACAAGCATTACTGGACCCAATTTAGGTCCCAGATTGCCTGTCTCCTGGGTTTATAATTTCCAAAATTAGAGAAGATACAGGCATTGAGTTTCAAGTCAATCTAACCCACTGGTGTTGGAAAACCTTTGTTTACTGGCTTGATTGATGGGTGTTATGCAAACGAGATCAATCAGTCCAGCTAAAAGTGGTTCCAGCAGGGCCCGGACAGCTAGTCCTGCTTAGAATCCCTATTACACGACTTAAACTACGGAATTTGCAACCCTGCGCATGCCGGGCTCTGCCTTCCCCGGATAACCCGCATGCTGCTGGGTTGGCACTGGTTTGATGCTCTTCTGGACACTTTTGCTTTAATTAATCTCGACAGCTCTTTCTGGCCGGGAACCTCACAGAGCCAGCACCCCAGGATCACTAATGCCCTTAGCATTTATAAAAGCCAGCTCCTGGATTCCATGGCTAAAATAGGTCAAAACTGGGAAAGTTAAAAGCATCATAAAAATACAAAGTGCTGATCTTTTCTCATTTGGGAAAGTAACCTTGGTGGAGTGGGTTTGGTACAGCAAGGCAGTTCAGCTTTCATTCTAGATCTTTCTCCCCTGCCCCCCCTCTGTTCCTTTGAAGCCCTCTCTCTGAGAGCTTTCTATTTTGGGCCCCCGAGGCCCTGAGGTCGCTTGTTCACCAGCAGAAGGAATAAACAAAGGAACCCATTCTATTTCAGAGCTAGCTAGCATTTGGGGGACAACCACCTACTGACATCCACCTGCTTTTGGAAATAGATAAAAATGTTAGGGTACTGAGCTTGGGGTCATGGTGTTACCGAATGCAGGAGTACTGAGCCTGGGGGTCATGGGGTTACCGAATGCAGGGGTACTGAGCCTGGGGGTCATGGGGTTACCGAATGCAGGGGTACTGAGCCTGGGGGTCATGGGGTTACTGAATGCAGGGGTACTGAGCCTGGGGGTCAAGGGGTTACTGAATGCAGGGGTACTGAGCCTGGGGGTTAAGGGGTTACTGAATGCAGGGGTACTGAGCCTGGGGGTTAAGGGGTTACTGAATGCAGGGGTACTGAGCCTGGGGGTCATGGGGTTACTGAATGAAGGGGCGCAGATGGGGCAGTGCCATTGGCCAGGATACTCCCCGACACGGGTTTGAGAGGCAGGCTGTGTCACAGGGTCAGTGGTTTGATGCCATTCTGGTAAGCTCATCAGTGGGTTTACTTCTGTTGAATTCATTTTTTTGCTCTTATTTCCCTTGCCTTTAAGATCTAGTTCATGCTAAGCAACATAAATCAGACAGAGAGGCACGAGAACCCTGTGATTTCACTCACATGTGGAATAGTAAACAAACAGGAAGCAACAAATGAACAAATAAGACAAAGAAACCCACCGACACAGACAAGAGGACGGTGGTTACCAGACGGGCTGGGAGTCGGGGGGGAGGATGTAGCAGGTACAGGGTTCAAATACATGGGTATGGCTGGAGACTAGACTTTGGGTGGCCAGCATACCACGCAATATACAGAGGATGTGTGATGGGATTGGACGCTCAAAACTCAGTCTTATTAACCCATGGCATCCCAGTAAGTTTAATTTAAAAATTCGTAGGCCCACGTGCACATAGAGGCCTCCTTTCAAAATGTAGATGAACTAGTTCTCTATTTCTGGCTTCCACGGCTCTCTAGTGCTGCTCTTCCACCATCAGATGGGAAGAGAAGTGACTGAATGGCTCATAGGGAGAGCCCACCCCAAAGGTTCGCACACCGCTCCCGCAGGATCCGGTAACGCCACATGAGGCTGCAGGTGCAAAGGGACCGTGACCTGAAGCAAGATGGCAGAGGAAGGAGGAAGCCAGCTCCGAAGTCTGCGTGAAAACGGAGGCTACGCTGACTAATGCAAACACAGCTTCAATTTCCTCTAATTAGTTCAGAGTTAGGTGACAACGGATTTAATCAGCGCGCTAACAAGTGCGCCCCTGATTGCTCTCAGCGCCTGTGTGTGTGTGTTGACTGGGAAAGCAAATAAGATTACTTTCAGAGCCATAATCAAGGGGCACCCTAATTGTGTTACGGTAGCAACCTTCTGGAGTGCCATGCTGCAGTGAGCAGTCACTATGTCCCCAGCGTCCTTCCCCCGCCCCCGGGACGTGTCCCTGTGCTTGAACCCTTTGGGGCTGCGATGGCTCAATGGGCGCCCACCTGTCCCGGAGGCTCACTCCGTCGCCCCCCTGCTCTGTGAGGTCTGCACCCCCTGGAAGGGCTCCGAGTGCCCCGCCGGAAGCCGCAGCTGTGTTCCCAGGTGGCAAACCATGGCCTTCTGCAGACAGAGGGAGCTGTTCAAAATGCAGCGTGTTCCCCGTTAGTCAAACACACCTCGCCGCCAGCGGATGTCTGTGCGGTTTTGTGTGCGTCTTTGTCCGTGAGGTGGCCAACAGGCGTCACTTCTCTCACCCTCTTCGCGACCTACATAGGGCTGTTCGTTGGTTTCTTCCACATCCATTTGTGTGGCTTTTGCTCTGATGTCCTAGATCAGCAAAGCAATGCTACTCACTCAGACAATGTTTTTTTCCCTATGTCCTTGGTCCTTTGGGAGGCTCTGGTATTTAGAGTCACTGTTCCTTAAACACTTGTACAGTGTAAACCAGTAAGGTTGAAACAACTAGTAAAACAGCTAATAGTAACCCTTTGGCCATCCTTCCCGACATAATCTGAAGGACTCAGTTTATCTTCGCCAGGTTTTTGTGCCTCTGGCCTCACCAAAAATCAGGAAATAAAAATCGTACTGGAAAGACTTGTGCTATCCCCTCTCAAAGGCTCCTGAACCAAACACGACAAGGAATTTTAACTCCAAGAAAGCAGTATCCATGTACAAGGCTCCAGGGCACTGCTGTTGACTTCAGTGGGAGTGATGATGCTATCTATCGCTCATCCCCTTCACCATCAGCTTTATGTGAAGCAAATATGCCAGGTCACCTCGCCACATTATCTCATTTCATCCTCACACCCATTTTCCAGAGACACAAGGAACAGGATGTGACTGTCAGATCCGAACCCGGGGCTATACTGGGTGAGCCTCAACATGACCTTGGCTACATTGCTCAATTCCTTCCCGCCCTGCATGCATTAGGGGTACTCCAGCTTCTTTGGGGGTATCCTAGATGTTACAGGAAAGATGCAGAGTTCTCTTCCTGATCTATAAGCCCAGTGGGGCTAAAGGTCTTTCTCAGAGGACAGGCCTGCCCCAAGCCCTCCATCTCACAGACCCACTTCCTCTCAGGACCACAGGTTCATTGAGAAGGGAACCTTATTGGTTTTCTTTCCAGAATGATATACTTTATTTTAAAAAAGAATTTTTTTTAGCTCATTTCAAAAGATAGGAGAAGAACAGTCTTCGAGCCCAGCAGGTGTGTGTTCAATGCCTGACTCTGTCTCTTATTATCTATGTGACTGTTAACTTTTGAACCAAATTTTTTATTCTATAACATGGAGATACTGATCCCTACTGTATAGACTTGTGAGAATTAAATGAGGTCATAGAGCTATTTTTTATGCAATTCAAGATAGATAGGAAGTCAAATGAAAAACCTTGAACAACCACCCAGAGTTCCACAATTAAACAGAACCAACAAAATGTTATGTAGCATAGGTTTCCTTCTCACGTTTATGCTTTACACACCATTTGTGTTAGCAATATCTGGAAGGCTGGAAACACATTTTAATGAGAAGTGAATAAAGTCTGTCCTATTGGTAATACCAATACATGTGGGAATATCCTGGCTTTTGAAATGTCATTTACTGAAGTTGGTGAACAATGGAGTACTTTGCTATTCATATGCAAACGATTGAAAACTGAGGTTTTTTTAATGATGCTAATTCTTCCAATCCAGGAGCATGGAGATATATGCTTCTACTTATTTGTATCTCCTTCAATTTCTTTCTTTAGTGTTTATAATTTTCCAAGTATAGGCTTTTAAATCCTTCGTTAAATTTATTTCGAGGTGCTTTTTTTTTAATGCAATTGTAAATGGGATTGTTTTCTTAGTTTCCCTCTCAGATATTCATTATTGGTATATAAAAATGCAACTGATTTCTGAATATTTATTTTATATTCTGCTGCTTTACTGAATTGTGATTACCAGAGGAAAAGGGGAGTAGGGAGAGATGAAGAGAGGGTAAAAGGGGTATAAAGGTAATGGAAGGAGACTTGACTTGGGGTGGCAAACATGCAATGCAATATAGAGTTGATGTAGTATAGAATTGTACACCTGAAACCTATGTGATTTTATTAGCCAATGTTACCCCAATAAATACAATAATTTAAAAAATAAAAAGAAAGTGCAGATTTTACTACATTCTTAGGAACCCCTGGACCATTCCCAATGGCTCCCCTATAAAGGGCTGCCAAGGCCTTCGAAGCTTCTCTCTTCCTCTCTACAAACTTAGCCCACTTTCCCTTGCCTCCTGGAGACACCCACACTTGCACATAGTTAGGCGGAGAAATCATAATTTAGTCCTCCTTTGTCCCCTCTACCTTCTGAGTTGTTTTTTTTTTTTTTCTTTCTTCTTTTTCCTCCCAGAACCAAATAGCTCATCCAAGTGTTTTGTTGCGCTCCAGAGGGAATCTGTGCCTCTCTCAGGAGGAAGGGGCTGCCTTAGTCAGTTCCAATTTCAAGTCACCTTCTCCTCCTGCCCCCACTTCTGCTCATTCATTCATTCAGTCTTCATTAAGTACCTACTGTATGCGTAGTCATGGTCATCAAACATGGCAAAGCTTGCCTCTGCACCTGAACTGCTTACCTGGGTGACCGTTGTCATTCTTGTCTATTTTAAAAAAATATATTTTATTGATTTTTTACTGAGAGGAAGGGAGAGGGATCAGGAGTTAGAAACATCGATGAGAGAGAAACAGTAATCAGCTGCCTCCTGCACACCCCCTACTGGGGATGTGCCCGAAACCAAGGTACATGCCCTTGACCGGAATCAAACCTGGGACCCTTCACTCCACAGGCCAACGCTCTATCCACTGAGCCAAACTGGTTAGGGCCATTCTTGTCTATTAACGACTACTCTGGCTTTAGGGGACATCAATGGAGTAAAAACAAGCTAAAGTATATTCTTTCCGCAGAGTGCAATCATCAAAATGTTGCGTCTAAGGCATTGCCGTCACAATCAGAGAGCCAAACTACTCTATCGGCATCGATATTCCAGGGAGTAAGAAAGTAAAGAAAAACAATGTAGACATCATGGCATAACCTAAGAAAAGCCAAATCCCGAGGGTTAAAAGTGTAACAGCCAAAGAAAGAAGCATCAGAATCTGGGCTAGTATTTAGATTCTTCTCTTTTTCACATCTGGGACCCACCGCCCTCCTTCCCCTGCCACCAGGGCGACAAGTCCTCTGCATTTCCTTGTCCCCCTGGGACATTTTCTTAGAAATCACCCGGAGAGCTGGCAGGTGCGGCCTTATTCAATGCAGGAGCTGGAGTGGCCCACAGCGTAGAAATGCAGGTGGGATGGGGCTACGAAAAGGTCTACCAGGTGGCCGATCGATCTAGTCACTGATGGCTCAAAGAAGATCAATTCTGCAATCACCAAAAGTCGGCATTTTAATAGGGCACACAGGAACTCTCTCAAAAATCCCGTTGTTTTTTGTTTGTTTGTTTTTTCATGCAGCCGTGCTGAAAGCGAAGTCATCTGAAAGAGGTTGTTCAAACCTCACCTGTGATCTGAAAGCCTTAATTTAGAAAGCTCCCCCATGGACCCGGTGGGCTGCTGCCGGAAACACCCCAGCAAGGAACTCGGGGTGCTCAGAACAATGGCCCACATAGACAAGCCAGGGCTGGAATGCTTTGCTTGCCTCCTGCCAACTCTGATAAAAAAAAAAAAAATGACCGGGCAGCTTCAGGGGGACGGCAGTTGTGTGTTTCTGCTCCTGGGGACCGGGCCATTTTCTCGTCGGCTGGAAATCAGAGGAAAACAATTGTACTGTACAAATGACTTTGGCTGGCTTCACAGTTTTTAATTGCCTTATTCCTACCTCCCCCCCACCCCCCCAACCCTCAAATGCCTGGTATTTAATTGGAAGAAAAAAGCACACCGAGAATAAACACTTTTCTAAATAAACACTGAAGAGTGTTGTGGACCGCCGTTGAAACCTCCCACGAAAATAGGTTAACAGGAAAACGTCGGCTGTCTTCAGAGACCAGCGGCCAGGGGAGCCTCTGCGGCTCTCTCTGGGGCTGGAAATGCTGTCACCTCAGCGAGGGGTGCCGGGAAGCAAAGTGTACTCACTGGTGACATTTCTGCCCAGAATCCAGACACGGGCCACGACCAGCCCAAATGGACAAGAACATGGCACTACATCTCCGGAGCAGCCCTGCTGGCATTTTCCCGAGATTCCAGCACAGACGGGGGCTTTTCTCTGCTGACACTCAAGCTCCACTTCCCCGTCCCCGTGGATGTGTCCTGGTTTCAGTGTCTGGGAAGAGCAGAGGCCTTCCTTCGGGCTGAAGTCACCCCCGTGTGAGATCAGAAAGGGATCCATCCGTTGTCACTCCGGGAACAGATGTGTCCCCAAGGGTGACAGTATTGCACAGCCCCAGGTTTTGAGGGGGGGGGGGCGGGGAAGTAGGGACCTGAAGGGGTCTTGATAAGAGAGAAGAGCTGGCTATTTATTTCTGGGATTTTTAATGGTTCAGCTGCAACTTCAGAGAATCCTATGGCTGGAGACTTGGCTGCCCTTTTAAAGAAGCTAATTGAACAACGCCCCCGCCGTTCCGATGAGAGCCGAACGGGGGTGTATTGACTTTTCTTGGAAATGCCCTGACTTCCTTTCCCAGCTGTGACTCCCGCCGCATGCACACCGCTCTATCGCCCCATCATCGGCCAGCAGGATGCCCAGCAGGATGCCCGGGAAACCGGGACTGAGGGCAAACAGGGGAATGCCACGTGTGCTTATTCCGAACAAACGCAGACACATGGGAGACGCAGGCTGCAGTGCATTCTTATTTGTGGCTTAACAGCAACCGGAAACCGGAAACACACCCTCTCCCCTCCCCCACCATGTGGCCTGGTCCGAGTAACCGTCGATGGCGATGACAGATACAGGGAAAAACCGAGTCCTTGGGTCAGTGAGAAACCGTCACAATGGACAGTCCAACTTTTTAAATTTTTAATCCATTTTCATTGATTTCAGAAAGAGGAAGGGAAAAGGGGGGAGAGAGAAGAGAGAGAGAGAGAGAGAGAGAGAGAGAGAGAGAGAGAGAGAGACATCAATGATGAGAGAGAATCACTGATCCGCTGCCTCCTGCACACCCCCTCCTGGGGAGTGAGCCTGCAACCCAGGCCTGAGCCCTGACCTGGATTTGAACCACAACCTCCTGGTTCATAGGAATGACGCTCAACCCCTGAGGCACGTCGGCCGGGCTGACAGTCCTACTTTTAACAAAACACATGTTTCCTGGTCTGTCTCCCCCCGACCCCACAGGGTGGAACTGATCTCCTACAAGGGAGCCGAGTTGTGAGTGTCTAAGAATAAGGGGGCATCTCTGTTTCATGACCCGTGACCTTGAACGGCTCAGCTTTCTATTTGTAAAGTGGGGGTGAGCATGGGGTTCCACTGCAGTTGCCGTAATGATCAGGTATGGGCCTCACTTCCCACAGTGTGGGGCAAGGCAAGCTCTTAGGAGACCGTGGCCATTGGTTAGGACAGAGGCACAGCCTCAGGAGACTGAAGCCATTGGTTAGGACAGAGGCACAGCCTCAGGAGACTGTGGCCATTGGTTAGGACAGAGGCACAGCCTCAGGAGACTGTAGCCATTGGTTGGGACAGAGGCACAGCCTCAGGAGACCGTGGCCATTGGTTGGGACAGAGGCACAGCCTCAGGAGACCGTGGCCATTGGTTGGGACAGAGGCACAGCCTCAGGAGACCGTGGCCATTGGTTGGGACAGAGGCACAGCCTCAGGAGACTGAAGCCATTGGTTAGGACAGAGGCACAGCCTCAGGAGACTGTGGCCATTGGTTAGGACAGAGGCACAGCCTCAGGAGACTGTAGCCATTGGTTGGGACAGAGGCACAGCCTCAGGAGACCGTGGCCATTGGTTGGGACAGAGGCACAGCCTCAGGAGACCGTGGCCATTGGTTAGGACAGAGGCACAGCCTCAGGAGACTGTAGCCATTGGTTGGGACAGAGGCACAGCCTCAGGAGACCGTGGCCATTGGTTGGGACAGAGGCACAGCCTCAGGAGACTGTAGCCATTGGTTAGGACAGAGGCATAGCCTCAGGAGACTGAGGCCATTGGTTAGGACAGAGGCACAGCCTCAGGAGACTGTAGCCATTGGTTAGGACAGAGGCATAGCCTCAGGAGACTGAGGCCATTGGTTAGGACAGAGGCACAGCCATGTGGGCAGTCGCTGCTGGATTAAGGAGAGGCGAAGGGACTTCCACCAAGCAAGCCATGCCCGGATGCTGTGTGTAGAGGCTCTGCGGGGCCTGGGGACACAATGGCAAAACAGAGGAGCAGGCTCTGCCCTGGTGGTGCTTCTGTGGTGACACAGGCATTAGAATCTAACCAGTAATCACACGGACAGCTGTATGTAACCGTACTTAGTGCCTAGAAGGAAATATAACTCATGCCCTAAGACAGTGGTCGGCAAACTCATTAGTCAACAGAGCCAAATATCAACAGTACAAGGGTTGACATTTCTTTGGAGAGACAAATTTTTTAAACATAAACTTCTTCTAATGCCACTTCTTCAAAACAGACTCGCCCAGGCCATGGTATTTTGTGGAAGCGCCACACTCAAGCGGCCAAAAAGCTGCAGTTTGCAGACCACGGTCCTAAGAGAATATAACAGGGACTCCAAACTAGACTCTGGGGTCCACATAGGCCTCCCCTGGGAAGGTCACATTCAAGCCAAAACTTGAAGGCCTGGTGGGAGCTGGCCAGGTAAAAGGGACCGAGACCAGGTGGGCGGGTCCTGGTGAGAGGGGATGGACCAGGCGAACTTGTCAGGAGCATGCAGTGTGCAGGGCATCGTTCGGATGCCAGAGAAGGGAGGGCGGGTGTGATTCACTGCAGAGGGGAGCAGGAGCGCCAAGGGGGGAGTGTCCACACCCTGCAGGGGAGGCAGCCAGCCCCGAGGGAGGCCCAGGCCAGAGTGAAGGGCCTGGCACCCATCCCATCCCAGCTCCCCGCAGTGTGGCACGGGGCTCAGCTCAGCGCTGAGGTCTGGGAGCTGCTTGTTCAAGTCCCCAACGCTGAGCATACAGAATGTTCTGGAAGGAGAAGCGGTGCGGCCAAACGATGCAAAGTTCACGTTGGGTTTCTGGTGCAAACAAGTCTCGATTCCAGTCATTCCGTGCTGCTCGTTTGGTTTGGACGAACAAGAGCCCTGTTTTCTGCAGAGCGGAGGGCGCATTAGGCGTGCTTTCTGTCCCGGAAATGGACAAGATGAAGCGCCCAGTGGTCATCGCGTGTGTGATCACGGAAGGATCATTAACAAGCAAACATCTGGCTGTTCCTCCTGATGAATCTGTTCCTTGATCCCGCTTGAGAGGGAGAGAGGGAGGGGTCAGCGGATGCAGGCAGGACAGGCCGCTTGGCCAGGACCCTGCCAACCGACTCTGGGCTCTGGCCGTCATTGTTAATGAAGGGTTCTGCGTAGCTGATTCCCTGATAGGGGAAGATACATCCATCACCATGTGCCACAGGGCGCGTGCATCGGCTGGAAGCAGCAAACCACGCAGGAGAACGTGTGCGTGGAGCTCGGGTTGGTGGCTGGGCACCGTGGACCTGGAAGATGCCTGGGGGATGCGGAAAGAGCATCCACCCATCCCTGGCTCCTGACACTGCGTTGGATAACGGAGTGAAAAGGGAAAGGCCTCCTCCAATGCCCAGAAAGCCCCAGGCACAGAGAGGTGTCGTGCGGACACCCTGTTCCTGGGGGCTGAGGACCCCTCCCGGGCTGACCC